>JAXDDX010000210.1:567500-643571 GCA_034670405.1 Hoplostethus atlanticus
CAAAATAGCAGTTGCACCTTACACATTACATGGGGACATGGGGATGCTCATTGCATTGTTCAGGGACAGGTGAGAATGTTCTGGAATGTGGGGATGTGAAGTGTTCCCTTTTAGTATGATAAGTAGAGAGCATAATAGGCTATCCAGACACTATTGTGTGAATTTGGTGGAATGTGAAAGTAAGATTAGGATACATTTGAATTGAAATTATTTAGCCTGGAGAATATATGCTCATATGTATTACTTACTTACGTACATATTTATTTATTTGTTTGTTTTACTTTTTCCATTTCAGAATGCCACCAGCAAGGAGAGGTGTTCTTTACAGTGTGCAGGATGTGATTGATGCCATCCAAAATGGAGACAGTGATTTTGAGATGGAATCAGACACTGATACGAGTGACGAAGAGGCAGATGAAGATGCCGGTGAAGTGGACAAAGAAAATCTACAGCCCACTGACTGCCCAGCTGATGATTATGTGGACATTGAGCCCCAAACTAACAAACACACCATGCCCCGTGACAGGTATCGTTGGCTGAAAAAGGATTTCATCAGTCCCAATACTGATTTTTCTGGTCCGGATATCACCAATGATGCCGTTTCCCTCCACACACCACTGGAGTACTTCCAGAAGTTTGTGTCAGAAGACATGATTCAGGCTCTGACAAAAAACACAAATGAGTACAGCTTTCAAAAGAATGGAACATCTATAAACACCAATACAAAAGAAATTGAAAAAGTGATTGGCATGTACCTGAAGATGGGCCTAATGCAAATGTCTGGAGTCCGTATGTATTGGGAGACAGACACCCGGTACACCCCTGTTTCTGATGTAATGCCACGCAATAGATTCCAATCTCTGTTGACATCATTACATTTTGTAAACAACGTGACAGTGTCGGAGACAGAAAAGAAAGACAAACTCTGGAAACTCAGACCATGGCTTGATTCATTCAGAGAGAAATGCCTGCAGGTGGTACCGGAAGAGCACAACTCTGTGGATGAGATGATGATTCCTTTCAAGGGGAAATTCAGCAGCATAAAACAATATATGCGAGGCAAGCCACACCCATGGGGTTTCAAAGTGTGGGTAAGAACTGGAATCTCTGGCATGCTCTGTGACCTGGATGTGTACCAAGGCAGTGTTAACGGAATACGAGCCAAATCTGAACTTGGATTGTCAGGTGATGTCGTGATGAAGCTTGCCTCCACGCTTCCAGAAGGTCAGAACTACAAGATCTACGCAGACAACTACTTCACCTGCGTCCCATTGGTAGTCAAGCTCCTTGATCGTGGAATTCATTACGTGGGAACAGCCAGGCAGGTACGCCTACCCAACTGTAATCTTGAAGACGAGAAGAGCTTGAAGAAAAAGGGGAGAGGAAGCTTTGACATCAGAGTGGAGGGGAACCACAACATCTGTGCTGTGAAGTGGTATGACAACAGGGCGGTCACACTTGTGTCATCCTTTGCTGGACCAGAACCTGTGCAGAAGATTCAACGTTGGGACAAAGCCACCAAAACCTATATTGAAGTTGAGAGGCCTTACATTGTTGGTACCTACAACAAACACATGGGAGGTGTGGATTTGTTGGACTCATTTGCAGCCAAGTACAAGTTCCCCATGAAATCTCACCGCTGGTACACCTACATCTTCTGGCACACCATCATCCTCGCTGTGATCAACGCCTGGCTCCTCTACAAGCGGGACTGCAAAGCTCTCAATATTTCAAAGAAGGAGATACTGAACAGGAGACAGTTTCAGGCACAACTAGCATCCTCTCTCATCCTGGTGAATACAACAGTCAACACACCAAAGAGAGGGCGACCATCTTCAGGCAATAGGAGCCCAGAAACGCAGACAGGGACATCAAGGAGCCCCTTGAGTGCTCAGAAGAGACCATCAGGTGATGGAAGTCCATCAAATGGGGTCCCAGCCAAAAGGTCATCTGCACACCCCCCGCTGGATGTACGCAAAGACCTCATCGCCCATTTCCCGGTGAAGACGAACAGAGGGCGCTGCAGACACTGCAATACAGGATATACCAACACCCTATGCAGCAAGTGTAATGTTCGTCTTTGCTTTTCAGAGGAAAAGAACTGTTTCTGGGACTATCACTGCAAATGAACATGGCTGAACACTGAGACACTGGGACTTTGAATGCTCAGAAGGGATTTTGTAAATTTTGAGTTTTGTAAATACAGTTTTATCTTTTTTTTTTTTTTATTAATAAATGACTTCATAAAAAAATATGACTGTTGTGTGATTATTATTCATGATATAGACTGTTATGGGGCAACATAAGCACTCAACCCTGCAAATGAACCCTTAGTTGTTTTGTATATTTGTTCAAACAATGTGAGTATAAACACAGAAATTCTGCTCCCAACTAGGGCCAACGTTGCAATATTACAACATGTCCCTAAAAACTTACTAAAACATAAAAATTTTGAAAACCCTTTAATTTCTGCATCAGAGGCCCCCTACAACAACATCTGAGAGGTGAAAAAATGTTTTGCTCATTTTTTTCTATATTTGGGTTTTACAGGGTTAAACCATCTGGACCAGGTCAACCCATCTGGACCAGGTTAAACCATCTAAACCAGGTTAAACCATCTGAACCAACCCATCTGGACCAGGTTAAACCATCTGAACCAGGTCAACCCATCTAAACCAGGTTAAACCATCTGAACCAACCCATCTGGACCAGGTTAAACCATCTGAACCAACCCAACTGAACCAGGTTAAACCATCTGGACCAGGTCAACCCATCTGGACCAGGTTAAACCATCTAAACCAGGTTAAACCATCTGAACCAACCCATCTGGACCAGGTTAAACCATCTGAACCAGGTCAACCCATCTAAACCAGGTTAAACCATCTGAACCAACCCATCTGGACCAGGTTAAACCATCTGAACCAACCCAACTGAACCAGGTTAAACCATCTGGACCAGGTCAACCCATCTGGACCAGGTTAAACCATCTAAACCAGGTTAAACCATCTGAACCAACCCATCTGGACCAGGTTAAACCATCTGAACCAGGTCAACCCATCTAAACCAGGTTAAACCATCTGAACCAACCCATCTGGACCAGGTTAAACCATCTGAACCAACCCAACTGAACCAGGTTAAACCATCTGGACCAGGTCAACCCATCTGGACCAGGTTAAACCATCTAAACCAGGTTAAACCATCTGAACCAACCCATCTGGACCAGGTTAAACCATCTGAACCAGGTCAACCCATCTAAACCAGGTTAAACCATCTGAACCAACCCATCTGGACCAGGTTAAACCATCTGGACCAGGTCAACCCATCTGGACCAGGTCAACCCATCCATCCCTCCCTCCACCAGTAGGAGCTTCAGGTTCATCTGGAGAGCTGCAGCTCGCTAGCGCCCCTTGGCTACGGGGCTGCTAGTCAAGTCCAGAACACAAGAACAGGAAGATACAACCGCCTTGTTGTTGTCATAACACTGGAAGGTATCCGCATCTATCTACTGCACTGCTGCGGTCACACACACACACGCACACGCACACACACACACACACACACACACATGCACACGCATAAACACACACAAACTTGGCAAACCATACCATTATCAGAGTGATCTGTCATGTGGTTTTAATGTTATCTCCTCACCCCTGATTGATTAGACAATGTGTGTGTGTGTGTGTGTGTGTTTCAACTTAACAATACCTCACTGTCATTACTGTTTGAATCAGTGATCAGAATCCACCAGGAGGGATCTGGGTGTGTCAAATACCATAAACTCCCCAGATGAAACCTCACTGTTTCTTTCTTTTTCTTACTTAAATTGAAAGTTTCCATGGTCTTCTGTGTCCAGTGAGATTCATGACCCCCGGGTGCTGTACACTGACAGAAACAAAGGCATTTTCTTACCTTATTTAAGGGCAAAGTTAAGGAATAATTAAGAATTACGTTTGGCCTCAGTCTTACAGTTAATGATGGATTCAGGATTTCACATTTAAAAAAAAACTTTCAGAGTCAGAATCATCATCAGAATCAATCTCCAAGTCCAGGAAACAATGAACATGAAGATATACTGAGACTACCACAGTAGTATAGTAGATACTGACCCACGGTACAGGACAACAGGTCAGCACCTATACTAGACAGTAACTATACTAGACAGTAACTATACATCATCTATATAGTCAGTAACTATACATGTCATCTATATAGTCAGTAACTATACATCATCTATATAGTCAGTAACTATACATGTCATCTATATAGTCAGTAACTATACATCATCTATATAGTCAGTAACTATACATGTCATCTATATAGTCAGTAACTATACATCATCTATATAGTCAGTAACTATACATCATCTATATAGTCAGTAACTATACATGTCATCTATATAGTCAGTAACTATACATCATCTATATAGTCAGTAACTATACATGTCATCTATATAGTCAGTAACTATACTTCATCTATATAGACAGTAACTATACATGTCATCTATATAGTCAGTAACTATACATCATCTATATAGTCAGTAACTATACATCATCTATATAGTCAGTAACTATACATGTCATCTATATAGTCAGTAACTATACATCATCTATATAGTCAGTAACTATACATCATCTATATAGTCAGTAACTATACATGTCATCTATATAGTCAGTAACTATACATCATCTATATAGTCAGTAACTATACATGTCATCTATATAGTCAGTAACTATACATCATCTATATAGTCAGTAACTATACTTTATCTATATAGACAGTAACTATACATGTCATCTATATAGTCAGTAACTATACATCATCTATATAGTCAGTAACTATCCTTTATCTATATCGACAGTAACTATACATGTCATCTATATAGTCAGTAACTATACATGTCATCTATATAGTCAGTAACTATACATCATCTATATAGTCAGTAACTATACTTTATCTATATAGACAGTAACTATACATGTCATCTATATAGTCAGTAACTATACATCATCTATATAGTCAGTAACTATACCTCATCTATATAGTCAGTAACTATACATCATCTATATAGTCAGTAACTATACATGTCATCTATATAGTCAGTAACTATACATCATCTATATAGTCAGTAACTATACATGTCATCTATATAGTCAGTAACTATACTTCATCTATATAGACAGTAACTATACATGTCATCTATATAGTCAGTAACTATACATCATCTATATAGTCAGTAACTATACATCATCTATATAGTCAGTAACTATACATCATCTATATAGTCAGTAACTATACATCATCTATATAGTCAGTAACTATACATGTCATCTATATAGTCAGTAACTATACATCATCTATATAGTCAGTAACTATACATGTCATCTATATAGTCAGTAACTATACATCATCTATATAGTCAGTAACTATACATCATCTATATAGTCAGTAACTATACATGTCATCTTTTAGGTCAGTAATATACATTCATCTATATAGTCAGTATCTATACTTGTCCATATATATAGTCAGTACTATTATTTATCTATATATTTCAAGATTCAAGATTTCAAGAAGTTTAATTGTCACATACACACTACGGGGTGTGTAGTGAAATGCAAGTGGCAATGCTTTAGCAGAATTGGGCAATAATAAACAGGTTCACATATTTACAATAAACCAACATAATTTTATACTCAATGTCACAGTTTTTTTATGAGCTCTATATAAAAAACAACACAATATTTACAATAAGAGAACTTTATAAAAAAATATAGTATAAAAGAGAACCAAATTGTATGTATAATATAATATAAATTATAAATTATGTGTAGTCTATTACTAAGGTGTGTGTGTGTGTGGTGTAGTGATGAAGAGGGGCAGTGTGTGTGTCTTGGTGGGGTCCTGGTTGACGGTCGGAAGTTTACTCAGTCCTGATGGACTGAGGAAAGATACTCGTCTCAGTCTCTCTGTTGTTGGCTAAGCGTGACTAACGGAGGCCGCTTGCTGATCCGCCAGCAGCTGAAAACAGTCCGCTCCCCCATTGTTGGGGTGGTGATGGATCCTTCATGATCCTGCCAGGCTCTGGTTCCCCTTGCATACCTCATGGTGTATAAAGTCCTGCAGTGGTGGGGACGTGTAGTTCCAATAGTGCGTTCAGCGAACAGCCATACTTCTCTGCAGAGCCTTTCCGGTCCTGAGCGGAGCTGATGCCAAACCAAGGCAGTGATGCTTCCGGTCAGGATGGCTCTCTACAGCTCCAGAGTAGAAGGATGAAGGATCCTCCGGGGAGACATTAAATTTCATACAGTTGCTTGAGGTGGTGGTAAAAGGCGGCTGCCCGCCTTTCTCCACCAGAGTGTCTGTTGTGTGGGGACACATGTGAGATCTTCGGTGCAAGTGGCACCTCCCTGGTTTCTTTATAACCTGCTCTCCCCTCCGCAAGTATGTCCATTAATCCAGTGGTGAGTACGTCCTCTGTTGTTGTGTCCCTCCTAAAGTCCACCATCAGGCTACATTAGTTATTGGTGACATTCAGGAGGACGCTGTTGTCCTTGCACCAGGAGTGAGAATCAGCAAACTTCCTCCAGGTAGGCCCTTCTCGTCGGTGTTGGAGATAGGTCACAACCCACTGTGTCATCGCAAACTTACTGTTGGAGTTGGACTGCAACCTGGCCTCACAGTCATGTGGTGTACAGGGAGTACAGTAGGGGGCCCTGAGGACGCAACACCTGGGGAGGATCCTGTCGTTTTTCAGGGTGAGGGGGTTGGAGGTTACGATATTCTTGTCCTACCCACCCTGACCACCTGGGGCCTGGCAGGTCAGACGTCAGGATCCAGGAACACAGGGGGGTTGTTCAGTACACCAGCTCCATCTAACTTGCACAGCCACTGTCTGGTGGGGGGGGACCATATGGTATTGGAAAAGCTGTAACTTTAGTCATTGAACAGCAGTCTCACATAGCCCCCTTCGCTGTCCAGTGAGAGAGCGTGTCGGCTGTGCAGTACCTGGGAGACAGCATCATCCGTGGATCTGTTGGGAACGATAGCGAACTGCAGTCGGGTCCATGGAGCAAGGGGGGAAGGCGCAGATGTAGTACTTTATTTAAAATTTTTTTTTTTTTCTCCCCCCAAGCCTCTAGAAGCATTTCACTGACTCCGATGGTGAGCGGACACGGATCGGTAGTCATTCAAGCATGCGGAGAAGATCCTTGAGGCACAGGGAACATAGTGGATCTCTGAAGCAGTGCGGGTGTACTACAGACTCAGCCAGGGAGGATGTTGAATATCGTGGTGAACACTGGAGTAGCAGATTAGCACAGAGTCCTTCAGTATCGCCAGATATGCATTGGACCTAGGCAGCTTTCACTGGTGTTCTACCCTCGTTCAGAGCCCCTCCTCACACTGTGCTCGGTCACTGAGAGTGTGCTGTTCATCCTCCAAGCAGGGTAGAACTCACTACGGCTGCGCTATCGGTGTTGTTGTTAGCCAGCGATGCTAGGTGTTGTTGCTTAGCCTCAAAAACCGTGCATAGGATGAGATTTCAGGTCCTCCGCTTAGGGATGACAGTCAAGCACTCACAATTGCAGGGGGGTCTGCCCTGGTAGTCCGTTAAAGTCCGTAGCCCCTGCAATAGGCGTCTGGGTGTCGCGCTGATCCAATTCTTGCGACTCCAACTTGTCCCTATTCCTCCCTCTTGGCCTCCTTCACCGCCCTTTCTAGTCATAGGACGAACTGCCTTGTGCTCGTCCATAGTTGGCCGGATACAGACCGGAGTTATAGGCTGCAGTGCGAGGCGTTCAAAGACGTCGCGGAGTGGATTTATCACTAATCCCTCGGTTTTTGGTTAGGAAAGGACGTATATATACATGTCGTCTATATAGTCAGTACTATTAACTCATATATATAGTCAGTAACTATCCTTTATCTATTAGCGACAGTAATATTCATGTCATCTATATAGTCAGTAACTATACATCATCTATATAGTCAGTAACTATACATCATCTATATAGTCAGTAACTATACATGTCATCTATATAGTCAGTAACTATACATCATCTATATAGTCAGTAACTATACATCATCTATATAGTCAGTAACTATACATGCCATCTATATAGTCAGTAACTATACATCATCTATATAGTCAGTAACTATACATGTCATCTATATAGTCAGTAACTATACATCATCTATATAGTCAGTAACTATACTTTATCTATATATTCAAGATTCAAGATTCAAGAAGTTTAATTGTCACATACACACACGAGGTGTGTAGTGAAATGCAAAGTGGCAATGCTTAGCAGAAATGTGCAAAATAACAGGTTCACACTATTTACAATAACCAACACAATATTTACAATGTCACAGTTTTTTTAAGAGCTCTATATAAAAAACAACACAATATTTACAATAAGAGCACTTTATAAAAAAATATAGTAAAAAAAGGGAAAAATTGTATGTATAATATAATATAAATTATAAATTATGTGTAGTCTTTACCTAAGTGTGTGTGTGTGTGTGTGCATAAGAGGGGCAGTGTGTGTGTCTTGGTGGGGGCCCTGGTGAGGTCAGAGTTCACAGTCCTGATGGCCTGAGGAAAGAAACTCCGTCTCAGTCTCTCTGTTTTGGCAGCGTGACTACGGAGGCGCTTGCCTGACCGCAGCAGCTGAAACAGTCCGTTGTTGGGGTGGTGAGGATCCTTCATGATCCTGCAGGCTCTGGTTCTGCACCTCCTGGTGTATAAGTCCTGCAGGGTGGGGAGTGTAGTTCCAATAGTGCGTTCAGCCGAACGCACTACTCTCTGCAGAGCCTTCCTGTCCTGAGCGGAGCTGCTGCCAAACCAGGCAGTGATGCTTCCTGTCAGGATGCTCTCTACAGCTCCAGAGTAGAAGGACTGAAGGATCCTCCGGGAGACTTTAAATTTCCTCAGTTGCCTGAGGTGGTAAAGGCGCTGCCTCGCCTTTCTCACCAGAGTGTCTGTGTGTGTGGACCATGTGAGATCTTCGGTGATGTGGACTCCCAGGTATTTATACCTGCTCACCCTCTCCACAGTATTCCCATTAATCCCCAGTGGTGAGTACGTCCTCTGTTGTTGTGTCCTCCTAAAGTCCACAATCAGCTCCTTAGTTTTGGTGACATTCAGGAGGAGGCTGTTGTCCTGGCACCAGAGTGACAGATCAGCAACTTCCTCCAGGTAGGCCTTCTCGTCGTTGTTGGAGATCAGGTCCACCACCACTGTGTCATCCGCAAACTTAATGATGGTGTTGGAGCTGAACCTGGCCACACAGTCATGTGTGTACAGGGAGTACAGTAGGGGGCTGAGGACGCAACCCTGGGGGGATCCTGTGTTCAGGGTGAGGGGGTTGGAGGTGTGTCTACCCACCCTGACCACCTGGGGCCTGGCGGTCAGGAAGTCCAGGATCCAGGCACACAGGGGGGTGTTCAGTCCCAGCTCAATCAACTTGCCAGCCAGTCTGGTGGGGACTATGGTATTGAAAGCTGAACTATAGTCAATGAACAGCAGTCTCACATAGCCCCCCTTCCGGCTGTCCAGATGAGAGAGTGTGGTGTGCAGTACCTGGGAGACAGCATCATCCGTGGATCTGTTGGGACGATAAGCGAACTGCAGCGGGTCCATGGAGCAAGGGAGGAAGGCGCAGATGTAGTCCTTTATCAGCCTCTCGAAGCATTTCATGACCACCGAGGTGAGGGCCACCGGTCGGTAGTCATTCAAGCATGCTGGAGAAGCATTCTTGGGCACAGGGACAATAGTGGATCTCTTGAAGCAGGCGGGGACTACAGACTCAGCCAGGGAGATGTTGAATATAGTGGTGAACACTGGAGCTAGCTGATTAGCACAGGTCTTCAGTACTCGCCCAGATATGCCATCTGGACCAGCAGCTTTCCTGGTGTTCACCCTCGTCAGAGCCCTCCTCACACTGTGCTCGGTCACAGAGAGTGTGTGTTCATCCCCAGCGGTAGAACTCACTCCGGCTGCGCTAACGGTGATGTTGTTAGCCGGCGAGCTAGCGCTGTTGTTGCTAGCCTCAAACCGTGCATAGAATGAGTTCAGGTCCTCCGCTAGGGATGCGTCAGCACTCACAATTGCGGGGGGTCTGCCCTGGTAGTCCGTTATAGTCCGTAGCCCCTGCCATAGGCGTCTGGTGTCGCGCTGCTCCATCTGCGACTCCACTCTGTCCCTATACCTCCTCTTGGCCTCCTTCACCGCCCTTCTCAGTCCATAGGACGCTGCCTTGTGCTCGTCCATGTTGCCGGATACAAGACCGGAGTTATAGGCAGCAGTGCGGGCGTTCAAAGCGTCGCGGATGGATTTATCAACCCACGGTTTTTGGTTAGGAAAGGACAGTAACTATACATGTCATCTATATAGTCAGTAACTATACATCATCTATATAGTCAGTAACTATCCTTTATCTATATCGACAGTAACTATACATGTCATCTATATAGTCAGTAACTATACATGTCATCTATATAGTCAGTAACTATACATCATCTATATAGTCAGTAACTATACTTTATCTATATAGACAGTAACTATACATGTCATCTATATAGTCAGTAACTATACATCATCTATATAGTCAGTAACTATACTTTATCTATATAGACAGTAACTATACATGTCATCTATATAGTCAGTAACTATACATCATCTATATAGTCAGTAACTATACATGTCATCTATATAGTCAGTAACTATACATCATCTATATAGTCAGTAACTATACATTATCTATATAGTCAGTAACTATACTTTATCTATATAGACAGTAACTATACATGTCATCTATATAGTCAGTAACTATACATCATCTATATAGTCAGTAACTATACATGTCATCTATATAGTCAGTAACTATACATCATCTATATAGTCAGTAACTATACTTCATCTATATAGACAGTAACTATACATGTCATCTATATAGTCAGTAACTATACATCATCTATAGTCAGTAACTATACATCATCTATATAGTCAGTAACTATACATGTCATCTATATAGTCAGTAACTATACATCATCTATAGTCAATAACTATACATCATCTATATAGTCAGTAACTATACATGTCAGTAGAGGAGGGATGCTGTACTCAGACTCGTGGAAAACAAAGACCCCTGTCTGTAGTCGATCTAAGCTCAAACACCTCCCTCCCCTCTCCTCCCCCTGTGTGTTCTGCTGAGCTAGCTAGCTAGCTACCCCCCCTGGTGCACCAGGCTAGCTCAACAGCACAATAATTAATAGCCTTTGTATTTTCTTCCTCTTCATCTGCCTGTTTGCTTATCTAGCCAAATATCTGAACAGCAAACAGTTGCAGAATGTAGTTTTAGTTCTACAAATTGTGAGTTAAACCTCAGTGGGCGGAGCCAAATGACCACAGTCTGGCTAAGTAACATTAGACTGAATCCCAGTGAAAAAGACAAGAGGTAAAAGAGGAGCTAGCAAACATTATGTAGCCTGGTGCTCTGCTGCTAACTGAACCAATACAATCTAACCATACTAAGTTAGCTAGGTTAGCTTGTTAGCCTAGCTGACCTTCCAAGTTTAAACTAGCCATACTAGCCTATAGCTAGCTAGGTTATCTAGTTAGCTAGCCTTGCAACATCATGAATTCCATGGGCATGAATGAATGGAAAAGGAAGCCATTTACATTTGGATTACTATTTTCCTTCTTCATCTTTCTAGTTTCCCAGTTAGCTAACTTGTGCTCCAAAAAACTGTGGTTCATCTCTGCTCAGTTTAACTCAACCAATGAGATTGTTTCTGCCTCCAGAGTAGCTTCGCCTCTCTGTTTGTAGAACTAAAACTACAATCTGCCAAATTGTTGCTACAGAGCCATAGTAGAAGTCCTCCATATATTCATCCATTAGTACTGTATACAGTTCGTCCTTGAATGTTTCCCCCATTATTGTGTTGCAGCTCTCAGCCAGGCGTTGGGTCGTTTCCTCCTCCCTCCCTCCCTCGCAACTCTCTCCCTCCCTCCTCTCTCTGTGCTTAGTTAGCTAACTCTGTACACAGCAGGACAGTACAGCAACACAACAGGCTTTGCTTTGCAAGTTTTTTGCCAAACATCTTTGATTGGTAGACATCTGGAACCGTTTAGCTTAGGGTTGCCACGGTTACGACCAGGAGACGGCCAAATGGTCCGTCTCCGCCCCTTTCCATGGGTTGTACATGGGAAATGCAAGGCATGATGGGAGTTAGGGTCAGATTTAGGTTTAAATATGTTGTGGTTGTAGTTATGGTGAATGGGTAAAATCATGATAGTTCCAGTGTGTGTGTGTGTGTGTGTGTGCGTGTCTACCAACTTCCAGACGTGAGGAGAGGTCACCCTGAGAGGCATCGCTGCCCATCCCCTGGTAGAGGTCAAAGGTCAGAGGTAGTAAAGTGTCCAGGGTGATCAGGTTGACATGGTGAAGGCTTTACCAGCTGACTCAGTTTCAGATGTGAGGCAGATGCATATAACTCTTGGTGTTTGTTTTATCCCCCTTGGAGTGCCAGGCGAGTGGCGCTTCACTGCAGCAGGTCAATGCAGATAGAGTCAACCTCACCCACACATTAAATACAAACTGTAAAAAACAAACCCCTTCCACTCTGACCCTTAACCTCCTTACTCCTTACTCCCTGTCCTCTCCGAACCAGAAACAGAAATGGATGGTACATCATGTCATACACATTTTTGTAGTTTGGCTTGGTCCCGGAGTCAAGAAACATTTTGTACATAATTTAAACATTAACGCTGTTCTTCTCTACTCGTTCATGTGGGGAAATCCGTTGTTCTCGTGCCCCCCTCCCCAGGGAGGTCAGAGGTCAGGGTCTGCAGCTGGTAGGGATACAGTGTCTTGCTCACGGACCCTTCGGCAGGGCGTCTTTGTGTTTGAGTTTGAATCCAAAGTCCCTCTGCTCACTGCGCCCCCCTCCTGCCCAACCTCCACCCTGCCACGATCGGCCTCCATGTGTCTGAAGGAATGGTGGGGTGCAGGACGAGGTCGTGGTGCTGTTGGGTGCCCTGGCCTGGAGCCGTAAAATCCAGCGTCCTGTTGGTCCAGCATGTGTTTTCTCCATCAGCGCTGAACTCCGCGCCTCATTGGCTCAGAGGTCGCCACCCTACCAGGCTGTGAAAAAACACATTAAAGGAAAAGGTTCAAGGTATGGAAGCCCCCCGTCCACTGCCATGTTGAACACCACATGGCTGACCGTCCACCAGGAACAAGGCTAATTTGTACGCTGGCGGTCCTAAATGGAAGTGAGAAGTATCTCAACACTGCTGTTGAAGATTGAGGACTTCACTACCCAGAAGCCCTGTGGTGAGGTCAGTAAACTAAAGGTTCTTCTCAGTGTGTGGAGGGTGGAGGAGGCGAAGAGGTTCAGCAGCTTTCTCTTTGGATTGGTCACTTCCTGTGTGGTGAAGATTTCCCACCAGTGACCAAAACGACACCCGGATTTCATTTTAACGGTGAATCTACGGTTTTTCGACAGATATATTTATGTATTTATGTATTATGTACAGAATGTATTTTGTCCCTGATAGTCAATTCATAACTCACTTTCATGGACTTGTTTTTATGTAATGATCTTTTATTAATTGTGTTTTACTTCCTTTTATGGTTTACTCCTTTAAAGTGCTTTGTAACTGTGTTTTTAAAAGTGTAGCTTGTTAGCTAGCTAACCATAGTATCTGGTCAGCTAACCATCACTGTCTTGTTAACACATCTGATTAGCACACATATCAATCTTTATTATTATTGTGATATAAGCTATGTTACTGTATTCTATGTATGTATGGAACATGCTATAAGCTCTGTTTGCTAACGCTATTGACCACAGAAGAGATAAAGGCAGCTGATCAACATTCTAATAACCTGATCATTTATTAATAACCTGATAATTAATTAGATACGAAACAAAATTAAATGAAATGAAACAAATCTAATGTAATCTAATGTAATCTAAACTACACTAAACTGCCGTTTAGTGAATGTTTTTACCCAGAATGCCTTGCTGTCAAGGCCAACTCCAGCCTGGTTTACAGGCTGAATGCTGTGGGAGGTGGTGTGGACCTAAAGGAAGCCACCCACGCTGCCCCGCCCATGCAGCTCAGAATAGACGGCATGTTGACCACGACTCCACTCCTGTCTCTCTCTCTCTCCACCTCTCTCTCCCTTTCTCTCTCTCTGTCTGTCTCTCTCTCTCTCCACCTCTGTCCCTTTCTCTCTCTCTCTCTCCACCTCTCTCTCCCTTTCTCTCTCTGTCTCTCTCTCTCTCTCTCCCTTTCTCTCTCTCTCTCTCTCTCTCTCACTCTCTCCACCTCTCTCTTTCTCTCTCTCTCTCTCTCTCTCCACCTCTCTCTCCCTTTCTCTCTCTGCTTTTACCTCATTGTTTACGTCTCTCTCTTTCTCCCTCTCATTGTCTTCCTCTTTTTTTCTCTTCCTCCTGTATTTACCTCTCACCCGTTCTGGTTCGGTCTCTCTCTCTCTCTCTCTCTCTCTCTCTTTCCTCTCCATCAGTCTTTCTAACAGTCAGTCATTAGACAGACTGTCCTGTAAAACAAAGCTTGCTGGTTCGATGTCGTGTTGAAGTTCCCTTGAGCAAGACACTGACCCTGTTAGACTCAATACAATGTAAAAATAGTGTGATGTAGCCCCGCCCCCTCTGGCGGCCATGTTGGAGGTCCTCAGCTCTGAACAGCTGATTGTGTTTCTGTCTCAACAGAATTTAATCTTCATGGTTAATTTCTGTCTGTTTCTACTGAACTGATCATTTCATCACTGATCCATCTGATTGATTTAGTGTTTAGATCATGTAGCTTGTTAGCTAGCTAACCATAGTATCTGGTCAGCTAACCATCACTGTCTTGTTGTTAACACATCTGGTTAGCACACTAGCTAACGTATCTAGTAGAAGCTAGCGTTAGCAGTGGCTAGTAGTCCCATGTTAACAGTAACTAAACTAGCCTGCTGGCTAGTTAGCTAGCTACCAGTTAGTTCAGGTTAACTAGCTGACTCTTCTCCAGCTCCAACTCAGAGTGTTTTGGAGTAGAGACTAGGGCTAAAGACAAGACAGTTTACTGAGTCACAGTAACCTACATTTGGAGACAAATCTACCTGATCACACTGATCACTTTTACTGAGAACGTTACTGGATGATCTACAGACACACCACAACAACCTGGTTCAGATAGTCAACTGGTTCTACTGACACACTACTAACTAACAGACTGATCCTGGATCAGATGGTTCAGATAGTCAACTGGTTCTACTGACACATTACTAACTAACAGACTGATCCTGGATCAGATGGTTCAGATAGTCAACTGGTTCTACTGACACATTACTAACTAACAGGATGGATCAGGTTGGTAGCAGGTTGGGGATCAGACTGTAAAGACTGACACTGAAGGAACATTAGAATTTATAAACCAGGAAGTAGGTGAGGTCTCATCCATGTGAAGGGGCGTGGCCTGGTTGACTGATGATGATGTCAGTGTTCACTCCTGAGTTGCTCTCTTCAAGATGGCCAACTCCAGGAAGTCAGGGTTAAGACAGGGCAATAAATCAACACACACACACACACACACCACACACACGCACACACACACACACACATACACATACATAGACATACCATACACACACAAAGCTCCTGGTCTTGCTGCTGTATTTTTTTTTTTGTAAATTAGAGCGTTTCCTGTTTCCTCTGCAGAGAGAGAGAGAGAGAGAAAAACAGAGAGAGAGAGAGAGAGAGAGAGAGAAAGACAGACAGAGAGAGAGAGAGAGAGAGGGAGAGACAGACAGAGAGAGAGAGAGAGAGAGAGAAAGACAGACAGAGAGAGAGAGAGAGCGTCCATCCTCGACGTGGCAGGGTGACGTTGCAGAACAAACCTGAAGGCAAACCCTGAGGCTGGGCGAGAGACAATGATGCAGATGGAGAGAGAGAGAGACAGGAAGTTATATTTTCTTCTTCTGTGTGATAAATTCCTGTTGTATTTAGACACTGTAACCACCAGTAGTTGAAAGAAATGGAAAATTAATTCATAACACTTCCCAGCATGCACACCTCTTCTTTTCTCAGTTGAATAACCCAGCCGAAATGTGACGGTGTTGTCATGGTTACAGTTTTATTGATCAGATTTATTGATCCCATTCAGAGCGCTGCCTCTATTATCCATTCATATTTGCTGTTGTTGTAGAACGATCTCAATGTCACCCTGCCAATAAAACTAAAAGAGTAGAAGAAGAGGGACGGAGGGTAACATGAGAAAGATGAAGGGAAAAACAGAAAGAGAGAAAGAGAGAGAGAGAGAGAGGGAGACAGATGGTGGAAAAAGAGCGTTCCCTCCCTTTCTCTCCTGTGTCAGAAACAGACCAACATATTGGTTAAATTAAACTGCCACGGAGAGAGAGAGACAGGGAGAGGGGGAGGAGAGACAGGGGGAGGAGAGACAGGGAGAGGGGGAGGAGAGACAGGGAGCGGAGAGAGAGAGAGAGAGAGAAAGGGTTTGCATTCTTTTCCATTGAGGTCAGTGTTTTACTGTGCATCTGACCACTGTGCTGGGAGAGTGTGCAGAGAGAGAGAGTGTGTGTGTGTGTGTATGTGTGTGTGTGTGTGTGTGTGTGTGTGTGTGTGTGTGTGTGTGTGTGTGGAGCAGAGCGACCTGACCACAGCGCGATGAGTTCATGTACCAACGATGAACTACATCCAGTCTGGAAAGAAGAGAAGAATCAATAGATAAAGATGATCAATCAATCAATCAATCAATGTATCAGTGAGATATCTATTGATCCAGTCTGTAAAATGTTAAGGTTAATATACTATCTATAAACTCTACTGTGTTTTACTCGTTTTACTTGCTCTTCTATTATGAGCATTTGGAAGAGATTTCTAAATGCTCTATTCTATTCTACTCTACTCTATTCTACTCTATTCTCTATTCTACTCTACTCTATTCTACTCTATTGTCTATTCTACTCTATTCTACTCTATTCTCTATTCTACTCTATTCTACTCTATTCTACTCTTATTTCTTATATCTTTTCATATATTTTAGTGTGAATGTCTCTATTTTATATTCTATTCCTGTCCTTTGCCTCTACAGTACTTGCTTTTATTCTTGTTTTGTTCTTATTCTTCTATGTTTATTGTTTATTGTTTATTGTTTATTGTTATGCACCAATCACCAAGACAAATTCCTCGTATGTGTAAACATATTTGGCAATAAACCTCATCTTTTGATTCTGATTCTACTCTATTCTCTATTCTACTCTATTCTACTCAATTATCTATTCTATTCTACTTTATTCTACTTTATTCTACTCTATTCTCTATTCTATTCTACTCTATTATCTATTCTATTCTACTCTACTCTATTCTACTCTATTCTACTCAATTATTTATTCTATTCTACTTTATTCTACTTTATTCTACTCTATTCTACTCTACTCTACTCTACTCTATTATCTATTCTATTCTACTCTACTCTATTCTCTACTATCAATTAAATGGATTCAAACATTCCTTGAGTGACGGCAGGTTGAGCCACTCTAGTTTTCATTCTTTCTCTCTCTCTCTCTCTCTCTCTCTCTCTTAGCTGATTTGTTTGCATCTCTTCCCATCCCTCTTTCCTTCCCATCTCCTCCCTCCATCTGTTTCTCTTCATCCCTCCTCCTCCTCCTCCTCCTCCTCCTCGTCTCCTCCTCCTCGTCTCCTCCCCAAATGTCCCACTTTATCCTGCTCCAAGTCTTCACATCGTTTTTTTGGTTGTTTTCTTTCCCTCTTTCTTTTCTCTGTCTGTCTCTCTCTCTTCTTTCGTCTATCAATCCCTCTCTCTTTTCCTGTCTGTCTCTACACCTCTTCCTGTCTCTTCCTATCATCCACATCTCTCTCTTTCTCCTCATCTAACCCTGTCGCTTTTCTTCCTTTGTCGTTCACTTTTTCCATCTCTCTCCTCCTCTTTCTAACCTCCTTCATCATCATCACTCCGTTCTTTGTCCGCAGACACCGAAGGTTTATTTTTATTCATTATTTCTCCCTTCTCTCTCTCTGCTGTATTTCTCCCTTGACTATCCATTTTCCTCCTCTTCCCTTTTTCAGCCCTCCCTTCATCCTCCTCTCCTCCATCGCTCTGTCATTCCTCTGAGCGACAGTGTTGAATTTTCCTCTGCAGGACTGAGAGGAGAAAAATAAAAATAAAACAGGAAATAAAACAGAAGGAAGCTGGGAAAACAGCCCTAACCTGAGCCCCTAGCCCCTAGCCCCTAGCCCCTAGCCCCTAGCCCCTAGCCCCTAGCTCCTAGCCCCTAGCCTCTACCCCCTAGCTCCCAGTCCCTAACCATTAGCACTAGCCCTCAGCCCCTAACCCCTAACCCCTAACTACAGGCCCTTATTCCCTCTAGTATCAGCGTCTCTGGTCAGTGTGGAAGTGGAACATGAAGAGTTAACCAGACAGACCGACTCTGTTTTCTCTCTCACCACTCCCTAGCATGAGTTACAGTCCCCTGTGTGTGTGTGTATGTGTGTGTGTGTGTGTGTGTGTGTCTCAGCTGGACTGAGGCAGATTTGGTCAGAAAGGCTTGTTGGAAACAGTTGTTATGCATTTCATTGTCAGAGGAGGGAAGAGGACCAAAGTCCAGTAGGATTCTTACTTTGCTGCAATTTTATGAAAGTAGAAGCAAAACTAAAATCAACTTAAGTCAGAGTGAAAAAGAAAAAGTGTTACTTTAATACAGTTTTTTACGATTGCTTACACACACTTTCTGAAACTAGGGCCCATTAACTCAAAACTCTACACACAAACCATCACATGAATAGCTCTTCCTACACGACAACTACACACTGATGTGATACATGAAAAACACGACTATCTTGTCTTTTACATTTTCAGTGTACAGTAGTACTCACACGTACTGTACATGTACCCAGATATATATGTAAAATCAAATCTAATTTAGTTTTAACCTGTGGAAAGAGCATTAAGAGCGTTAACCTGTGGTCTCTCTATAGTGCTCAAGCTCTGATTTCTACTGACTGTAGGTTGTTGGTGTGTGACTGTATGTTGGTGTGTGACTGTAGTTTGGTGGTGTGTGACTAGTTTGTTGGTATGTGACTAGTTTGTGTGTGACTGTAGGTTGTTGGTGTGTGACTGTAGTTTGTTAGTATGTGACTGTAGTTTGTTAGTGTGTGACTGTAGTTTGTTGGTGTGTGACTAGTTTGTTGGTGTGTGACTAGTTGTTGGTGTGTGACTAGTTTGTTGTTTTATAAAGTGCTCTTATTGTAAATATTGTGTTGTTTTTTATATAGAGCTCTTAAAAACTGTGACATTGTAAATATTGTGTTGGTTATTGTAAATAGTGTGAACCTGTTATTTTGCACATTTCTGCTGAGCATTGCCACTTTGCATTTCGCTGCACACCTCGTGTGTGTATGTGACAATTAAACTTCTTGAATCTTGAATCTAGTTTGTGTGTGACTGTAGGTTGTTGGTGTGTGACTGTAGTTTGTTGGTGTGTGACTAGTTTGTTGGTGTGTGACTAGTTTGTTTGTGTGTGGCTGTAGGTTGTTGGTGTGTGACTAGTTTGTAGTGTGTGACTGTAGTTTGTTACTATGTGACTGTAGTTTGTTAGTGTGTGACTGTAGTTTGTTAGTGTGTGACTAGTTTGTGACTGTAGTTTGTTGGTGTGTGACTGTAGGTTGTTGGTGTGTGACTGTAGTTTGTTGGTGTGTGACTGCAGTTTGTTAGTGTGTGCCTGTAGTTTGTTGGTGTGTGACTAGTTTGTTTGTGTGTGGCTGTAGGTTGTTGGTGTGTGACTAGTTTGTAGTGTGTGACTAGTTTGTTACTATGTGACTGTAGTTTGTTAGTGTGTGACTGTAGTTTGTTAGTGTGTGACTAGTTTGTGACTGTAGTTTGTTGGTGTGTGACTGTAGGTTGTTGGTGTGTGACTGTAGTTTGTTGGTGTGTGACTGCAGTTTGTTAGTGTGTGCCTGTAGTTTGTTGGTGTTTGACTGTAGTTTGTTGGTGTGTGACTGTAGTTTGTTGGTGTGTGATTGTAGTTTGTTGGTGTGTGAGTAGTTTGTTTGTGTGTGACTGTAGTTTGTTTGTGTGTGACTAGTTTGTTTGTGTGTGACTGTAGTTTGTTTGTGTGTGACTGTAGCTTGTTAGTGTTTGGCTGTATTTTGTTGGTGTGTGACTGTAGTTTGTTGGTGTGTGACTGTAGTTTGTTGGTGTGTGATTGTAGTTTGTTGGTGTGTGACTGTAGTTTGTTGGTGTGTGACTGTAGGTTGTTGGTGTGTGACTGTAGTTTGTTAGTGTGTGACTGCAGTTTGTTAGTGTGTGACTGTAGTTTGTTAGTGTGTGACTGTAGTTTGTTGGTGTTTGACTGTAGTTTGTTGGTGTGTGACTAGTTTGTTGGTGTTTGGCTGTATTTTGTTGGTGTGTGACTGTAGTTTGTTGGTGTGTGACTGTAGGTTGTTGGTGTGTGACTGTATTTCGTTGGTGTGTGACTGTAGTATCTCACTCTTTAACACAACCCCTCTTCTTCCTTCCCTCTGTCTGTTTTTCTTCTTCTTCTGGAATCCTCTATCTGTCTTGACCTCTTTTCTTCTCCCTCCAACTGCGTTTTTCTTTCCTCATTTTCTTTTTCTCTTACTGGCAGCAGTTTTCCTTTTTCCCTTTGTCCCTTGTTGCTGCATTTTCACTTGTGTGCTCTCTCGCTCTCCCCCCTCTCTCAAACCCTCTCTTTCTTACTCTCTCTCTCCTACACCCTTCCTTAATCTCTCACCCACATGACTTCACTTAAGTATTTCCTCTTTTCCTCCCTTCTCTTTCTCTGCCTCAAATCCTGTAGTCACAACTCTGCTCACTGTCTGTCTCTTTCTTTCATTTCCCTTCTCTTCCACCAGTTCCTCCATTCTTCCCTCCTCCCTCATTGCTCCCCCCCGTTACCCCTTCTATTTTTATCATTTTAAATTACTTTGAATTCATCATTTAGCTTTAGAGCTGCTACAACTACGAATGTGCTCATTTTTTAGATAATGCTATGGCCTACTATCACTCAACATAGTGTATGCTAAAGTGTTAGCATGGAGCACCAGAGCCAACGATCTACCGGGGACACGTGGATGATTTTGGTTTCAGTTTTCATCACTTACCAGTTAACCGACAGGACAATTTACTAAAACTCGGTTCCTTTAATAAAAATAATGACACCTTCAGAACACATTCCTCCACCTGCTCTCAGCTGTTAAAACCTTTCAAAATTATAAGTTTCCTGACATCCCAGAGATCCGTCTCCCTCTCTCTCTGTCTCTGTCTCTCTCTCTGTCTCTCTACCTCTCTCTCTCTCTCTCTTCGTACCACCTGTGTATGTTGAACCAGATGTTTTCCATGATGCTGTTTGGTCTCTAATATGTGACATTATGGAAGCAGGAGGGAGAATTATGTCAGTTTTTATGAAGGTTTTGACATCTCTGTTATTTGGTGTGGTGATTAGAGGTTGGGCTACTGAGTGAGGAACGACAAGGAGGAAGAGGAGGATGAGGAGAACCTGGAGATGGAGGAGCAGTTGGGGTTTTATTGCCTTGCTCAAGAGCACAACAGCTTTATTGGAGGCATTCCCTTACCTGTTTAGGAGAGGAGAAGCGAGGACAGGAGGATGGGAGAGGAGAGGAGAGGAGGGGGAGGATGGGAGAGGAGGGGGAGGAGAGATATTGCAGTAGTATTTTTTCCTTCACCCTTATTTTAAAAGCTTTTCCTGAATCGAACAAATGAAAATCTAATTTACACACACACACAGAGCATACCCTGTGATCAGTCATTGGGTTTGTACAATTAAAGGGCGGCTGAGAAAAAACTGAAAGAAAAGAAAAGAAGGAGACACAAAAAAGAGAGAGAGACGACAATAATAACTTCATGACAGAGAGGTTGGCGTTTTTGTGGCCAGTTTTTTTTGGACGTCAAACACACGAATGGAATGGAAATAGGAGACATCTGAGATTTTTGAGAATTTCAGAAATAAACTGAACCGAACGTGTTCATTGGACCACGGGAATGTGGGAGACAGGTGTGCAACGAGAGAGTGAGACAGGTAAAGGGAATGTCTTCCTGCTTCCTATGCTCAGAGATGTATTCCCACACAAGCCTCAAAGGCAATCAGTAACACCTTAAGACTGACTGAATCAAGAGTTAGTCCTGACTGAATCAAGAGTTAGTCCTGACTGAAACAGGAGTTAGTCCTGACTGCAACAAGAGTTAGTCCTGACTGAATCAAGAGTTAGTCCTGAGTGAATCAAGAGTTCATCCTGACTGAAACAACAGTTAGTCCTGACTGTTGTTAGAGTTAGTCCTGACTGAAACAACAGTTAGTCCTGACTGAATCAAGAGTTAGTCCTGACTGAAACAGCAGTTGGTCCTGACTGAATCAAGAGTTAGTCCTGACTGAAATAGAAGAGTTGGTTCTGTCTAAAACAAGAGTTAGCCCTGACTGAAACAGGAGAGTTAGTCCTGATTGAAACAGACAAGTTAGTTCTGACTGAAAGAGACGAGTTAGTTCTGACTGAAACAGACAAATTAGTCCTGACTGAAACAAGAGTTAGTCCTGACTAAATCAAGAGTTAGTCCTGACTGAAATAGAAGAGTTAGTCCTGAAACAGCAGAGGTGGTTCTGACTGAAACAAGAGTTAGTTCTGACTGAATCAGAAGAGGTAGTCCTGACTGAAACAGGAGTTAGTCCTGACTGCAACAAGAGTTAGTCCTGACTGAATCAGAAGAGTTAGTCCTGAATGAAACAGACAAGTTAGTTCTGACTGAAACAGACGAGTTAGTCCTGACTGAAACAAGTTAGTCCTGACTGAATCAGAAGAGTTAGTCCTGACTGAAACAGACAAGTTAGTTCTGACTGAATCAGAAGAGTTAGTCCTGACTGAAACAGACAAGTTAGTTCTGACTGAAACAGATGAGTTAGTCCTGACTGAATCAAGAGTTAGTCCCGACTGAAACAGCAGTTGGTCCTGACTGAATCAAGGGTTAGTCCTGACTGAAATAGAAGAGTTGGTTCTGTCTAAAACAAGAGTTAGCCCTGACTGAAACAGGAGAGTTAGTCCTGAAACAGCGGAGGTGGTTCTGACTGAAACAAGAGTTAGTTCTGACTGAATCAGAAGAGTTAGTCCTGACTGAAACAGACGAGTTAGTTCTGACTGAAAGAGACAAGAACAAGTTAGTTCTGACTGAAACAAGAGTTAGTCCCGACTGAAAGTAGAGTTAGTGTGGTGGAAAAGTGTGGATCAACTTTTCTAGGTCAAAGACAAACAAACATTAGACCATTATATTATATTATATTATATTATTAGATTAGATTAGATTAGATTAGATTAGATTCATTAGATTAATTATTATGATCCCTGTGGGGAAACTAGATCGCTGCTGCAGCAGAAGTAGAGTCATTAGGAAAAAAAGCATACAATATAAGCACACAGACAGAGCGAACTGAAGCAGTCTGGTGCCAAGATAAACAGAAAAATAGAGAAAATAGAAAAAATAAAAGAGTGCAGGAGCTGCTGCAGTGGAGTGGCTCTCCGGCCTGTGGGTGGCGTTGTGTGGCGGGTCGCTGGATTACCAGTAAAAGGTTTTACCGTCCAGATCACTAGACCTCTACTGACATGACACAGAAAACCTAATGTAATTTAATGATGTTGGTCATTCATTATCTGTACAACCGGTTGGCAGGGCCGGCGCCCCCTATAGGCCTGACCAATCCTATCATTTATTTTTTATACTCTCGAAGAAAAAAAAGATTAACATTCTTATTTGATACAAAAAAAGAAAAGCTGCCTCGGGCCTCCAGCAGTGCAGAGCCTGCCTGTTGGATCCAGTCCGTAGAAGTGTGTCATTTTCTCCTTGAATTCCCTCTATCCTTTAAACACATGCACATTTCACCTGTGTGTGTGTGTGTGTGTGTGTGTGTGTATGTGTATCTCTGTGTGTGTACATCTGTGTGTGTGTGTGTCTCCATTTTCTGTGTGATGAATTGAACACATGAACAAATTTGTTGTTACCATGGAAACGCCTTCTCCCCGCCTCCTCTCCCAACTGGAAGATAGTCCAGGGGTGGCAGATCTGATTGGAGCATCATATAATTACTTCACACACACACAAACACACACACTGTGTGTGTGTGAGTGTGTGTGTTTAGCTGTTTAAGTGATGAGGTCAAAGGTCATATTTCACAGTGGGTTGTAACTACTGACCTTTACTGCATACACAGGATGGTGATTAAGAGCCATACACACCTGGTCTGGTGAACACACACACACACACACACACACACACACGGGATGGCATTTATGAGTGTCTACACACCTGGAACAAGAAGCTAGCTGGTTATTAATGTTTCCTAACTGACTACCTGGAGATGGACCGTGGGTGTGTGTAGTGACACTGCTACTACTACTACTACTACTATTGCAACTATTACTACTACTACTGCAACTACTACTACTACTACTAGTACTACTACCACTACTACTACTACTGCTGCTACTACTACTACTGCTACTACTACTACTACTGCTACTTCTACTACTATTACCACTAGGTCTACTACTATCACTACTACTAGTACTAATTCTACTACTACTAGTACTTCCACTACTACTGCTACTAATACTACTAGTACTAATACTACTAATGCTTTAACATTACCAAAACTAACAGTGTGTCAGAGTAAAGGCTCCAATGGCTCAGCAGAGACGTGGTCCGGACGTGAGGCTGTCTGTGTGTGTGTGTGTGTCTGTCTGAGAATAGTAGTGTGTAATCACGCCTCAACGTTTTCCTCCTTCCACCGTGGCGTCCAGACCACTTAGACCTCTATAAATATATATGAAATTAGAGGCTGTGTGTGTGTAGATTTGGATGTGCGGGCTGACCAATGGCCTTCTTCCTCTTTCTTTCTTTCTTTCTTTCTTTCTTTCTTTCTTTCTTTTTCTTCTCAATTGCTTTAATTCTTTCTTCAAGTCATGTAGAATAAAGTCTATATAGTCTCTATAAATCCATATTTACAAGCAGGTTTGTCACGGTAGCAACCCACAACAGAAACAAAGTGACACGACTACTGCTGTAGTTTATACCGGTGTAACTGGAGTGACACGACTACTGCTGTAGTTTATACCGGTGTAACTGGAGTGACACGACTACTGTAGTTTATACTCATAGATTTTGGTAACTCAATTCAAACTGAGATGCCATGAACCATTATTATATCATAATCTGATTTTAAGACAAACTGTTGCTGAGATCCAAGGGTGAATCCAGCTCCTCATTCAGAAGGTCCAGCGCTCCTTACTAAACCAACTCCACCTGTTGCCTCTTCCAACCAACCAACCAACCAACCAATCAGGTCAGTGAACCTCCACCTCAGCAGGTTTACGGTTCAGAAGATCAAGGAGTGGAAGCAGAGAGCATGCTGGGATACCTGGTGTGTTTACTGCTTCCTCAGGAACCAGTTTTCCTGTGTGTGTGTGTGTGTGTGTGTGTGTGTGTGTGAGAGAGAGAGAGAGAGAAAGCAACCTTCCTCCGTCCTTCGTTTCCTCCCTCCTTCCTCCCTTCTCTCCAGCCTTCAGTCCTCCCTCCTTCTCTCCTTCATCCCCCTCCTTTCATCTTTCGGCCACTATCCATCTGTCCCTCCCTGAATCCTCTAACGTATCCCTCGTGTAACTCTATGAATTCCCATTTAAAACTCCACCGTAAAACTTCAAAAACCTCCATCTCAAAATGAAGCAGTCCTGGTCCTTCACTCCTGAAGTGTCAGTCTGGTGGAGATACCGGGTTTCCACCCGGCGCCGGAGTGCCATAAGCCCCCCTGCTAACGTGGCTAAGCGCTAACAGGCACCAGCAGCAGGTTTAGAGGTGGGGGGGGGGGGCTTAATGAGCCTTCAGACTGGCTAATATGGAAAGAAAGAGCATTTAAAAAGAGCTGAGAGGGAGAGAAGGAGGGAGATGAAAAGAGGAGAAGAAAGGAGAGGAAGAGGAGACCTGAAGACCCCCAACGCCATTCTGGAAACCACCAGAGGGGGGCCGGCTTTAAAGCAGGCTGTAAAGCAGGTGGGGGGCGTGTTACGACGAAGCCAACGTGGCAGCCAGGTAGCTGGGGATCTGTCAGCTCTGCTTCATTCTGCCTCTTTGATAATGTGATGCTTGTAGGGAAACAGGGACATCAGAGGTCAGAGAGTGAGAGGTCAGAGGTCAGGGAGTGAGAGGTCAGAGGTCAGGCTCACCATGAGCTGGTAGCGATTCAGTGTCTTGCTTAAGGACACTTCAACCAGAGGACCCAGGTTCAAACTGCCACCCTGCTGAAGTGTCCTCCAAGACACTGAGGCCCAGATTCACTCAAGGTTTGTGCACGGAAGAGCGTGCACGTCACCAAATGACCAAACCAGAACCCTGTGATGTTCACTACCCGTGTTGAATGAGCGCAAAGCTTCCTAACAGCAGGTCAGAAGATAAAGGCTGTTTTGGCTTCATTATTTTGCCCAGACTATAATTCGCTGACGCTTCGCTCACAGTTGAATGTCGATGTACGTCATCTCCAACACAATGTCGCCCCCTGCTGGTCAAAATACTGGACGAGTCGCACACGCAGCGTCCAATCACAAGCACTCTACGTACGATCTGGTTATCATTGTCACCAAAACATCAGAAATATTTTCAGAATTTGAAATGGTCAATGTAGAGTGAACTATTATGTTTTCTACTGGAAGATATTTTATTTTGTTAAAGATTCTCATGAATCCAGTAAAGAATAAAACTTTCAGTTACATAAACAAAACTCAAAACTCAATGGACTTCCAGCGTACGGCAGGGTAACGGATATGTCAGTTGGGAACGAGGAGTAACACCATGCAACTCCAACTAATTATAACTATTTAATTCTTATCAAATAGCTCATATACCTTCGAAAGGTGGTGGGAAGTTTTTGTGCATCGACTCAGAAAACTGAAGACGCAATCAGAGCGGCTGCTGTCATCGCTGCATCGTCACCAGCAAGTCAGGAAGCAAAGAGAGACAGGTTAACATCCCAGATCAGAGATCGCTATATGAAGGGCTTTAACTACTAACACATCTGAACACTTTTACATGTATTAACACGCTTTTCCTGTCTGCTGGGGAAAGAGGTAATAAGAGCTGAGAAGAGAGGAGGGGAGCGTGAGCTGAGATAGGGTCAAAGGTCAAAGGTCATTCCACCGCAGGGAACCAGGGAGCGCTAGTCTGCGATAATCTGCTTCGGGCTCATCAGATTATTTCTCCAGTGTTCAGGAATTGTCTCCGAGCCTCGGGGGGGTTGAAGAGTTGTCTGATGTTATTACGACATCTGAGCACTGATGATGATGATGGCCGAGATAGTATTATTTGGTCGATATGATGAAGTATTAGTCGTAGGGACCGACTAGATCACGGTCGTTATCATTATCACTGGTTTCAGTGGCGAGCTTTAGTTTCCCATGATGGTCCCAATGTTCCAGAAGCTTTTCACCCTGAGGAGAAGAAAACTCTGGAGGAAACTCTGAATACTTACATGAACAGTTGAATCCTAGTCGACTCCACCACGACCAAAACCATACCCTAACTTTAACCAGGTAAGTTACCCAAACCTAACCCCAACTTTAACCAGGTGGGTTTAGTTACCCAAACCTAACCAAACAGCTCAGCATAAACAAAAGGTCAAGGGTCAGCATCGCCTAAGGCTGGTGTATGAACCCTAACCCTAACCTACCTTCACCAAGCTTAACCCTTAACTAACCTTCCTCCACACAAACAGGAAACCCACACCAGACCGGTTTACTGACGGGTCAGTTCATCACCGTAAACAACATTTAATAAAACATTACGCCTCCCGCCTGTCTCGTGTGAATGTTGGTACATTTTGGGATAAAACATACATTACAATATTCTTATTACTTACCAGACAGACAGAATCCTAATAGATTAGTAGATTGATCACCGTGACGACCAGAAGGTTAACGAGTACCGGGACTATAACTTCTCTCTCACAGGAAATAAATATAGTAGTAATAAACTATGATGGACGCGATGTCATCTGACCGCTTTATTACTAACCTTCTTTCATCTGTGGGTTAACAGCTCGACCACCGGTCACTCCAAGGTTATGACCTTGGATTCGTCTATTTTGTCCCATTTCAGTGACCATACTCTGAAAAACATATATTTGTTTATACTGACCTCTCTATGCTTACCTGGGATTGGGTAATACTCACCTGGTAATATTTCCTTAACCTTACTTCCTAACCTAACCATAACCATTTCCTCTCTCACCTAATCCCAACCTAACCTACCCAATAGGTGTGGACCAATCAGCTCCTCCCATTCCCTTTACGCAGCTCTGACATCTGACACCATACTGAGATTAGCCTGCTAGCTAACTAACGTTACACAATGAGTGTAACGCCGAGTCTCGGGGCTCTTTGGTGCCGGAGCGTCTTTAGTGGTGGAGGATTTCTCTCCTCAATGGCTCCGCCCATCTCCAGGGGGCGGAGTCATTGTTTTGCTCATATTACCCCGAAACCTTGAGTGCTTGGTGACTAATGCACAATAACCACATACAGATAAAACCCACCAATCAAATCTGTCTCCATCATCGAGTGATTGAAAAGGTTGATGTGTTTTGGGTCTCGGACCTCCAGGACACCATCTGAGTCGCTGAATATCTATGACATCATTCATATCAACAGGCCCCTCCCTCTGACCCGCCCATTTAACTGCCGCAGTGATGTCGGCAGTGATGTGACTAGTAGTTTTCTTGCCTACCTATGTTGAATGCACTTATTGTAAGTCGCTTTGGATAAAAGCGTCTGCTAAATGCCTGTAATGTAATGTAATGTAATGTCATCACCAAACACCCAAAATCCACCGCTGCCAAGGCATGCACGCAAAGACAGGACAGTTTGTGTTGAAATGACAAGAAAATGAATATTCTCTTGTTTTTACAAAACATAAAATATTAAAAACACAATAAATTATTTTGTACATTAGAAATGTGTTTTTAAATTCCATATTATCTGATATGGTTGGGAGGAACTGAACTGTCTGTATGAGAGAAAACTACTACTACTACTACTAATAATAATAATGTACTAACAACATTAATGTGTTCTTTTACTACACAGATTAATAAACTGCAGTAAATGTTAGTACAGTTTGATTTGCTCTCACCAGACCGTCTCCTAAGAAAACTCAGATGTTAGGATTTCAGCTCTGCAGACCTGAGTGGGCGGAGTTAAATAGGGGGCGGGATCACTCAATTGTGACTGGTGGTATGTGATTGGCTGGTACCGAAGCAGGTTGCTTTCTATTGGCTCCCTGTGGCGTCGTGACATTGGAGCTGCTGGAATCTGAGTTGGTGGCTGATGAGATCTGCAGAAGATTCTCACACACACACACACACACACACACACACACACACACTCACACACACACTCACATTCACACTCAGTTACTTTCTCCTTCTCCCACACGCATTCAGACAAATGTAGACATGTACAATTATAGTCACACACACAGCAAGCGTGCACACACACACACACACACACACACACACACACACACACACACACACACACACACACATTGCCAATGTATTACTCATCACTGACTGAACTATAATAGTGATGTGGCCCAGATTACTCTCTCTCTCTCTCTGTCTCTCTCTCTGTCTGTCTCTCTGTCTGTCTGTCTGTCTGTCTCTCTGTCTGTCTCTCTGTCTGTCTGTCTGTCTGTCTCTCTCTCTCTGTCTGTCTCTCTGTCTGTCTGTCTGCCTGTCTCTCTCTGTCTGTCTGTCTGTCTGTCTGTCTCTCTGTCTGTCTGTCTGTCTGTCTCTCTCTCTCTCGTTGTTTAGTTAATCTCTACTGTTTACATTTCTTTATCAAAGATTTCCCTTCCGACAGAAACGTGCACGACTTCACAGCCATACAAAGTCATGCTCTCTCTCTCCCTCTCTCTCTCTCTCTCTCTCTCTCTCTCTCTCTGTCTCTCTCTCTCTTTGTCTCTCTCTCTCCCTCTCTCCCTCTCTCTCTCCCTCCCTCTCTCTCTCTCTCTCTCTGTCTCTCTCTCTCTCTCTCTCTCTGTCTCTCTCTCTCTTTGTCTCTCTCTCTCCCTCTCTCTCTCTCTCTCTCTCCCACTAGTTATATCTGACTGAATGACTGCTGGTATCAAATTAAACCTTTTCCTTGTTTTTATTCCTTTTTCTAAAGAATTGCAACATAAAGTTTGTTATTATTTTTAGTAGTAGTACGATTAATACTAGTAGTGATTTCAGTAGTATTAGTAATATTAATAGTAACAATACTTCAGCAGCTCTGTAGCCCTGGCGGCCCCTAGAGGCCAGACTGGGTAACTGCACCCACACAACCAGAACTCCCATTCACACACACAGACCCTGCAGCCAGCAGCAGCCCGTTCCTTCAGTCTGCTGGTGTTACTGGTATACTGGTGTTACTGGTGTTACTGGTATACTGGTCTGGTACCAGAACCACTCCACTGGTGGAAACAGACCAGCACACACTCACACTGGGCAGGACACCAGCAGATACACTTCAGGGAAAACAGTGGAGATTTGGGGTTCAGAGGGAGGGGGGAGGGGCGAGGGGGCGTGGCTGAGGTGGGGGGTGTCGTGTTTCCAGACGGGAGGCGTGGCCTGACAGAACAGAACATTCTAGCGTTCTGTCTGCAGTTTAGACTCACGAGACGACTTCTTCTTCTTGTTAACACACATGTAGACGTGAGCACCGCACACGCACACGCACACGCACACACACACACACACACACACACACACACACACACACACACTAAATGTTATATATGCATCAGAATAGTTTTGCAGTCAAACCCACATCATGGTGACTTCTTCATTTCAGTGTGATGAAATGTGAAAACTGAAGCGCAGGTCACACGTGGACCAGGACTATTACAACATCATACGTGTTGTTTCTGACATGTGGACTGAACTGAGAGTAGCCAGAGTTTCTATGTTGCTTCCAGTTGGATGGAAACATGATGTGAAAGACAGACAGGAGGGAGTGAGTGTGTGTTTATGTTGAGCTATGTTGAGGTGTGTGTGTGTGTGTGTGTGTGATGAGAGAGGGAGCGAGGTGGAGTCAACATCTGTGTGTGTGTGTGTGTTCTGCTCTGGATAGTCTCTTGTGTCGTTGAACGGGAGAAAACACAGTGACGGGCGGAGTTACGTACCAGGGGGTGTGGTTAAGGGTCAGAGGGCGGGGCTCTGAGGGAAATGTTTCTCTACTATTGATGTGGATGTCAGATCAGCTAGCAGTGTGTGTGTGTGTGTGTGTGTGTGTGTGTGTGGGGGGGGTGGGGTGGGTGGGCGGTGTTCTCTGATTGGCTGCCTGTCGATGATGACATGAATCACTTCCTCGGTTACATCTGGAAGGAAAAATCTCTCTCTCTCAAATGCTTTTCTTTCCTTCTCTCTTTGGTCTTTCACTCAGTCCATGACACACACACACACACACACACACACACACACACACACACACACACACACACACACACACTCGTCTCTTCAGGATGGAAAGAGCAGTCTCACTGTCAGGTCGGACTCTCATGGGAACACAGACTGGTTTCCTCCCAGACGATGAAACTTCCTCCAGTACCGAGTCTTCAAATCTGATCTATTGATCATTGATAATCTTGAGCGGCTTCATTCCACATGGTTTTACATCCATTTTGGAAATATGTTGCAGTCAATCTTTCCAGACTACAGCTGGTGGTTAAAAACCAGAATGGTTTTCGTACCGGACGTTCACACTGTGATCAGCCTGGTTGATCGATCTCTATTCTGGCCGATTGTGGGCGGGGCCAGAGGCTCTGCCTGCATCTATGTAGCGGCCTGCAGCTATAAACGTTCGAACAGCAAATCGTGTATTGGTGATGTTACCTGTCACAGTGTTGGCGCGGCTAGCTGCAAGCGCTAATGAGGTAGCAACAGTTGAGAACCATATTTAGCTAACTGGCTAACCTAGCTAGCTATAGGCTAGTATGGTTAGTTTGAACTTGGAAGGTCAGCTAGGCTAACAAGCTAACCTAGCTAACTTAGTATGGTTAGATTGTATTGGTTCAGTTAGCAGCAGAGCACCAGGCTACATAATGTTAGCTAGCTCCTCTCTTACCTCTTGTCTTTTTCTCTGGGCTTCATTCTAACGTTACTTAGCCAGACGGTGGTCATTTGGCTCCACCCACTGAGGTTTAACTCAACCAATGAGATTCTCTCTCCGCCTTGAGAAATGTTTGTGGAACTGAAACTACAATCTGAAAAATCTGTACATTTCCTATTTTGTTGCTAAAGTGTTGCAGCACTAAAAATAAGAATCTATACTTTACTCTCATCCTCCCCCCTCTCTCTCCCTCCCTCCCCTCTCTCTCTCTCTCCCACGCCCCCCTTCTTCTCTAACAGGGTGTGTCTTTTCTCCCCAAACCAGAGGAGACTTATGGAATTTGGGATGAAGAGGGAGAGAGAGAGGAGAGAGAGAGAGAGAGAGAGAGAGAGAGGGAGAGAGGGAGGTGTTTCTTCACCCAGAGGGTTGGAAAACCCTCTGGGTGAAGAAACACAAAAACAACAGAATATTCTTTATATTTATAAAAAATGATATAAATATTTCTATTTATAACATTTCAATCACCTGATCAATCTACAATCTACAACTGGTTATTGATTAGATTCATCCATCAATCAATAACTGAACCGGAAGGACAAATCTCTTCTTCCTTGGAGGAATAAAGATCCAACACAAACACAAACCACAAAGTCAGGAGAAGGTTTGGGAAAAGTCTGGGGACGCAGCAGAGGATTATGGGTATGATTTCCAGCAGAGGATTATGGGTATGATTTCCAGCAGAGGATTATGGGTATGATTTCCAGCAGAGGATTATGGGTATGATTTCCACCAGTTTACAGTGAGCACTCACCTTGTTGCAGCTCTCACCTGACTCAGGATCACTCACTGTGCGTTCAGGTGTTGAGTACAGCGTGTTCATCAGAGCATCAGAACTCCACCTTGAATGGCGTTCATGTGAAATGTCCAAGTAGTAAAACTGTTTTTCCAATAAATCCGATGGCAAGTGAACGCAGCGTTCCACTTTGTTCTGATTTAAGGCTGAACTGTTTACATGTATTCCTGCTTCGTTGGACACCCCCCTCCCCCACACACACACACACACACACATCCATTTCCTTTTCTTTTTCCACCTCTCCCCCCTCATCCCCCTTCATCCCTCCCTCATCCCCCCTCATCCCCCTTCATCCCTCCCTCATCCCCCCTCATCCCCCCTCATCCCCCTTCACCCCACCTTCATCTCTCTCTCTCTGTCAACCTGTCTATTCCTGTCTCCAGCATACCTCAAGTTCCAGACCCCCTTCTGCTAACTTCACCCTGCCTCTCTTTCTGATACTACTACTACTACTGATACCACTACTACTACTACTACTGATACTACTGATACCACTACTACTACTACAACTACTACTGATACCACTACTACTACTACTACTGATACTACTGATACCACTACTACTACTACTACTGATACTACTGATACCACTACTACTACTACTACTACTACTGATACCACTTCTACTACTACTACTGATACTACTGATACCACTACTACTACTACTACTACTACTGATACTACTGATACCACTACTACTACTACTACTACTACTGATACTACTGATACCACTACTACTACTACTACTGATACTACTGATACCACTACTACTACTACTACTGATACTATTGATACCACTACTACTACTACTACTACTGATACTACTGATACCACTACTACTACTACTAGTACTACTAATAATAATAATAATACTCCTACTATTATTACTACAATTAATACTACTCCTACTATTATGAATACTACTACTAACTAGTACTGCACACTGAACTCGCCCAGAAGAGACACCTTAATGACTCTATGACCACCAAGCTGGAGCTCAAACACACACACACACACACACACACACACACACACACACACACCTGCACCGGCCCATTAAGTTCCTCTGGTTTGACCTCTGTCCATACAAACACAGAGATGAGCCTGGACAGGCAAGCTGCTCTGGATATGGGGTTACACACACACACACACACACACAGACACACACACACACACATACGCATGCACGCACGTACGCACACACACACACACACAGTGAGTTCCCAGGGAGTTCCTGCAGTCTGAAGTAGACAGCTCATTGGGCTGGGAAATGTATCAATAAAGTTGGTGATGATATTAACTCACTTCTGATTGGTCGAGTCAGGTACAATGTTATTAATGATGACACTGTAGTAATTAAAGTCACTTCCTTTATAAAAGGTAACTCATTACTGAGTGAGAAAGTGACTTAGTTGTTACTCCTAGAGAGTAGTAACTTGTTACTCTACTCTTTATATGATCCTCCATTGCAGATTGTAGTTTTAGTAGTTTTAGTTCTACACATGATCTCATTGGTTGAGTTAAACCTCAGTGGGCGGAGCCAAAGAACCTGTGGAGGAGGAGAGGGAACCCCCCCCCCCCCCACACTTTTTTACTCACAATGAATGAAAAGGCGTCACCCCCCAACCCTGGTGGTGTTAGTGCCTGTTATTAGCATTAGCCATGCTAGCTAGGTTTGGGCGTAAACACACAACACTCAAAACCAAACAACTGAACCGATTCAGAAAAACACACGAGTCAGAATCATGGAGGATCATGGTTACCATGGTGACATGTCTAGGTCCTTAATCCCAGTATAGAGCGCCCTCTAGGGGATCATGGTTACCATGGTGACGTGTCTAGGTCTATAATCCCAGTATACAGCGCCCTCTAGGGGATCATGGTTACCATGGTGACGCGTCTAGGTCTATAATCCCAGTATACAGCGCCCTCTAGGGGATCATGGTTACCATGGTGACGCGTCTAGGTCCTTATTCCCAGTATACAGCGCCCTCTAGGGGATCATGGTTACCATGGTGACGCGTCTAGGTCCTTAATCCCAGTATACAGCTCCCTCTAGGGGATCATGGTTACCATGGTGACGCGTCTAGGTCCTTAATCCCAGTATACAGCTCCCTCTAGGGGATCATGGTTACCATGGTGACGCGTCTAGGTCCTTAATCCCAGTATACAGCGCCCTCTAGGGGATCATGGTTACCATGGTGACGCGTCTAGGTCCTTAATCCCAGTATACAGCGCTCTCTAGGGGATCATGGTTACCATGGTGACGCGTCTAGGTCCTTAATCCCAGTATACAGCTCCCTCTAGGGGATCATGGTTACCATGGTGACGCGTCTAGGTCCTTAATCCCAGTATACAGTGCCCTCTAGGGGATCATGGTTACCATGGTGACGCGTCTAGGTCCTTAATCCCAGTATACAGCTCCCTCTAGGGGATCATGGTTTTTACACGGTTACCAACACGTGTACTGTCTGAGTGAACAAACATAAGGAGACATACATACCAGGAGAAAACAGGAAACATGGCTAACTAGCTCCCTGGTTACCACAGGCAGGGTGAGCCGTGCATTGTGGGAATTATGAGCAGGGTTGGAAGCAGTTCTTGACCAATCAGAGGGCTTGTTTGAAGCTAGCCGTTGTATAAACTGGATGTGATGTTTACCTCAGCTGTCTGAACCCATCCAAGCCCAAACCAGGCCCATGTAATTCTATGTTGCAATAATCACACAAACACACACACACACACACACACACACACACACACACACTAGGACATCTACTTTCAGTAACAAGTGGTTTTCCACACATGGCTAACTTTGTGTTTCTACGTTTATTCTACATCCAAACCAAAGTACGCCAACACACACACACACACACACACACACACACACACACACACACACACACACACAAGCAGGAGGGTATTTCTGACTTGGTAATGACCTGCTGTTTCAACCTCACAGTGATTTTCTCCTCCTCTCCTTCCTCACCTTCTTCTCCTCCTTCCCTACCATGTGTCCTTTCCTCCTTCCCTCCCATGTCTCCTCCCCTATCTTCTTTCCCTCCCTCATTACACTCTCCTCCTCCTTGGCTAACCCCTCCTCTCCTCTCTCCTTTCCTCTCCTCCCTACCCTGCCCTCCATTCCTCACTTCCTTATCCTTCACTCCTTTCCTTCCTTACCCTCTTCTCCTCCTTCCTTATCTTCTCCTCCTTTCCCCCTCCCACCCCCAGAGCCCCTCGGCCAATCAGCTCGTCCTTTTCCACAGGAAGTGGAGGAAATGTCCACTCATCCCCAGCGATTTCACACGTTGCATCAAGCTTTTGATACCCGTGTTGTCAGAACGCACACCACACACACACACACACACACACCTACACACACACACACACACACACACACACACACACACACACACACACACACACATTTAATCTTACCATACTTGTGAGAGTCTTCACTGACTGCTAACCCTAATATTAACCAGCCATTTAAAGAAGTGAGGAGCGGCAAAATGTTGTCACTTTTTCTATTGTTGTGAGGACGTTTACACACACAGACTCTTAGAAAACCTTTAACTGATCAAAGCTAAACCAGATGATTGTCCTTGATAAAGGACTGTGGGACCTGAAGCCCTCGGTTGACGGAACGAGGCAACAGAACAGATTTTAGACTAACGATCAACTTCAGATAGTGATCCATTTCTCAACATTTTGGAAAGGAGCTCTTCAAACATATCCCTACCTCTCTTCCTCCCCTGTTAAACTGGACTATGGTCCAGTATGAGTGGAGTCGTGGACATGAGCTCCCTCTGGTGGTAAGAATGATCATAGCAGCAAAACCCAACTGCCCTTTAAAGGAATTCCTGCAGTTTCTCAGTTAGAAATACAAACTGAAACACAGGACAGGGATTCAACATTTGAGGAGGTTTTTTATTCATTCATGGAAAAAAATATTACACTTGAAGCTAATTGTTATTTTACACACCCTTTTTAAATTTTGTAATCCATATTTTTCCTCATACTACTACTACACAAATATCTAGCAAACATGTTCCAGTGTTATCTAAAATGACAAAAAATAAAAAATAAAATTGCTGCTACAGAAGTGGACTGTATGTTGTTTAGCAGCATTAATACTTTAATGTATCCTGCTATGGAATCGATACCCCAGCCGTGACCTTTGACCTTTAAAACACACAAGTACTTGAGTTTCTGCTGTTGTGTGATTAACAGTGACATCAGGTGGCAGAACGTTGTAACGACAGCATGAGGATGTAAACAGGCAGACAGATAGACAGACAGAGAGAGAGAGACAGACAGAGAGACAGACAGACAGACAGACAGAGATGGAGAATGTGACATGGAAAGACAGAAGAGGAATTGTAGACTTTACAGTTTTCTATTTACAATCTTACAGCGACGTGTCTTCAAGGCTTCCTGTAGCAGAGGAAGTTCTCTGATCCCGTTCTTGAGCCGGAAGCTGCTGATACTGCACTTCCTCTCCACCCAATCACACCCACTGGCCAGCCAGGAAACGCAGGCCTTTCCACACCTACTGAACATGTAGGAGAGAGAGAGAGAGAGAGAGAGAGAGAGAGAGAGAGAGAGAGAGAGAGAGAGACAGAGAGAGAGAGAGAGAGAGAGACACTCAAACTGTTTAACAGTCATTCATGAAACGTGCATCCGATCAGATTTGATGGTAAAGCGTTCGTACAAATGTTTCTAGGAACATCGTCTGATTCATCATCTTGTTTATCTGAATTTGTTCGTCGGTACGATCAAAACCTAGAAGTGTTTGAAACATGCAGGAAGGCTCTGAGATCAGTCACAGCAGCACCAAACCTCTTTACCAACATGTCTCAGTGGCCTGGTAGAAACAAAGACCTGATAGATCACACGTTATTCAACCTGCAGCTCAGGAGCCAACAACTCCAACTCAGACTCGACTACTATTGGTTAAAGGTGATCAACAAGTAAGCCAATAATAATTGAGGTGCAGACACTTTAACAGAAGGTGAAGACAGAAGACTGTTAGCATTCAAGGCTAACTGGTCCATGTTATCTAGAAGATGAAGCTGGTGCCCATCAATGTACTGGCACTATTCAGACCTATATGACGTGATGATGTGTCGGTACGAGGTCAAAGGTTCAGGAAAAGATGTGAACATGAGGAAAAGTCACCGTCTTCTCACTGCGATGCCTTTCGCTGTTCATCCCAACATCAATAAAACCAGCTATAATATATAACAATATATAATATATAATATGAGCTATATGACGTTTCTGTAGGATATCGACAATAAGACACACAGCTACACTGCTGCTCACAAGCAGATGATCAATATTGATTTAGACAAAAACACTGAGCTCTACTTTTTCAGTTATGTGACAGGAAATGTGTAAACTGACAAATAGACTTTTGACTCTTCTTTGCACTTTCTATATTTATTTATTAATGTAATTGTTCAATATTATTGTAAATTAGTAATTCATGTAAAGTCAGTAATGTCTCCCAGAGTCTCCCTACTATTGAATAGGTGGTGGTGGTGGGGGGTCTGGTCATCTGGTCATCAGTCTGGTTTCAGTGGAGAGTTTTAGTGTCCATGATGGTCTCAATGCTTCAGAGGCTTTTCTCCCTGAGGAGACTAAAACTCTGGAGATGCTGAATACTGGCACAAGGTATCAGCTCTGAGGAGGAGGTGGCTGTGGTGGTGTCGGCCGTCAGAGGCTCCACAGACACCAAAATCACCAGGTTAAAATCACCGGGTTAAAATCACCAGGTCAAAAGACTGGCCCTTGTTTTAGGACCTCACTGAAGCTAGTCAAGACTGTATTTGCACTATGAGGATCTTTTATTTACATCTTTCATTACATGTTACCTCTTAGTTCTCCAACCTTCTTCTAGTCTTTGCTGCTGTAACCAAGCTGGTACAGAAGAGCCGGAGGAGGCAATACACACACATACAGATATAATAGAAACCTGTGTAGAAACTATGGAGTTGGTTAAGAGGATTCAGCAGGTCAACTCTCATCACTCCATGGACCAGAACGCCACATCACACACACCTTGTTCTGACCAGCAGTAAATAACATGGAAATACTTCAGCACTGGCTTCGTTTTTTCAAGTGTTTTCAAATAACAATGAAAAGAATGAAAAGTCGTGAGGTAACGTCCTCGCATCAGTACGGAGTCTGTAGGTGTTGGAAGCTCCGCTGACATGGACCGTGAAAACAGGAAGTGCGGTGGATTTCGTGGCCAGCGGCTCTAGGAGTTGGCGCCGGTGCGCGGCCCTCTGATGACGTGGATCCTGGCCTCCTCGTCGATCTCCTCCATGATCCTCTCCTGTCTGACGGACAGGATGGTGTAGCTGACTGGACGAGGTCGCAGGTTAAAGAAAACACTTTTAAAGGTCAGACTCACTCAACAAGCAGCCTCACTATGTTTGTTTACAACGCTAACTCTTTTTATTGAACAAGAACAAACCAGTAAACACAAACAAATAACAATAAGACAACACAACTTTAAGGGGGTGAAAAGAAAAATGACACAAAGACCTTATAGGCGACGTTTGAAGTTCGTAGGAAATAGATGTAACTGTTCAGACTCTCTGATGAACATGCAGAAGAAGAGTTAAATTCATTACATGACATAGTTTCTCTGTGAGGACGATACCAGCGGGGTCGTACTTCTGTCTCATCCTGCAGGAAACCTCTCCAACCTCGCTGCTAATAGAAGACATCCAGAGCTTCTCCAGCTAGGTCCTCCTCCGATGGATTTCTCCTGTATGATTGTTGATCGTCGGTCTAGAAAGAAGCCCTTGCTCTTTGATTCTGATTGGCTGACACCAAAACCTGACGGTTACCGTTCATGTTTTAGATCCATGAGACATTTTCTGATATCAAACTCCACAGGAAGCCAAAGCAGAAGTTAACCAAGACCGCCCTCTAGTTTACGAGGGACACGTCATGTCAATCAGTTACAGAAGGCTTCTGTAGAAGATTGTTATGAGTGCAGTTACAGAACTACATTTCCCATGAACTGAAATCTCTTCAGCATAGAGCGCAACATTGACCGGCTCTGGTTCCGGAAGTAAATTTCCCATTCATTTACTCCATTGACATTTCAGAAAATCCTTCTATAAGGAGTTTTAAGGAACCAAGCCAACCAGCTAGACGATGAATCGTGACCATAAAACATTTGATTCTGAGCAAAAAAAAAGATCGGAAAACGGAAGAAAAGGCAAAGGTACAAGACTGTGTACATCATTATTTGATGAAGTGAAGGAACTACTCAGCCCATAAACCATTGCGAATGATACTTTTCCCAACAACTTCCAAACTAACGATAGTTTAACACGCTTCTTCTTGAATTTAACATTTGTCAATGGTATAGTGTTTATATTGTTGTTGTTTTGATAAATGTGAATTCGATTCAGTTACATTCACGTAGCTAACGTTATGCTAACATTACGTGAGTTAGTCACAGCTGCATAGGATAAGCAGCTAGCTAGGTTATGTTAGTAGCTAACGTTAACGTTAGCTGACAAGACGTTCGCGGGTGCGGTAAACATTTCCATAGTAACAGCGAGCTCCACCAATCAGAGACATCGCTGTTACACTTTAGGATTGTGGGTAGTGTAGTACTTCTCCATGACATCGTGAATAAAACATGTTTTTCTCAAAACAAGGTTGATATCATACGGACTTGTGGCTTCTACAGGAGCATACACTATCGTTTCACAACCTACTAGCTTGTGGTGAGTCTACCTTGGATGGTTACGACATTATGGCTAATAATCAAAATCCCTATGCAGAATATGAATGGGATTTTCACTTCCGGAACCACACTGTTGAGCTCTATAGGAGCATAACTTAATGTCATGTTGTGTTCATGGTGCACCATGTCATCATGTCAGCTACGCATGGAAAGTTCCCCGCTACGCATTTGTAACAGTCCAAACCGGGAGGTTGTGCCTTGTTCGTACTGAAGGATGCTGGGTAGTGTAGTGTGGTAAATATGTTTAACCATAGCTTCTACTGATCAGGCTGAGGAATAAATATCACTTCGGTCTATAACACATGTCAGTTAATGTCAAGTAATCTGTAAAGTACTGGAATAGACGGGAGAAAACCCAGAGAGAACCAGAGGGGGGGTTGGATCCCCCACTGGTGCTGGAAATATCTCAACATGACGTCCTGTCGAAAAATACCCCAAACAACTAAATGGACCCGGGAACACAACGAACATCACTAATAGCTTTTTATTGTGTTTTATAGTGGAACCAACCAACCTTTCTTTAAATGATATTTTCTACTCTTAACAGATGACCTACAATCGAGAACTTCCGGTTGTGAAGGATACACAAGCCGACCACGAACGCACCGACGGCCAGTCCCGTCAGCAGGTTCCGCCTGCGGAGCCGCTCCGCGTTTCTCTGCCAGTAGTCGAGCTCCTGTCGCCGGCGGAGGAGTCGTTTCTGTGCCGCTGTCGGGCCCGGTTGTGGTTCTGGTTCAGCGGCTCCTTCAGCTCCCTTCTCCGCCATGACTGTCTGGAGGCTGCAGCGGTATCAAACCTGCTGCGTCACAATACAACTTCCTGTCAAATCCTTCAAAATAAAACCCAGGTGGCGGACGTGTTTTACAGAAGTGAAAACTAAGAATACATTTGAGGATTTTTTTAATAAAATAAATACAATCGCTGTTTTTGTAAACGGTTCTTTTCACAGCAGACAAATAGGCCTGCACCTGAGGGCTCCAAGACGACACCAGACAAGGCCACACAGTGTCTCCTCTCTGTTAAAGTCATGTCTAAGCTATGTCACTGTCCCGATGGAAGGAGAGCCTCAGTGTCACTTCACATCTATTACAATGACTCACTGAGTTATTCTCCATACATTCTCTATATCGGCTTATTCAGGGTCACGAGGCCAATAGTATCCAGGGGTGCGTTCAGCCCGACAAAACGTAGCAAAACGTTTTTTTAAACGGAAACGGTGGTGCGTTGAACACCCTGTTGTGCCACCCTGTGGCAGCTGAGAATACTTACTACTACAATACTTTAGTTGGATCCATTGTGCAAACTGCATTTTTAATGCGGCGAGGTTTATATACACGTCGCTGCTGATTGATTGAAAAAGAAGAAAACATTCAATCAGCAATCCATAATCTATATATCATGTCATTTATTAGTTTTCATCAGATCTCAAATGTCAAATCAAATGTTACGTGACTCTGCAGCAGAACTAAATCGGTTTCTGTGTTTTCATTTCTACAATCCAACAACATATAGAGGGGAGATGATCAGGTCCTCAGTTTAAAGTAGAAGAGCAGTGTGAGGGCTGTCTCTGGATCTGTGTTTGGGACCACCCCCCCATCCCACCATGTCATTCGAACTTGTATTGTTCCTCTATTGTCTTCACTTGTGTTGTATTGTAGAACATCGTTCACTCCATCATAGTAGATATTATTGATTAGGAACATGATCTACTAATTGTCATCAGTTGTGTTAAAGATGTCCTCCTATATAATGTGTCATAGTTGCCATATTCCTGTATGACACTGAAGATGACGTAACTATGGAAGTGTTTGTCAGCCTTGTACAGCACCTCTCTACTGGTCTAAAGATAGTTTTCATCAGTCTGACATTTATTGTTTCCTGTAAAAGGTTTTCTGGAGTACAATTGACCTTTTGATTGAGGATATGTGAAGAAAAGTCCAAAATGGGGTAACATTGGGTAGAATAGGGTCTGAAAATGGTTCACTGTGAAATGACAATGATGAGACATTTGTGAAACCTGCAGTAAAACTGAGCTGTACTTTGCGTTAGGATAGGTTCATAAAGTTTCAGAAAGGGTAAAATAGGGTTTAAAAGGGGCTTCATCTGAAATGATTGACCTGGTCTACTGCCTGTTGGGGAACCTTTACAGAACATGTGGCTGTTCTCTTTCTTTCATGTGACTCTGAATGGATTTTGCTGTCTGACATTGTTTCATGTTGTTTCTGTTGTTTGTGTTTGTCATGCTGTCATGCTGCTGCTTCCTTGACCAGATCTCCCTTGACAAAAAGAGATCCTTAATCTCCTTGGGAATAACCTGGTTAAATAAAGGAGAAATAAAAATATCCAAACCCATTACCTGATGTGGTTGAGAATAAACAATCATGACCCTCTATGGTTTATAGGTGGTGTTTCATTTCCCTCATATTTCTAGATACTTGACATAAATGTGTGAATCTGAGTCTCTCTGACATCTTGGGTCAACCCATTTGGGAATGTGAATCAATGACAGATTCTATTTTCCTCCATTATGAGAATGAAACACAACAGATCAATATATTGGTTTAATTCAGGACAATAATAACTACATATTAAAGTAAAAATATCTTTAAAACGATGCATGTCAGGTGTTATAAGGTGAACAGGTATCAGGAAATAGATTCACTTTGGTGACGGATCACACGGTTCTTACGCTCATATAAAGGTAAACATAATCCAAACATCGTCAATAACTTCAAATCATCAGGTCAGAGACCAGTACACATCAAGAACACTCCATCAACACCCAAGTCATGACTGATACTGATGATACTGATGAGCACCCCGAAATGCAAATTAATTATCATCTTCTTCTTCTTCTTCTTCCTCCTCCTCCTCTTCTTCTTCTTCTGCTTCTTCTTCTTCTTCTTCAATCTTCAACAATGACAGGAAACAAGAAATGTTCAGCTTGGAGTGGTGAGATCAATACAATGAGAAATAAAAGAAATCAACATCAGACTCTCAGATGAACAATAACTTGATTCTGTCTGTTAAATATCATTTCTTCATGTTCCAGATCAAAGGTCCACATTGTGGTACATGAGTCCTGTTCAACCCTGTTCAGTTACCCTGCACATAGAATACATTCTGATCACACTGATTGATGAATCCTGTTGGTTTACAGGAGAATGACTCACAAATCTAGATGGAAATACAAACGTTAACATGGTGGCGTTAAGGGGTACATACCTTCTCCACTAGATCATTCCTTTTGATCTCCATCAAAACCTTCTTGGTCACCTTCAGAGCTCCAGGAAGGACCATAGATCTTCACCATCTGATCCACTGTGTCATGCCTGTCTGCCTTCTCCAGCTGATATTTTGGGATGGCTGGGTAGTCTTCCAGGATGTCTTCCTGCCTGCAGGTTCCACTTGAATTCTTTAAGCTCAGTCGTCTGCCAAATCCTTCAAAGTTCTCAAGAGCTGCTTTTTAGCCATCGTTGCTCCCTGGTAAGATCAGAGGAATCTTTCAACTCAAAAGGTCAATTATTGAATTTCTCCACTATGGTTAAAGATTCATCTCCTCCAGTGTTTTAGACATGTGGGTATTGTAAGATGACTTGACCATCCAGACCACACAAGGTAATTGGTGAAGTAATTGGTAAAGTTTGTTCTAATGTCTAATCATATCTACCCCTTCACTACAAACACACAATACATGGATAAGTTTGAATTCCTTCAGCGAGGTCAGATTCCCTTTTTTCTCTTTAACATTCCTTTTATTTCTGAGAACTTCCAAGTTTGGGCAAGCAGCGTATACAGAGTGCATCCTAGTTTATTTGGGTGGGACATCCAGATCTGATGTGTGTACTTGAGTTAGGATCGGTTAAGAAGGTTCCCAAAGAGGTCAAATCGAATGTAAAGGGTCTGTGTGGCTACCAGATAAACTTGCAGGTGTTGTATCTCTGGATCTTGTGGCTCTATATGGCAGAGGAGGGTTTTTTATTTTGAGACATTCACGGTAGAGGTCTGTATAGGACTAGAAATCAAGCCCTAGCCCGACCTGAAAACAGCTCGACAACGTCCAGTCAGATTCGGTCCCGACAGCTGGAAAAGCCAACAACAACACACACAGCCAATAGCCTGGTCGTAGCCTATGACCTCATCATGACACTGCATGGTCACACCACAGTCATCACAATAAAATGTGTGTTGCCCACTGAACAAAGAAAATAACCTGCTGAAGCATTCTGAACTAGGCACAGCACACACAGTAAATAAATGGTATCTAGCTTCATGAAAACGATGATATTCTGTCATTAGAAATAAAGAAACATGTCTTACCAGTTTACGCGACAATTTGGTCCTAACTGTCTCCAAGGAACGTGGCTGGACTGCTTGAAAGAAACGTCCACTGAACAAAAACTACTTATGTTATCAGCCTATGAAGTGAATTATTACAGTCACAAAGACTCAATAAGATCTGGAGGAGGAGCATCACCTCCACAGTAGAAGGTTTCATGACCTCCTTTTCACCACATCCTGTTTAGCTCGCATGAAAACTGACAGCTACCTGACTGCAGTGCAACTTTCTCATACTTAAGTTGAACTGTGAGACACACACACACACACACACACACACAATCCAGAACCAAAGGAAGTCCGATATGAGGAAGTAGATCTCTCCTCTCTCCTCCTACTTAACCAGACAAGCTGCTGAAGAAAACATTCAATCAGCAATCCATAATCTATATATCATATTGTCATCATTGATTAGTTTTCATCAGATCTCCTGTTGCTCTATAGAGTGGCTATAAAAAGTACTGCATTGCATTCTGGTCCATAGACATATATACACATAGACGCTGCATTGGCCTGTGGATCGTACGTCAACGCCATATTGGACCGGCCAAGACTGGCCTCTAAACAAGTACAAGTAAACGGGGAGCTGCGGTTTTTCTGGATGAAAAGCACTATAACGTTTACATTTCTCAACCGATTTCAGTGAGCCGTTTTTATATTCAAGGGTTTAAAAAAAGTTGTGTCTCCAGTTACTTAGTTAGGCTAGAATCGCTGCTAGACGCTCAAGAGAGCACTGTCAACGTTAGGCTCACATGAACTGAATTACTTACATGGTGGAAAATAATTCATTGTCATAAGGCATTGTAAAAACTTTGGGTTTGTCAAGTATGGATTTGGCTTATTTTCCTTGGTTAGTTTTTTTACGATCGCTAACAAGTGTTTAGCTATACTTAAGATACTTTTTCTAAACTCCTAACACACACAATTAGTCAAATAGTTAATTTTCTGCTCAAAACCACATTTTGTTAGTTAAATACTAAATCTACATTTCAAAATGCTAAAAAAATAAAAATAAAAAAAATAAAAATAAAAATAAAAATAAAATTTCTCTACATACACTAACTATCAAAACACAGCAAACCGACTCAATATCAAATCATTCTTTCAAAACACTAGAACATGTTACAATCGTGTACAGGACCCAAGTGCAAACCACAGCAACACAGAGACGGAGTTAGGAACAAAACCAGGTTTACTGGGAGACAGTTCACACAGGAAGGTAATGCAGGGATGGCAAGGGGAAGCAGGGCTGGAGCAGGAGCGGGGAGCAGAGTAGGGAGGCAGGCAGGCAGGCAGGCAGGCAGGCAGGCAGGCAGGCAGGCAGGCAGGCAGGCAGGCAGGCAGGCAGGCAGGCAGGCAGGCAGGCAGGCAGGCAGGCAGGCAGGCAGGCAGGCAGGCAGGCAGGCAGGCAGGCAGGCAGGCAGGCAGGCAGGCAGGCAGGCAGGGTAGACGACCGGTGTCGGCAGACGGGCGTAGGGAAGGAGACTGGATTGAGTAGTACAAACAACGATCTGGCGATGAGTGGATGAAAAGCCGGGGTTCTTAAGCTGGTGGTGATGAGATGATGGATAGCAGGTGTGCGGGGTAGAGCAGGTGATCGGGATGAGGTGATGATGCAGGGAGGAGCTGGAGACTGGAGCCACGCCCGCCAACACATACACACACACACAGACAGAGACAGACAGGTAGAGACTGCTAGGAGGCAGAGGTGGAGGGTGTGACAGAACATGTTTTCTATCCAAGAGGAACATCTAGTCAATCACTTTTCATGTTCCAGTTCTACCTGCATACAATAGACAATATGAAATCCACTGTTTCTTATAATTCAGTTTCCTTTCACTGTAAACCACTCAACATGTTTTGGTTGAGTGTTGAATGTGTGCATTTTTGGCAACATACTATCTAAAAGTGAATGAGTCATCTTTACTTTAGTGAATGTACAGTAGAAAAAAATAGTAAGTGACAGAATTGCTGCAGTAAAAGCTTTAGTAGCAACATGAAACTGCTGCCAGTGATGAACAAAAAATCCAACATACATGGCCTTTGGTTTCAAATGTGTAAAAATAAAATACACAAATACAGTAAAAACACAGAAGGGAAAAAACACCAAAATGCACAGTCCTGTTCTACAGTTTTTTACAGTCGCTAACATCCTTTTGTCCAATCTGTAGTCACATTTTCAAAACTCTAAACACAATTAGCACAACATCCATCTGTTGTGGACCAAACTGTAATCTATATGATCTTCAGCATTTGGCCACATGTTCTCGTCCACATCACATCTATGTCGTCTCTCGCTATGCACCTTGGATAGAAACGCTTGGCATGCACAATATGTGTAAACACAGTATGTGTAAATGCTTTTCAGTATGTCCTACTGTATGTCCTGTAACCCATGTCTACATGTAGAGTAGCAGAGTGTAAAACTCACTATAGAACCAGACATAGTGGATAGACACCATACCTGGACGTATTGGTGCCGGTGCTGGTGACCCGCTCACTGTTCCTTTCTAAAGGAACTGTGTACAACTGTTTCATTCGAACTCTGTTTGGTCTATTTTACACAACTTAAATCATCTATTTCTCAATGTTTCAGTGATCTGTTCATTCAGAAATGCTTATCAGCTGTTTCAATAAAGCTTTTGAGCTGCTGTTGTTGCAGACGTATACTATATTTAAGGTTTTGAACATTAGGTTTTCATTTCTGGCATGCTGTGTGCAAGCATTTGTAAATAAGACAAGAAAGAGCCATCATTTTGGTATTGGGTAAGCTTGTATGTAAAGAAAATCTGAGCATTTTAGAAACGTGTTAATTGACTGGTTATTGTGTGAAAACAACATGAATTGTGTTAATGGTATGGTCCACAACTGACGGATGTTGTGTTAATTGCGTTTAGAGTTTTGAAAATGTGATACAGATTGGACAAACGGGTGTTAGCGACTGTAAAAAACTGTTATACTTGTGGAGACGTCCATATATAATATAATTTAATGTACATGAAATGTGCAGAAAGTCCTTTTTCTGTCCATGTCCCCATCATTTTAGCTTGCTCCAGGTCAGAACACAGCTCATTCACTTTGAAATACTGAAACAATTTTTTTTTTAATCTAAATAGCGCATTGTTAAGTAGTAATAATTGACCATGGGGTCATAAACTTAGAAGAACTGAGGGTCTGAGTTACTGTGTGAAGCAGTTTAGTAAAATGTGCCACTAGCCCCCAAACTAATACTACATTTACATTCTGTTAAAATGTATTTAATTTATAATGACTTTAGTTTAATACTATAGTCTAATTTTACAGATCAGACATTACAGTGCCACAAGACTACAAACCCAAAAGGTCAGCCTCCATGAAGGCCAAGTGATCTAACCTGAGAGTCTCCAGTCTACAGTGTGGACTCCCCAGTCCAGCAGAGAGCAGCTTCAATCCTGAATCCTGCAGCTTGTTGTTACTCAGGTCCAGGTCTCTCAGACTGGAGGACTTGGAGCTGAGAACTGAGGCCAGAGAAACACAGCCTTCCTCTGAGACCAGACAGTACACTGTTAGAAAAAAAGGGTTCATTAGGGTTCTATATAAAACATCAAGGTTCTATATAGAACCCTAAGGTTCTATATCCTCTACCAAAGAACCATTTTCCTAAAAAGGTTCATAAAAATTCAGTAAAACAACAAAGAACCTTTTTTTTTTAAAAAGGGTGCTTAAATTCATGAGCTTAATGAAAAATGGCCACTGCATAATAATTAGTCTTTAAAATTAGTTTGTTTAGTGAAAAACAAGATACTGGCAATGAACTAATTAAGATCTTGTTTCAGACAATAAATACATAATAAAGCCCTGCAAATAAGTAACAATACACTATATATATAATAAAAAACAGTATATAATGTATTTACTATAACTGCTATATAGGCTATAAATATACATATACATAGTGTAATACCCAAGTGGATCCGAGAAGACCCGGCCGTGATCAGACAGAGCTGATCATGATGGAAGTGCTGTGTGTGTGTGTGTGTGTGTGTGTGTGTGTGTGTGTGTATTGTAACTTGCAACATTGTAACATTAGGATGAGTGCAGACTAATTGATGATTCAATCGGAGCCCACAGAAAAGTGTCATTTATCCTACTAGCCATTCTCCCAATCGGCAAGTCATATTTACGGTATAGATCTCATTACATGAATGCGGCATTAGACTCGAGTACGAACCTCAAACCTGCGGTCTTTTGACTGTGAACGGGAGCCACTGTCTTCACAGAATGTGCACGAGCGAGGACAGTTCAGTGTCAACTGTCAACTGTCAGCTGGAGAACTGACAGCGATTCTCCGATACTTTCCAACGAACTAAAGGTGGGTACAACGTCTGACAGACTTTTTTAAATGGAAATAATATTTGTTGAGAAATGCTATCTCTTTTCATCATGGTGTTTTAACTGGCGGCAAGTGTCGATAATGTTACATGTAACGTTACCTTGGCATATTGTATACAATATGTATACAAACTGTTAGCTGCCAAACTAACTAACTAACTAGCTGTTAGCTGTTAGCTGCCAAACTAACGGTAACGTTAACCTACCGTTAATTGTAACTATCTAACTAATTAAGTTAGCTAGTTAGCTTGGTGAAAGAACGTGTGGTTACAGATATCTAATTTCTCAAACATATAGTTTTAAGATATCTAGTTTTTAGGACTATTCAGGGGGTTATGAAGAAAAGCGATAGGAAATGAGGAGTGGTAACATTATTTCCATGTTCCATGTTTCCATGTTGCCACATATATCAGATATCCTTCTAGCGATACATTTTACCCTGCTACTCCTGTCTACCATTAAAATTTGGCTACTCTGCATAAGATATTATTACTACCGTTATCCTATTATAGATATAATATAGGAGTTTCCAAAAAAAAGGCTCCCACATTCAGTCAAGAAAAGGAGGTGACGAGAAACAGAAATGCAGAATAACAAGAAGAGAAAATCAGGCATGAAAGATTAACACAAAACAAGATTCAAGATTCAAGGAGTTTAATTGTCACATACACACACGAGGTGTGTAGTGAAATGCAAAGTGGCAATGCTCAGCAGAAATGTGCAAAATAACAGGTTCACACTATTTACAATAGACCAACACAATATTTACAATATTTAAGAGCTCTATATAAAAAAACAACACAATATTTACAATAAGCACTAATCAGAAACTGGTTTAATGCCAAGTAGGTTTACACATAGAAGGAGTTTACCTCGGTATTGTGCTGCATAACAATAAAAAAAATAGAAGGTAAGGAGAAAACACAAGTAGAACAGAATGTGTTTCCCCTATTCTGTATGCACAGCAAAGTTGAAATATGCTATACAGCCTAGGTTGTGAGTGTTATGATAAAATTTTTTTGGATGTTTTTGCTTTCTTTTCATTTCAGATGACAGACCACTGGACTATTGATGATGTATGCAAATGGCTCCAAAGCATAAACTTAATCGATGCAAAAGAGGCCTTCAGAGGTAATGGAAACCTACAAATGTGTAGTTTGTGATGTTGTGAAGTTTCAACTATCAAAATACTTGCAACACCTACAGCTATTGCATCATCATCAGCCTGATTTCAGCATTGTCTGCAATATAGAGGGATGCAAGAGGAGTTATAAAACTGTCCCTAGTTTTAGAACCCACATCTATAGAAAACATAGGGCTGCTCTCAGGAGGCCTACAGATAATCATTTTCAGAACATAACTCTCTCAGAGGAAAATGAAGAGGACGAGGTGGACGATGTAGAAGACTCAGAGGACTCGCAGTCAGTCAATGAAAACGGTTTGCCTGACTTAAATACCCTGTTGTCGGGGCTACAGAAGCATGTGGTACTTTTTATCTTAAATCTACAAGAGAAACATCTTCCCAAAGTTACTCAGGAAACAATTGTTGAAAATCTTCAATTTGTTTTGAAGTTTTTTCAACAGTATTATGCTGACATAATTAAATTCCACCTGGACCAGTCAGGATTCAGACTAAAAGACCACAAGGAATTGGACCATCTACTTTCAAATGAAACTGTTTTTGACTGTGCCTTTGAGTATGTGAAGTCTGAATACAAATTGCTACAATTTAGCAAAGAAAATCTGCATCTGGTGGAGCCAGTCCAACATGTTCTTGGAGTTAACGGCAAGGGGAAGGATGACACTTTCCAGTATGTGCCAATAAATGATGTTCTGAAGGTTTATTTGGAGAAACAGGACATTTTTGATTCTTTTCAAAGAAGCTGTGAGAAAGTCCCAAGTGCTCTTTTGGAAGACTTCACGGATGGTAATATTTTCCAAGCCTGTCCATTTTTTGGAGATCCAAGTATTCTGCGTATACATTTATACACAGATGAATTTGAAGTTGTGAACCCATTAGGTTCTAAAAAATCCATACATAAAGTAACTGCCTTCTATTTTACCATTGGAAACCTAGAGTCAAAGTACAAATCCCAGTTAAGGCACATACACTTGTGTCTTCTTATACGCCACCAGCTCTTTCAGAGGTACCCCCTCAGGGAAATTCTACATCCTCTCATTCTTGACCTCAAAGAACTATACACAAAAGGGATTGCGATTTGTGTGAATGAAAGAATCCACCATCTGAGGGGAGCTCTGGCAACCATTTCAGCGGACAGTTTATCTGCCCACAACTTGGCTGGATTTACATGCTGTTTTAACAGTGGACGGGTGTGCAGGTTTTGTATGACTACATACAGTGACTTAAAGGCACATGTAAATGAAGACAATGTGAATATTAGGTCCGCAAATGTGCACAACTACCATCTGAATGCACTCAGTGAGAACAGTCAACTGTCAAAACAGACCTACGGTGTGGTTAAGCAGTGTCCATTAACTGAGCTGATACTTTGATGTCACCAGAGCATTTCCCCCAGACCTAATGCACGATTTCTTAGAGGGCATTGTACCAATTGTTGTCTGTAAAGTTGTCACTGCGCTTCACTTGCTGAAAATTGTAACACTGAGTGACATCAATTCAGAGCTGGAAGCATTTAATATCGGAAAGAACGATAGAGGTAACATCCCTCAGATATTATCACCAAGTATACTGAAGCACAAAGTTGACTGGATCAGCGGCACAAAACTGGTGTTTATTCAGGATCTTACCATTCCTTATTGGACACTACATTCCAGAAGGTGAGATACACTGGGACGTTTATCTCAAGTGCAGAGAGATTGGAGATATCATCCTCTCTCCCTCCATCAGAAAAAGCATCATACCTGTCCTCAGCTTCCAGATTGGTGAATTCCTCTCCTCCTTCCTGACTGTGTTCCCAGAGACCTTCACACCTAAATTGCACTATCTCATTCACTATCCACAGTCTGACTTTAGAGTTTGGCCCACTGAAACCACTGTGGTGCATGCGATTTGAGGGGAAACATCAGTACTTCAAGAGGTTATCCCACAACACCTGTAACTTCAAGAATCTTTGTTACACCCTGTCCAAGAGACACCAGTTGCGGCAGTGTTGGGAGTTAACATCTCTGGATATCCTTCGCCAGCGCTCATATACTGAAGGTGAACGCCAAGTCCCATTCTGGTCTCTTCCCCTTGATATTCAGGAAGGTATTGCTAGGTCAAGAGTGGGGTTGAAGACATCCCAAATGAGGAGAAACTAGGAGTTGTTAGCTCTCTCTTTACTAATACCATCAAATACAAAGTAGATGACGCCATCATAATTGATGTGGTAGAGGGGGACATTCCCATTTTTATGAAAATAGCTAAAATCATCCAGTTCAGGGCTCTCTGGATGATCTTTGGAAAGCTACTGACACCCAAGAAGTTCAACAGCCACTATCATGCCTTTTCTTTGGAGGACCAGAAAAAGTGGATTGTGGTTCAGCCAGGGGAGGAGAAAGACTACCATGCTTTGGACACTTATGTTTATGATGACAATATGTTCCTTACACTTCATCATAGTGTGCACGTCCAGAGGTAAAAGCCCTTTGTATTCCTGCAATTGTGAAATGTTTTATTTTTTGTCCTTCTGAAATAAGTAACCAACCTCCTGTTTAGGATTACAATTTCCTGACAATTTAATGTAATTCTTACCTCAACAGAACAGCAGACTGATGGGGAAACTCTGCTGGGATTAACAGAGAGGATGGTGGAAAAACTTTTCCCTGTGATGAAACACCAGGTCATGTTTTTGAGAGAGTTGGAGAAGCTGCGGAACACCTCATCTCTGGCCCAGTAAGTATAGCATGTTTATTATCAAAAAATGATTTTTTTGTTGACATGAAAGTCTAGCATGAAGCATGGAAATGTTACTTTATCTTCCCATAGACAAGAAGGTCCAGTACTGTGTGATGCACTACCTGCAGAACCAAACACTCAGTAAGTGTACAGCAGACCGGTGTCGCCTCATCTACGTTTTGAATATCACACCCCCTTTAAGAAAGATAGTTTTCCAGATTGAGATACTCTACATGGACTGCATTTATTCACATCTTATTAGTTTTTGACACAGACAACTCTCAGTTGACTAAATCATGCCTATAAACTCTCTAATTGTTGAACGAGCCAAAAGTAAAACCAAAAATCGAGATTTACATGAATATAGTGAGTGGTGCTATGGAAAGTCTCTGTAAAAGTTTATATAGTCAAGGAGCCCAGGAGTCATGGCCAGCATTATATAGCCTGCCTTTACTGCCCCCAGAGCTGCAGGAAGCTCTGCAAAGAAAGGATCCATCTTTCAAAAAGAAGGACAAGTCCCATTTACGATCACTGTTGATCCAAGTGATGTTCGACAACATAACCAAATACACATGATACTTATAGTCAGTGTTATCCCGTTGATTTATGCTTGGCTAGTTTGATGTCAGGAAAGTACATTTAGATTTTTAGCATATCACTTTTACTATTGCTTATATTAAGTAACTAAATTGCAGTAAAAACTGAAAAGAAAGGGTTAAATCTCGAAAGCAGGAAAGTTCTAACTGTGGAGATGATCTTTCAGGTATCCAAACCATAAAAAATATGCTGATGTCCTGGGATGTCTGATCACCAGGTTTCCATTTCTGAAAGACGACAGCTCCTCTGGCTATGTATGGAAAGCTTTCTTCCACAGTTGTATTTTTATAATTTTTTTCTTTGTGTGAGCATTATAATTTATCTCTCTATGTCTATATCTACAGGAAACCTTACTGGAGTGCCTGAGAAATAAGTTCAAGAAAGAGAGGTCTCCTTTAGTGAACTTACAAATAGTCCAGGAGATGAAAATAAAGTTTGGCACCAAGAGACAGAGAAGTGGGGACCACATGCCTTTGGAGGACCTAGCTGGACAAGAGGTGCCTGTCTGACATTCTTGCCTGCCTTCCTGCCCATCTGTCTGTCTGTCTGTACGTCTATCTGCAAGCCATACTGCTTGCCAGTATGAACATCTCAGAGGTATCAACCACTGCCATTTTATGATCTGTGTTATGGCTAATTTCAGAGAGAAAAAAGGCGAAGAATTGAAGATGCAATCCAAATATCCTCTGGGGATCTTGATCAAACACAAGAGGTGTGCAATTTTTTGATGATTGAAATAATGTAGTATGTTTAGCTTGAGAACATTTACATTATCACTGGTCACACCCTGAATACCAATACTGTGTTTCTTGTTATATCTCTTCCCAGATTGTGTTGGCGCTAGAAGTTGTTGGGGAGGATGAACTAAGTTTCAGGGAGCACATAAGTGCTATCAATAATGAGCTGCGCCGCCGACAGCCAGACTTCTTCAACATTAAAGACAGAATGAAGCGCTCGCTATATAAGAGAGTTGAGCACATGGGCAAACCAACTGAGGAGGTGATGGAGATGTTCCCCTTTCTGCAGGTCCCACTGCTTGTGAGTAGCCATTAGTAATATTACAGTTATATGATTTCAGTTTATTTTTAAAATTTAATTCCATTCCTCATCAAATGGCATTTATTAGTGTTGTTGGAATTTAAATCATTTCCAATTTTTATATTGTAATTGTCATTCATTTTCCATTTGTCATGCCTTTTGGAGTATGCTCGTACAGTGCTTAAGCAAGTACTGTACGAGCATATATATATAGTGTCATTTACTGTATACTTACTAACAGAAAAACTTTTGATTTGATGGCTATGAAAGGTGTATGAGGTGTTGATCTAGTACTAGCTGATGTTGGCCCATTCTATTACTACAAAACTCTCAAATTAGCTCAGAGTGGCCATTGTCAAGAGACAAAACTTCAGTCTTCAGGTTAATTTTCATTTTGTTTTATTTTTAGTTGGGGCCAGACATTTTAATTTCCAATTAATTTGGTTTATATACAAGTACAGTTTTATTTTACTTATTTATAAGTACACTTTTTTGTTTTTATCACAGCTTACCAAAATGTATTATCATGCTTAGCTTTAGTCTAATTTTAGTTCACTTGAAATACTTATTGTTTGTGTTTGTTGCAGATGCATCATGAAATAAGGCTGCGTTTTGGCCAGGATTTGGAGCTAAATCTTCAACATGCGCTCAATGTGATGACACCCAACATCATAAGTGTGGCTCGTAGTGGGAGTCAGAGGGGCCTCCTGTCAAGCCTTCTGGGAACTGAGGCTAACAAAGATGGTATGTTACATGCACTTGCACTCTCACATACACAATTGTATTCATAAAACTACATGGTTTTATGCAGAGATCATTTATTTCTTCTGAAATTTCAGACCTGCAAAGGAGCACAGCAATCCTCATTCTGCCTGCCCTATTCAAGGAGAGCTCCAAGTTCCTTTACTGTTTAGATGAGGTATGTGTTGAATCTTCACATTGTTATTGACATTTTTTGTATTGTCAATTACCTATAGCTTGAATTCTATCAAGAGGTTCCTTACATATGTTTCTTTTCCATAGGAACCAACAAGCTCATTCCCAACCATCGTCTTCCATGATGCAGGGAATCCCCTCCTTGCGGTGAACGCATCCATAAAGATGGATGGAGTCACCATTACAACTGGAGAAATGGATGTGCCACAGGCTCTGCAGTGTCTGTTTGAGGTGTATTTGCTGTTTCGTGTGGAGTACCCCAAACAGATGAAACATACACTGTCATTTATTGAACATTATTTTTTCAAACTCGGAAATGGTAAGAAAAGAGTGTCTATTCCGGTGCTCAAAATGTACAATCAGCTTTCACAATGAATTATGGAATTGATGTAAATAGTAATTTTATTAAAAATCTTTAGCCTACTGTTCTTTTGTTAGTGTCTTTGGTGTATTTAAAAATGAAAAAAAGTAAAAACAGAAAGAGGAGATGGTATGTTCCGATAAAGTCTTGCTAAATTGCTGCTAGCCGTTTGCTCCGAACTGAAATTTAAATTGTATTTTTATTTTTATATGTGGTGCTGATATATTTTAATAACTGTGTGTGCATGGAATGTTTTGTTCACTGTACTATTTTATATTGTGTAATGTAGCATACTATTTATATTGTGTATAGTAATGTTTTTATATGGTGCAACTTCTTTTTGATGATCAATACAGTCAATTTGAAACCACCTCTCTTTTCTTTTTCTTGAATCTACAATAGGTTGGAAGGGAAGGGCTTACTGTATGTTATTGAAGTTTTAAATATATGTTATTGGTTATTTTAGTTAAATTAGTTAAATTAACTTCATATCATGGTAATTCTGCAGAATTATTAAAAATATGTGGCCAACCAAGGCAATAAGGCAATAAAAGATTTGGGATATGATTGAACCTTTAAAAGGTTCTATATAGAACCATTTTGTTTAGCAACAAAGAACCCCAAGGGTTCTTTTAAATGAACCCTCTGAAATGGTTCTATATAGAACCTTTTGAGGGTGCCAAATATGTACCAAGCTATAGAACCCTTAAAGGTTCTATATAGAACCACTTATTCTTAGTGTGTATGACAGCCTGGAAACACACACACACACACACACACACACACACACACACTGCTCTGAAATGATTGGTGAAAATTCCTTCAAGTGGAACAAAACCTTTGACTGTCTCAAACACCAACAGTAAGATCTGTTGAGTGTTTTCATTTGGTCCAGTTTTGAAGTTATCTGATGGATTTGCTGCAGAATCTTAGAAGTCCTTTCTGATATTTTAGGTCTTTATAACAGAGCCAGCAAGGAGAGGAAATAATGAAATATCCTCATGGAGAGTAATTCACTGGTTAGAAAGTAGTGGTAAATGTTGGTATAACAACTGGTCTGAAAATCCTCCACAGGTTAGGAATCTACTGACTGATGATAACATGCATGTACAGCAGGATTTACAGTTTTTTATGATTGCTTTGACTCATTTTGCACAACAGAGTTTCAATGTGCAAAACTCTTAACACAGAATGCTATACTGCTCATTTTGGGTTCAAAATCTAATATAGCATGTCAAATAAAAATACCGTGTCAAATGAGAGAATATATGAAAGAGTTTATCAGCACCAGAACATTGGATATGTTCATCATTGAAGTTTAATTATTGGTGCATTTTCAAATACAATGGCCATTATCAAATAATGCTGTCAAACACTAAATAATTGTCATCAATAAAGACTATGCAAGGGTCATTTCCACCTAAGTACTTCAAATGAAGTACAGCAAGCATTCCTGTGATAGACTGCAGTATATATATATATAGCTGAAAGACAAACAAAATAACAAAATATATAGTAGATTACTGTATATGAAAGAAATCATAGCAACGCTAGTGGACACCATCGTCCCGACGGTAAAAGTTAGGTCCTTTCCTAACCAAAAACCGTGGGTTGATAAATCCATCCGCGACGCTTTGAACGCCCGCACTGCTGCCTATAACTCCGGTCTTGTATCCGGCAACATGGACGAGCACAAGGCAGCGTCCTATGGACTGAGAAGGGCGGTGAAGGAGGCCAAGAGGAGGTATAGGGACAGAGTGGAGTCGCAGATGGAGCAGCGCGACACCAGACGCCTATGGCAGGGGCTACGGACTATAACGGACTACCAGGGCAGACCCCCCGCAATTGTGAGTGCCGACGCATCCCTAGCGGAGGACCTGAACTCATTCTATGCACGGTTTGAGGCTAGCAACAACAGCGCTAGCTCGCCGGCTAACAACATCACCGTTAGCGCAGCCGGAGTGAGTTCTACCGCTGGGGATGAACACACACTCTCTGTGACCGAGCACAGTGTGAGGAGGGCTCTGACGAGGGTGAACACCAGGAAAGCTGCTGGTCCGGATGGCATATCTGGGCGAGTACTGAAGACCTGTGCTAATCAGCTAGCTCCAGTGTTCACCACTATATTCAACATCTCCCTGGCTGAGTCTGTGGTCCCCGCCTGCTTCAAGAGATCCACTATTGTCCCTGTGCCCAAGAATGCTTCTCCAGCATGCTTGAATGACTACCGACCGGTGGCCCTCACCTCGGTGGTCATGAAATGCTTCGAGAGGCTGATTAAGGACTACATCTGCGCCTTCCTCCCTTGCTCCATGGACCCGCTGCAGTTTGCTTATCGTCCCAACAGATCCACGGATGATGCTGTCTCCCAGGTACTGCACACCACACTCTCTCATCTGGACAGCCGGAAGGGGGGCTATGTGAGACTGCTGTTCATTGACTATAGTTCAGCTTTCAATACCATAGTCCCCACCAGACTGGCTGGCAAGTTGATGGAGCTGGGACTGAACACCCCCCTGTGTGCCTGGATCCTGGACTTCCTGACCGCCAGGCCCCAGGTGGTCAGGGTGGGTAGACACACCTCCAACCCCCTCACCCTGAACACAGGATCCCCCCAGGGTTGCGTCCTCAGCCCCCTACTGTACTCCCTGTACACACATGACTGTGTGGCCAGGTTCAGCTCCAACACCATCATTAAGTTTGCGGATGACACAGTGGTGGTGGGCCTGATCTCCAACAACGACGAGAAGGCCTACCTGGAGGAAGTTGCTGATCTGTCACTCTGGTGCCAGGACAACAGCCTCCTCCTGAATGTCACCAAAACTAAGGAGCTGATTGTGGACTTTAGGAGGACACAACAACAGAGGACGTACTCACCACTGGGGATTAATGGGAATACTGTGGAGAGGGTGAGCAGGTATAAATACCTGGGAGTCCACATCACCGAAGATCTCACATGGTCCACACACACTGACACTCTGGTGAGAAAGGCGAGGCAGCGCCTTTACCACCTCAGGCAACTGAGGAAATTTAAAGTCTCCCGGAGGATCCTTCAGTCCTTCTACTCTGGAGCTGTAGAGAGCATCCTGACAGGAAGCATCACTGCCTGGTTTGGCAGCAGCTCCGCTCAGGACAGGAAGGCTCTGCAGAGAGTAGTGCGTTCGGCTGAGCGCACTATTGGAACTACACTCCCCACCCTGCAGGACTTGTACACCAGGAGGTGCAGAACCAGAGCCTGCAGGATCATGAAGGATCCTCACCACCCCAACAACGGACTGTTTCAGCTGCTGCGGTCAGGCAAGCGCCTCCATAGTCACGCTGCCAAAACAGAGAGACTGAGACGGAGTTTCTTTCCTCAGGCCATCAGGACTGTGAACTCCGACCTCACCAGGGCCCCCACCAAGACCCACACACTGCCCCTCTTATGCACACACACACACTTAGGTAAAGACTACACATAATTTATAATTTATATTATATTATACATACAATTTTCCCTTTTTTTTTACTATATTTTTTTTTTATAAAGTGCTCTTATTGTAAATATTGTGTTGTTTTTTTATATAGAGCTCTTAAAAACTGTGACATTGTAAATATTGTGTTAGTTTATTGTAAATAGTGTGAACCTGTTATTTTGCACATTTCTGCTAAGCATTGCCACTTTGCATTTCACTACACACCTCGTGTGTGTATGTGACAATTAAACTTCTTGAATCATACAGTAATGCAGTAAACTCAACTGTATTTTACAGTAAAGACAAAAACAACATGAATGCATTTCAGTGCTTCAGCAGCATTTTGCCTCTCTGCTGCATTTGGCCACAGAATTTCATGTACATCTCATCTGATATCTTCATTCACAAGGCAGCGTTGGTGAAATCTTCTTCTTAGACCTCTGTTTACAACATGGTGGATCACAGTGGCTCTAATTTCATTTGACACAACTGCATGCCTTCTGACTGCTTGGCCATGACCACGACCCCGTCGACGACCCTATCCTTCATTGCCAACCTCATCGGATCCATGTTGTCAGAAACTGCCATTCAGGTTTCTAAGCAGCCTTTTATGTTTTGGTGAAGAGATTATCAATTGTGTTGCAATGCTACTCACCTGGGCAAGGTTGCTGGAAGTGATGAGACATGACTACAAACACCTGATGAACTGATTCAGTGATCTGTGTTTGTAGTAATAAGCATTTGAACATTGTTGTAATGTTAGGTGGCTGTACTCTGAGGATGGAGATATGATTTAGAGTTTGGCACTTTGTATGTCAGCATAGGATGTAGTGTCTTAGAGGATGAATTTTGAAAGTCAGTTTGGCACTTTGCTTTTTGAGTTTTGTACATTGAAATTCTGCTGTGCAGAATGAGTCAAAGCAATCGTAAAAAACTGTAAATGGTCATGTGTTGAGTTGAGGAACCAGGTTGAGGAACACTAACCTGAGAGTGTCCAGTCTACAGTGTGGACTCCCCAGTCCAGCAGAGAGCAGCTTCACTCCTGAATCCTGCAGGTCGTTGTTACTCAGGTCCAGGTCTCTCAGACTGGAGGACTCGGAGCTGAGAACTGAGGCCAGAGCTTCACAGCTTCTCTCTGACAGCTGACAGCCACTCAGCCTGAAGAAGAATTAGCAATAAAAACAAACAAGAAAATGTTTTTTTTCTCATCTGTGAGAAATATCATGTGTAATACTTTTCATCTACCCAATTATCTTTACACGTACATGTGTTGTATATTATTATCTATTATTATCTATCTACAGTTATCAATGCTACACCTACACAGATCTATTGGAGGCTTTGACCACTGGCAGCATCCTCAGAAGACCCTCCTCTGAAGCAGAGTATTTCTTCAGGTCAAACACCTCCAGATATTCTTCTGATGACAGTAAGATGAAGACCAGAGCTGACCACTGAGCAGGGGAGAGTTTGTCTGTGGAGAGACTTCCTGATGTCAGGTACTGTTGGATCTCCTCCACTAGAGAATGGTCATTCAACTCATTCAGACAGTGGAACAGATTGATGCTTTTCTCTGGAGAGGGATTCTTCCTGATCTTCTCCTTGATGTTCTGGACTGTCTTCTGATTGGTCTGTGAGCTACTTCCTGTCTGTTTCAACAGGCCTCGTAGGACAGTATTGTTGGTTTCCACTGAAAGACCCAGGAGGAAGCGGAGGAACAAGTCCAGGTGTCCATTTGTACTCTGTAAAGCCTTGTCCACAGCTCTCTGGTAGAAGATAATTTCAGGTTCATATTCTGATGTGGCTTCAGACTGTTTTGGTAAATTTTTGGTTATTTTTTGTTTTGCTGGGTTCTTGAACAGGGAGCGTATACGTTTTATTAGAGAACCTTCTGTGGACAACTTTGGTTCACAATGGTCACCAGTGGTGGAGGTTAACTGTGTTTCTCCCAGCAGATTGTCACCAGTGTTGATGAATGACAGAAAGACATGAACAGCAGCCAGAAACTCCTGAATGCTCAGATGGACAAAGCAGAACACCTGGTCCTGGTATAGCCCACGCTCCTCTTTAAAGATCTGTGTGAACACTCCTGAGTACACTGAGGCTGCTCTGATATCGATGCCACACTCGGTCAGGTCTGCTTCATAGAAGATCAGGTTGCCTTTCTCCAGCTGCTCAAAAGCCAGTTTTCCCAGAGACAGAATCATCTTAAGATTAGACTTTATTTGCAAATCGGTGGTGCACATGCAGGGGGGGAAGTGGCCGCCGAACACAACACACACACACGCAGGGTATCCGAATTGAATGAATTTTCTGCTTTTTCCCATCCCTGCCAACCTTCCTCCAGGGACAGCCAGGGAGCAGTGGGCAGCCTCCAATACCAGCGCCCAGGGACCAATTCCAGGTGTGAGTCCTCATCGGGGTCTGGGACAGGACAGGATATTTCATGTTTTTTTAGATGGGGTTCTTTATAGGAAGAGACCCATGTGAGCACGGGGAGAACATGCAAACTCCACACAGAAAGGCCCAGGAGATAACCCACCTGGGCACCCCAGAGACAACAGCGCCCCAAGCGGGAATCGAACCCAGGACCCGCTTGCTGTGAGGCAGCAGTGCAAGCACTGCGCCACCATGCCACACACACTTGCTGGTCTCTGTATTCCAGTGTGGATCTGTTCCAGCTTTCCCATGATACTTGACATTCCCATGTTTGGACTGAACCACCAGGAAGTGGATGTACAGCTCAGTCAGGGTCTTGGGCATCTCTCCTCTCTGATTGGTTGTCAACACATCCTTCAGAACTGTAGCAGTGATCCAGCAGAAGACTGGGATGTGGCACATGATGTGGAGGATTTGTGATGTCTTGACGTGGGAGATGATTCTGCTGGCCAGCTCCTCATCTCTGAATCTCTTCCTGAAGTACTCCTCCTTCTGTGGGTCAGTGAACCCTCTCACCTCTGTCACCATGTCAACAAAGTCTTGGATCTGATTGGCTGCTGCAGGTTGTGTGGTTATCCAGAGGCGAGCAGAGGGAAGCAGCTTCCCCTTGATGAGGTTTGTCAGCAGCACATCCACTGAGGTTGACTCTGTAACATCAGTCCAGATCTGGTTGTTCTGGAAGTCTAGAGGAAGTCGAGACTCATCCAGACCATCAAAGATCAACACAACCTGGAACTTGTCAAAGCTGCAGATTCCTGCTTCTTTGGTCTCAATGAAGAAGTCATGAAGAAGTTCCACCAAGCTGAACTTTTTCCCTTTCAGTAAGTTCAGTTCTCTGAAAGTGAATGGAAACATGAAGTGTATATCTTGGTTGGCTTTGTCTTCAGCCCAGTCCAGAGTGAACTTCTGTGTTAAGACTGTTTTACCGATGCCAGCCACTCCCTTTGTCATCACTGTCCTGATTGGTTTCTCTCTTCCAGGTAAGGGTTTAAAGATGTCTTCACATGTGATTGTTGTTTCTGGTCTGGCTGGTTTGCTGGATGCTGTTTCAATCTGTCTGACCTCATGTTCATCACTGACCTCTCCACTCCCTCCCTCTGTGATGTAGATCTCTGTGTAGATCTGATTCAGAGGTGTTTTAGCGATCCCCTCATACAACTCATGAAACTTCTCCTTCAGATTAGATTTGAGTTCAAGCTGGCACTTGACAAGAGTCTCTGAATGAATAAAAAACAGATGCATTATTGAGAGGATGTTACATTAAGTATGAGGAATACATTTCCTGGTAAATGTACTTTGTACTTTCACTACTACTACTGTACACTACTACTAAATTATATACATACATGATTTCCCAACACCATGAAATCTAACACGGTCGTAACAGATATAGGTGTGAGGTTTATAAAGGTTGATGGGAGGGTGGGTGCATTATCACCAGGGCCTAGAACACATTGCCCACATTACCCAATGTGGGCAATATCTGGCTCAATGGAAAGTTTTCAGCAACCAGGTGCTAATCTGGCCCACATAGTTGCAGCCACAGTTGATGTTGTCTTTAGGCACATGTAAAAGAAAAATCCATAAAGCGAAGATGCTTTCAAAAATAATTAAATGAAAGTTTCTAAATATCAAAAGATTACTAAAAAGTACTAATAACTAATGCATAAAATAATAAAAAAAACATCAAAGACCAAATTTATATTAAAGAAATCTAGGGTGCCTAAGACTTTTGCACAGTACTGTACATCTTTCATGGAGCAAGCCATTATGAAAATGATACTCAGAGAGGATTGCTAACTCCCATACTATAAACAGGAACCACAGCGACAGCTATAGGTGTACAACCTCATAAGCCTTCAAACTGTGGTAACCTGGTCTCTAAATCAAACAAGCCTATCTCGTGTACAGCTATGACAGGTCAACCTGATAATGCAGCACCTTCAGATGAGGTAGATGGCAGGCTGCGGGGTGCACTATCACCAAGGTATATAGATGTTGATGGGGTCTTTTCAGGCACCTCAGGATTTACAGAGGAAGTTGGGCCAAAGTATTTCAATGGTGCATCTAAATAAATGGAGCACATGTCAATATTATGACTTACACAGTAACAGAGCCATTAACTCAACAAATATGACCTATAGATGGTTGTTTTCATCACTATTTCTTCTGTTTCTCTCATAGGAGGCTTTCTATCCATCATGGCGATCTATCCATCATGGCGATCTATCTATCATGGTGATCTATCCATCATGGTGATCTATCCATTATGGTGATTGTGAAAGTAAATTACCACAGAATGCTAGTATTTATCATTTATCATGTTGTGTCTGGTTGTACTGATACTGTGTTGTTACCCGTGACAGACATGTGACATGTGTGCTACTAACATGTACCTAAGTATAGCACAACCAGCCAGTGAAGCCTTTCAAGGAAGTCAGAGATCTGCACCATGCACCATATATATGGGGTCAGTTAACTCTCAATATTCACAAATAAATACAACATGATTCACAAATATATATTGCGATTTATATATAAATGACTCTGTTCACAATATATTTTTCAATGCACACACAAATACGTCTTGTTTCATATAAATGTAAAACAAATCCACAAATATACTCAGTTAAAAACAGCTGCAGTGTTCATATAAAACATATTTCAATGTTGTGACATTTATTTACAGACTGTCGAATCTGTGTTTAGAAACCTCCAGACATTGTGAACCTCTTTTTGAAGCAGCAGCCAGCTAGGGCAGAAGAACAGGTGAGATTGATAGCAAACAGAGAGATGTAGCAGCAGGACAGAGAAGCCTCATTTCTATTCTTCTGTGCCTGCATATATTGTGTTATGTGTTTGATACAACGTGAAGCAATGGAGCTGTATATATTGTTATTTGTCACAAAGTACTTGGCAATTAAATTACAGTGGAGCACCTTATATATAGTATTATTTAATAATTAATGTGGGTGTAGATTCTATTTGTGGTGGTCGCTGACCGGTTGGGTCAGCTACCACCACAAATAGAATCTAATTCTGTGGGAAACACTGTGTACACTATGTGTTGTTGAAGTTATCTGATTCATCAAATGTCTTAAATAAATAATAAATAAACAATAATTATTATGAGGGGAGTCATTTTTCCCCGCTGCACCGCTAGACCAGATCTTAGGGTTCCCCCACCTGCCAAATCCCACTTTAACCCTGATTATTAGGTTATTATTAGGTTGCTAGTTGGATTATTTCTACATTGGAACATAAGAACATAACTGGTGTGTGTGTGTGTGTCTGTGTGTGTGTGTGTGTGTGTGTGTGTGTGTGTAGCGGTAGATAGACCGGAGACTCGTACTCAACTTCTGCAGAGTAACTATAGCTTGCTTGCACCACAGGCTGGCAGACGCCGTCATCTCCACATTTGGAGAAAGTTACAAACTGTTTGACAGCAGCAAAGAATGAACCGCTCTCTATTTTGTACCAATCTGCATTAAAGTACTTTCTCTGTGGCCAAACGATCTAGCGGTCTCCTTTTGTCTAGAATTATCTGTGCAGCTTTACCCGTCTCTATGTCCCGACAACAACCCTCCAGGCAGTCGGAGCCAGCGCTAGCCTGTCTCGGTTCAATGCCGGCGGGTTGACAGTCTCAGCGGCACAGGGCTGCTGCTTTGGGGTTCTTCTGGCTGCGCTGGTTCTAGTGGAGGGCCAACGGAGCTGTGGACGTCAGGGATGTCACATTATTAACGTTGAAGTTCAATTTTGTTTGACTGTATTTTCTTATCCACTGGTTCTTTTGTTCTTTTGACATGTTTGCAGAAGCATTTTTTTAATATCTTCTTTTGCACAAACACATCGGCACTAACATCCTACGAACGTAGCACACTTTTGGACCTAAACTTTTGCGCAAAACAAAGGTTTTTGTCCACTTTTTACTTCGACCCAGCGTGGCCGGCAGAGATCGTACGAGCGAGCCACAACAACAACAGTGGAGACACATCTCGAAGGAGACGAAGGAGAAAACATCGGGGAAAACGGAGTGGAATTCGGAAGAGACTGAGAGTTCAAGCCCACCGTCCACCTCTGCCCAGCATCCTTCTTGCTAACGTCCAGTCTCTGGAAAATATGATGTTAGGGCGAGGATTAGATTCCAACGGGACATGAGGGATTGTAACATCTTTTGTCTGACGGAAACATGGCTGACCCCGCTGGTGCCGGATCGAGTCATATGCCCAACCGAGTCCTTCTTTGTTTTTCGTGCAGATAGAACGGAAGAGTCTGGCAAATCTAAGGGTGGAGGGGTTTGCTTCATGACCAACAACAAGTGGTGCAACCCCAAGGACATTAAGACTCTTTCTCGTTCCTGCTCGTCGAACCTGGAACATCTGACGATCTCATGCCGTCCATTCTACCTTCCCCGGGAGTTCAGCTCGGTCATCACCACAGCCGTCTACATACCACCACAAGCGAACACTGACGTAGCACTATCGGACCTACAGGATGTGTTATGTCGGCATCAGAACAAGCATCCCGACGCGGCTATGGTGGTGGCTGGGGACTTTAATAGGGCGAACCTAAAAAAAGTCATGCCGAACTTTCACCAGCACATTATGTGTGCTACCAGAGGGGAAAGAACGTTGGACCACTGCTACACGCCGTTCAAGAGAGGCTACAAGGCTGTCTCTCTCCCTCCGTTCGGCAAATCAGACCATGCCGCCATTTTCCTGCTACCGGAGTATAAACAAAGGATAGCACGGGAAGCGGTAGTGACGAGGAACATAAAGCGGTGGTCTGACCAATCAGAGGCCAAGCTACAGGACGCTCTGTGTGACGTCGACTGGGACATGTTCCAATCCAGTTCCAGGGACGTCAGCGAGTTTACGGAAGTAGTAATGAGCTTCATAGCAACGCTAGCGGACACCATAGTCCCCACGGGAAAAGTTAGGTCCTTTCCTAACCAAAAACCGTGGGTTGATAGATCCATCCGTGACGCTTTGAACGCCCGTACTGCTGCCTATAACTCCGGTCTTGTATCCGGCAACATGGACGAGCACAAGGCAGCGTCCTATGGACTGAGAAGGGCGGTGAAGGAGGCCAAGAGGAGGTACAGAGACAGAGTGGAGTCGCAGATGGAGCAGCGCGACACCAGACGCCTATGGCAGGGGCTACGGACTATAACCGACTACCAGGGCAGACCCCCCGCAACTGTGAGTGCCGACGCATCCCTAGCGGACGACCTGAACTCATTTTATGCATGGTTTGAGGCTAGCAACAACAGTGCTAGCTCGCCGGCTAACAACATCACTGTTAGCGCAGCCGAAGTGAGTTCTACCGCTGGGGATGAACACACACACTCTGTGACCGAGCACAGTGTGAGGAGGGCTCTGACGAGGGTGAACACCAGGAAAGCTGCTGGTCCGGATGGCATATCTGGGCGAGTACTGAAGACCTGTGCTAATCAGCTAGCTCCAGTGCTCACCACAATATTCAACCTCTCCCTGGCTGAGTCTGTGGTCCCCGCCTGCTTCAAGAGATCCACTATTGTCCCTGTACCCAAGAATGCTTCTCCAGCATGCTTGAATGACTACCGACCGGTGGCCCTCACCTCGGTGGTCATGAAATGCTTCGAGAGGCTGATAAAGGACTACATCTGCGCCTTCCTCCCTTGCTCCATGGACCCGCTGCAGTTTGCTTATCGTCCAAACAGATCCACGGATGATGCTGTCTCCCAGGTACTGCACACCACACTCTCATCTGGACAGCCGGAAGGGGGGCTATGTGAGACTGCTGTTCATTGATTATAGTTCAGCTTTCAACACCATAGTCCCCACCAGACTGGCTGGCAAGCTGATTGAGCTGGGACTGAACACTCCCATGTGTGCCTGGATCCTGGACTTCCTGACCGCCAGGCCCCAGGTGGTCAGGTTGGGTAGACACACCTCCAACCCCCTCACCCTGAACACAGGATCCCCCCAGGGTTGCGTCCTCAGCCCCCTACTGTACTCCCTGTACACACATGACTGTGTGGCCAGGTTCAGCTCCAACTCCATCATCAAGTTTGCGGATGACACAGTGGTGGTGGGCCTGATCTCCGACAACGACGAGAAGGCCTACCTGGAGGAAGTCGCTGACCTGTCACTCTGGTGCCAGGACAACAGCCTCCTCTTGAATGTCACCAAAACTAAGGAGCTGATTGTGGACTTTAGGAGGACACAACAACAGAGGAGGTACTCACCATTGGGGATTAATGGGACTACTGTGGAGAGGGTGAGCAGGTATAAATACCTGGGAGTCCACATCACAGAAGATCTCACATGGTCCACACACACTGACACTCTGGTGAGAAAGGCAAGGCAGCGCCTTTACCACCTAAGGCAGCTGAGGAAATTTAAAGTCTCTCGGAGGATCCTTCAGTCCTTCTACTCTGGAGCTGTAGAGAGCATCCTGACAGGAAGCATCACTGCCTGGTTTGGCAACAGCTCCGCTCAGGACAGGAAGGCTCTGCAGAGAGTAGTGCGTTCGGCTGAACGCACTATTGGAACTACACTCCCCACCCTGCAGGACTTATACACCAGGAGGTGCAGAACCAGAGCCTGCAGGATCATGAAGGATCCTCACCACCCCAACAACGGACTGTTTCAGCTGCTGCGGTCAGGCAAGCGCCTCCACAGTCACGCTGCCAAAACAGAGAGACTGAGACGAGTTTCTTTCCTCAGGGCAACAGAATTGTGAACTCCGACCTCACCAGGGCCCCCACCAAGACACACACAACTGCCCTCTTATACACACACACACACACACACACACACACTTTATATTATATTACATATACACAAACTCCTCATATTTTACTATATTCTTATAGTGCTCTTACTGTAAATATTGTGTTGTTTTTTTTATAGTGCTGTTACTGTTATACTGTAAATATTGTGTTGGTTGTTTTTTCATTTTAAATAGTGTGAACTTGTTGCCCTTTGCACATTCCCGTTGAGCATTGCCACTTTCCATTTCACTGCACACCCTGTGTATGTGACAAATAAAGTTCTTGAATCTTGTAAAATGGGTCATTGGGCCAACTTCTAATAGGTTTACTTTAAAGAGCCTTGCATCGCCCAGGGGACAGTATTCAAACTTCTGTTCTTGGATCCAGGATCCTGGAGCTCCAGCCTCATCGGGTTGAGAGACCTCAGGAGTCTTTGTGTGTTGTGGCTTCAGTTCAAATGTAAGACAACGATTAAGAAGAAAGGAGGGAGGAAGACATCCTCTTCTCTGCTCCATCTTCTGCTTCATCGTTGAACGGATTTACTCCTGCCTGCCTATACATTGGACTCTACAAAGAGTCTTTTTGGTTTGATGGGGGAAGTAGGGCCAGTCTGTCTGTCTGAGTACGTCTGGGTCATCGGCAGTGTTTTGGGCAAGCTTCATGTCCTGGTAGGTGGGATTCTGACCAGCAACCTGCTCCAAACCATCGCCTTGAGGACCGTTGCCTGGCAACACCTGATAATTGTTGAAATAGTTGTCATGGAGAAGGTGTCCATTGTGGGCGTTGTTGGTACAGTTGTAGTAGGCAATGGAGGAGGGATGTGGCTGGCTGTAGCCCCAATCATTGGCAGGTGTGTTGCTAGGTGATGTGACGGGGGAGGTGACCACTGTGTCCAATGAAGACACAGCCCAGGAGCGGGAGGGGGCAGGACAAGAAGATGTAGGAGGGGCTTGTTGCTGATACTGCTGGTGCACCCTGACCGTCTTGTCAATTAGACCCATAAAAGTAGTGTTCCTAGATGAGCGGACCGCCTCGCCGGGGTAAGTCCCGCCTCCCAGCATGCACATTTCTGACTGGAGAGGGGAGACAGGAGATAGATCATCATGGCAACCAGTAACCCCTCCCTCATAAGCCAGATCCATTGCTAAATCCATGTGCTGGGTGGAGGCCGAGACCCTGAATCATCCTGCAGATATGAAGCTCCAGAACTCAGACAATCCTGGACCTGCAGATTAGGCCACACATCCAGAGGGCTCGGGTAGACGCTTTACCCCAGAGAGGCTCTCCCATCCAAGGCAGAGGGGAAGAGGCCCTCCCCTAGCTCGGCCAGGTCTGGGGGCAGGTGGTCCAATATAGAGTGAGCGATCTGGGAGTAGGCAGAACTTCCCAGAAGCACACTGGAATGGGCAGAGGAACTGGACTGGTTGATTCTGACGATCTGGGCTTTGGCCACGTCATTTATATTTTAGGATCGGTTAAGAAGGTTCCCAAAGAGGTCAAATCGAGTGTCAAGGGTCTGTGTGGCTACCAGATAAACTTACAGGTGTTGTATCTCTGGATCTTGTGATCTTCACGGTAGAGGTCTGCATAGAGCTAGAAATCAAGCCCTTGTGATGGGGGGCGGGGTTGCAAAGCCAACCATGGACAACCAGGGTTTCAAAAAGGTGTTCTGTAGGTGAACAGCCACTAAATCAGCGTAAACAGACTAAGGGAAGGGAACACAAAGTCGATAAGGGAGAACTAAAATAATTCCGAGGTGCCCCTACAAGGAATCTAAAGATGAACAGAAAACAACCCACTACGGGCGATAGTCTCTTGAAAGACAGAACAGAAAACTACCCCGAACAGGCAACAAATTCCCCGAAAGAAAAGAGACAGCAAGAGAAAAGAGCAGAGACGATAGACTTGCTTTAGAGAGAGCGAGAGTGTACCGATACCGGCCAAGTGTAGTACAAACTGACACTGAAGCGCTGAGCGCAGGGAGAGGCTGGTTTGGGGCCCGAAGAAATAGCAAATCACCCGGTTTTCCCGAGGGGGGTTTGTAAAGCGTGGCAAAATTAAAGGTGCGACGTATGTGCCCGCAAAAAAGCAAGCATTTTTAAAAAAAGGGCTTAACCCAAAAAATTTATTTTTGGTGATCGTGAAATTTTGGTTTTTTGCCCCCGATTTCCCAAGAACGGGTTTGATGGAAAGGGAAAAAGACTTCATTGCATATTCCCTTGGGGGGGATGAGAGCGCTGACATGTTTGGGGATACTGAAACAGCTGTCAATTTTCCCATTAATAATTGAAAATTCTTTATTAGCTTATGCTTTTTGAGCCTTCGGGCAGGGACTCCCCCACCCTCGGGAAACTGGCCCTTGGGGAAAGATCTGAAAAGCTGGTCGATGGGAAAGTTTTTTAAAAACAGGGCTGAAGACCCCTCTCCAGCCAGGCCTTTGGACCCACCCGAACTGTAAAACCCCCCTTTTTAAATTTTTTGCCCTGTTTCATTTTTTCCCCACCCTTTCAGCTTTTTTGTTTTTTTTTCTCTTTTGCAAATTCTTCTCTTCCTCTCCCCCTGGGGGCCGGGGGTATTTAAAGGTTTAGGGAAAGGGGTTTTGTGCCCACGCCAGAAAAAAAAAAAAAATAGTCATCCCCCGTTTTTTAACATGAAACGTTTTTTTATAAAATATATTTTTAAAGTTATTAAGACATAAAAATCTTTATCAGTTACAAACAAGAAGCTTTTCTTTTTAAAAACAATTTTATTTTATTTTTTTTATAACGTGAAACTTTTCACACTTTTTAAAAAACAAGAAAAATTTGGGGACGAAAAGGGACTTCGGTGCGTTCAAGTCCCCCCCGTAAACTCAAAAAATTCTATCCCTCAAATGGCCACGAAGGTTGTTTTAAACCTAAAAAACCTTTGGGTTAAAAAAAAGGGGGAAAATAAAAAAAACCCAAACCCATTACCTGATGGGGTTTGGGAGAATAAAAATCTTTGACCCTCTTTGGTTTATGGGTTTTGGTGTTTTATTTCCCTAATATTTTAGATACTTGAATAAATGTGGAATCGGGTCTCTTGACATTTGGGTCAACCCTTTTGGGGGAATGTGAACCCAATGAAAATTTCCATTTTTTCCCCATTAGGAGAAGTCATGAAACAAAAACAATCAATTTTTGGGTTTTAAATTAGGAAAAAAACTACATTTTAAAAGAAAAAAATATTTTTTAAAACGATCCCATTTTCGGTTTTTAAAAGGGTAAAACGGGGAAAAAAGGAAAATAGATTCATTTTGGGGTGGGGATAAACACGGTTCAAAGCTCATAAAAGGTAAACATAACCCAAAAACATTGTCAATAACTTCAAATCTTTCGGGTCGAGACCATTAAAATCAAAAACACTTTTCAAAAAACCCAAGTCATGATGATGGGTCCAAGTCCCCAAATACCAGGGAAACAAGACTCTTTTCACCTTGAATTCGGGGAAACAATGACAGGAAACAAGAAATTTTTCCGCTTGGGTGGGAGATAAATACAATGAAAAAAAAAGAAATCAACCATAAAGACTTCAGATGAACAATAATTTGATTCGGGCCTGTTAAAAATAAATTTCTTCTTGTTCCAGATAAAAGGTCCACTTTTGTGGTACATGATTTCCCGGTTCAACCCCTGTTCAGTTCCCCCGGGCACATAAAATTTAACATTTAAACCCAAAACCTGATTATGAACCCTGTTTTTTTACAGGGAGAATGACTCCCCAAATCTAGTTTGGAAATAAAAAACTTTTTAATATGGTGGCTTTAAAAGGGGTGTTGTGTGTGTGTGTTGGGGTTTTTTAAGGTGTGGGGGTGTGAAGGGGGGGTTGGGGTGAGGTGGTGGGGTGTGGGGGTGTGTGTTGGGGGAGGTGTGTGTTGTGTGTGGTGTGAGTGTGTGTTTGGTGGGGTGTGTGTGAGGTGTGTGTGTTTTGTGGGGTGGTGTGTGTGGGGTTTTGTGATTGAGTGTGGGTTTTGGGGTTTAGTGTGTGTCTGTATGTGGGGTGGGGGTGTGTGTGTGAGTAGGGGAGTGGGGGTAAGGTTGTGAGTGGGAGTGTGGTGGTTTGAGTGTGTGTGTGGTGTGGAGTGAGTTTGTGGTAGGTGGTGTGTTTTGTGTGTGTGTGGTAAGTGAGTGAGGGGAGTGGGGGTGTGAGGGTGTGTGGCCCTGTATGGGGTGGGGTGTGTGTGTGTGTGAGTAAATGAGTGAGTGTTTGTTTTAAGTGTGTGTGGGTGGGGTGTGAGGAAAGTGTGGGTGTGAGTGGGGAAAGAGTTGTGTGTGTGTGAGTGATGGGGTGAGTGTTTTGTCTGAAATGAGGTGTGTGTGTGTGTGGTGTTTTGGTGTGGGGAGGTGGGGGAGGGGGGGTGAGGTGAGTATGTGTGTGGTGTTTTGTGAGTTTTGTGAGTGTGGGTGTGAGGGGAGTGGGAGTGGGGTGTGAGTGTGTGTTTTAGTGTGTGGGTGGTGTGTGTGGGGTGGTCTTTGGTCAGCAGTTTTGAGTTTTTTCTCTACACAGGAGGCGCCCCTTTTCCTCCTTCTGACAAGAGACACTGGGGAAACCAAAAAACCCAAAACCCAAACCCCGGGGAGAGAGGTTCAGGGAAGGTGGGGGTTTAAAGGGGTTTGGGGGTTTGGCAGAGAGTAGAGGAGACTCTGGAGAAGGGCAGAGTGCCAGCAGGAGTCCGATACACTCCCACTCGGGCAGAGGAGGGGGGGGGGGGAGGAGGGGGGGGAGGAGATAGATATGACTGTTTCTCTGTTATTTTGCCAGACATATTTAAATATCATCATCATTTTCAGTTCAGGGCTCCAGGATTTGTCATTTTCCCCCAAACCCAAAAGTCAATTCTTCCTTCCTTCTGATTTCCCCTGGGATGTCATTCCCATATAAAAAAATCCCTTCCCCTCCACCTCCCAAACATCTTCCCCGTTTTAACCCTTTTCTACACAACACCCGTTTTTGGAAAATCAAATCTTTGGGTGATCAGGAATTTGGGTGCCCTTTTCACCCCGGGGCACCTTCCTGTTGTCCCAGACAGGAGAGGTTTCTGTGTGCTGTGTTTGGGGGCCAAATGTGAAATTCACAGACATTTGGGTGGGGGAAAAGACACAATACCAAACAGTTTCTGATCGAGACCTGTTTTTGATTATTAGTTGGTTTTTTTTAAAATCTATTATTGAAATTTAACAGTTTTATGATGACACTTTTTATCAGCTGTCCCTCTTCATCCCCATAGGATTTGAAAAGAAAAAGATTTTCAATCCTGCTGTGTAAATGGGCCCTTTTCCCTCTAAAAAGTTGAAAATTTTGTTTCTTTGGGTTTTTATGAATCAAACTAAATCCACACTTTTCACTTCCCCAGACCTGGCTAAACCCCCCATCTCCACCATTTGGGCCAAAACCCGGGGGGGGTGAAAACAGTCAGACCAGAACATTCTCTTTGATTTTGAAAAATGGCATTTAATAAATTTTTCCCCATGAAGGGTTTTTCCCTACAACATCACATAAATCCTGTTGAACAGCTTTGGGCAGTCTGAACTCCAGCTTTTAAGCCCCCTTTGAAGACATTGCCTCTGCCTGGGAGCCCAAACCTCCCCATACCCGAGAGTTTTCCAGTTTTCCCCGTCTGGATCCTCCCGTCCAGCTGAGAGGGAGCTTCCTCCTGACCTCCCCGGGTGATTTTTTAGCTCGGGGCCCGCTCTCTCCGATGGGAGGGGGTTTGGGGCTCAGAGCTGAGGCCAGAGAAGCACAGCCTTCCTTGAGACCAGACGTAACCCCTGGAAAACACACACAACACAAACACTCTCTGAAATGTTGGTGAAAATTCCTTCAAGGGGAAAAAAACCTTTTGACGTCTCAAACCCCCAACTAAATCTGTTGAGTTTTTCATTTGGTCCATTTTGAAGTTTTCTGAGTTTTTGGCTGCAGAATTTTTAGAAACCTTTCTGATTTTTTAGGTCTTTAAAACAGAGCCAGCAAGGAGGGGAAATAAGAAATATCCCGGGAGGTAATTCATGGTTAGAAAGTAGGGGAAAATGGACTTTACTTATATGCGCTTTTCTAGTCTTTTCCGACCACTAAAAGCGCTTACCACTACCATTCAACACTTCACACACCGAAGGGACGCTTCCGAGCAATTTGGGGGTTCAGTGTTTGCCCAAGGAACTTCGACATGCGGTTGGGGGAGCCGGGGAAAAAACCCCCTTTCTGATTGGGACGACCCGTTTCCCCCCCCTGACCACAGTGCCCCGGTATAAAAACAACTGGTTAAAATCCTCCAAGGTTAGGAATCCTTGCTGATTTTTAAATTCATTCAGCGGGATTTACAGTTTTTTCGATCACAACAAGCGTTTAGCTAACTTAAGAACTTTTTCTAAACTAAACAGCAACACACCTAATCAACTTTAAAACCAAATAGTTTATTTTCTGTCAAAACCACATTTTGTTAATTTAAAAATTTAAACCCCAAAAATTTCAAAATATAAAAAAACTTCCTCTACTACCTAAATCTATAAAAACACGGCAAAACCCATTCAAATCAAAACATTCTTTCAAAACACTAGAACTGTTTTTTATCCAAGAGGAAATCTAAATCAATCATAGCACAACGACTTTCAAAAAACTAACAGTTTATGGCTTACAAAAATGGGATTATTTTAGTTCCATTCCCTGCATACAATAGACAATATGAATCCCCTGTTTTTTTATGATTTAGTTTTCCTTTTTACTGTAAAAACCCCTCAACTGTTTTGGTTAGTGTTGAATGTGTATTTTTGGAACATATACTAAAAGTGAATGAGTCTCTTTTCTTTATTTTACTGACAATTTTTGATAGAGTTAGTGTATGTAGAGAAAAGTTTTTTTTTAACCATATTTTATAACCCTGTGTTTTTCCCTTTTCGTGGTTGTAGATTTTCATCTAATTCTTCTCAGCTCTCTTTATTGGTTCTATCAAAAGTCTCTTAGGTCTTTTTAGTGAGTCCCCTGAATTTTTAAAGTGTTCCTCCAAAAGGTTTTTTGTTTGATGTCAGTAAAACCCCCTTTTAATCAGGTTTTTTTTTGAGGGG
>JAXDDX010000211.1:0-247500 GCA_034670405.1 Hoplostethus atlanticus
ATTTAGCACTCCCCCAAAAACGGGTGTCAAAGAAAAAAAACAACAAAATAAATTTTAAAATAAAAAAACAAAAAAAAAAAAAAAAAAAAATTTTAAAAAAATTAAAAAAATTTTTGGTTTTAAAAGGAAAAACAAACGCAGCTTTATGAATTTTTCTCCTTCTTAATTGCCGCAACATAAAGTTCTCAGTAGTGATTGATTTTTTAAAATAAAACTGCAGCCCCAAAATAACCTACTGTTGTTAAGGGCCCTTTTTTGTTTTTCCCGCCCCCAAAGCCCTCCTATGGTTACATTTTTTGTAGTAACAACTTCAAACTCTAAGTCAGAGCTACAAGGAGCACATTAAAGGGCACATTCTGTATTTTAAAACATTGCCTGCTCACACTTGATGAGAGAGTAATGGTTGGGTTCTAACAACCCCAAAATGTCTCTGTGGTTGCATACCCCTAATACTTAAAGTTAAAAATGGTTGTGATAAAAAAAAAAAATAACCCCCCTTTTGATTAAAAACCTCTAGGGGTTGCAGAAGGTCTTAACAAGTAATTTAAACTTATTCCAACAATGGCGTGTGGTTAGGAGAAAGAACAGGAAAAACAAGGAACTCATAGTTAAAAATCATCTAAAAAGTTTCCTTGGAGCGCTTTTACTAAACTTCCCCGTTAGAGGCCTTTGTATAGCGGAAATTAAAAAACCCCTGCTTTAGTTATCCCTTGTGAAGATTTTTTCGGAAATATGATTTAACTACTTTTGCTTTTTTTTGTGGTATTTCCCACCTCGGTGTTCAGTTCCAAAGGGATTTTTAAAAAAGAAGCATCTTTTTTTTAAAATAAAGGTCTTGGCAGGTTCACATGAGGTGGCTGTCCTTGTGATGATTCCCGGGGGGCACCAGGAGTTGAAACCCCCGGGGGGCCTCTTGATCTCAGTCAAATTTCCTACCACTGGCTATACCCCCCTTTTTTGAGCATCTTCTTTTTTTAAAATAAAGGGCACTGGCAGGTCCAAAAAAAGATGGGGGTAACTAGGTATGCGATTTCTGCATTGTCTTTGACATTTTGTGGGTTTTTCTTAAGCCATAACCTTGAATTTGGTCTCGAGGGTCGGTAGGTGAGGGATTTAAGATCGTTTTACTGTTATACTCTGGGATGTGAAGGGCTGCTTTTCGAAAATGGACAGTTGCGGGCTTTAGTTCTGATGCTTGAAGCCTGTGTAAAATTTCCCCCATCAACACAAAACATTTTACCTATACCGGGTTTTTTTTTTTAAAATCAAAATTTTTTGTGGACGAAAAACACAAAGACATTTGTGTTCCCCTCGGAAAATTGGGTGAAAAAGAAACCCACAACCTTTTTTGCGGGGTTTTTCAAAATTTTAAATTTGCTTTACCCGGTTCCCCTTTTTCCCAAAACAAAATTCACCCCCTTTTGGGGCAATAAAATTTAAAACATGTTTAAATGGGGAAAAAAACCTTTTTTGGGGAAAAAGCATTCCTTTCCCGGGGTTTGCACTGTAAAAAAAAGAAAAAAAATTTTTTTCTGGCTGCTCCTGTCCCAGAAGTTCCTCCTGGGCCTCTCGTAGAAGACCAGGAACTCCTTGGCCCGGGCCGCGCCCGAACCACCATATTACCTACCTCCTCAGGCCCCTCTGTCTGCTCGCTGAGGAAGACAGTCCAATCACAAAACGAATGTATCGAAGTGACCTTTACAGAGATGATCCTGCCTGGACGGACTAGCCCAACAGATACAACAAGATGAACAAATGTAGAATACAGGAAACAAACAGGCATGTAGATGGTTTCATTCTGAAGAAAAATTGAAACCTATAAAAGAGCATATTTTTCTTTCAAAAATTCCTGTCAGGACGACCTGGACCAGCATCCGGGTCCCCGAGCGTCATCCCCACACGCACTATAACCTTTTATATTAATTCGGGAACACCGCCAGCAGAACACTGTTCAACCTGCACACAGCAGAGGTCTATGTATGGAAGGCCCTCATCCAAAAGGATGTGGGGCCTTGAAAGTGTGAAAAAACGTTTTGTCACCCGAGGCCCAGTTGCAAGGTTGCTTTTAGAAAGGGTGCTATCTTTCGCAGGGCGTGTCTGAGAAAAAAGAGTGAGAACGGTCATGTTGCGTCTTTGACTTCGTACCATCTTCATCACCATCATCATCATCACCGGCTGCCATCCACACCTACCATCGTTTTCGTCAGTATAGCCTTTGGGTGCACAATACAGGCGTCATGCCAGCACAGCAGAGACTCATGCCAAACAAACTACCTGAACAGCAAGGGAAGTCAGAGGATGTGACTGATGATGATTGTGGCAACATATGGGAACAATAGACATAACACAGATGAGAAACCACCACCAAACAACAAATTGAACCCAGAATGCAAGTTAAAGTGTTTTCAGTGTCTTTTAGTTTCTCCATCTTTTCAGACCAGAGTCGTAACTTTCAGGGACGTTTTATTTAGCGACGCCTGCCATAAACAACAGTCCTGTTGTTGTCACCGTGTAAGTCTGAACCCCTCCTGTCTTCCTCCTCTCCCTCCCCTAATTGGCTCGCACCCACTCTTGTTCACTTTTTCTATCTTTCTCCCATCATGTCTTACGCTCTTTTCTCTTTTCATACTATCTATCTATCCCTATCCTGCGCTGCGTCGCATCTTTTCTCCAGGTGGGCGCTATACCAAAAACAATCAGCAAACATGTCACTAAGGTATCATCAGTGTATTTATACAAAGGACTTTATTTCGTATTTCTGAGCTGAATGAACATTTGTTGTAATGAGAAACGTGGCTAGTTAAGGTAAGTTATAGGTACGTCAATTGAGTACAAATTCTATAATAGATTATCTTTTATACTACAAAATGTAATGTGAAAGAGACTAAAGTAAGATAAAAACACACACTAAGTCAACCAGAAATCTTGACAACACAAAACCCCCTGGATGACCATGGCATGAAAATTATGAACACAGTAAGAACCTAAATAGAATTAACATCTTTGAAGAAAAAACATTAAATGATTATGGTATTACATTTGATCTATACCCAGTGCCATCAAAAAGCTGAGTCTGAACGCTCAAAGCCATATGACTTTGCCACCAAGTGTGGCTTCAACTTTTTTGGCGCATAAATTTTGCACCTTCTCTCCTTGAGAGTTGCAGATTCTCAACGGACATCTAATGGCACCCACAGAACTTGAACAGTTATTATTTTAGACAGGATGTGCCTGTTCACTTTGCCAACCTCTTCATTATGCTTAACAGTCCCTGACCTGTAGCCTTCATCAAGCTGAGCAGCTATGTTTTACTTTCCAAACATTTTGCTTTGTTTTTTCTGATATGTGTTTAAAAATCATTCAACCTGTCTGAATCCATGCTGGGTCTGCAGACCTGTCCTGCTTTCATGCGCCCCACCAAGCTCCCATCTCGTGTATTGAAAGGAGCGAACTGCGCATGTACAACTTATAACGAGAGTCAACATGGGCAAAGATTTGTTGACGCCCAAGGCAGAAATTACGTCTGACCTGAGCATAACTTTAAGACAACGTAGAACATTTTTAATACTACGATTTTATATTGCGGATATACATTTTAACTCACTAAACTATATAATCATTTACCCTCCCATTTAAAAAAAAAAAATCTTCAAACGTAAAATCTTACAATCAATGAAGTCTAAGCTGTGCGAGTCGGTGGGCGGGACGCCCTAGCGCCCTCTAAGTCTGTGGCCAGCCGCCACGCAATGATGTCCATCACAATTTAATTCAAATGGTGTGTAACCTATAAAAAGGGATGATTATTTCACGGTCAATAAGTACAACAAAAATACTTTTCTCTTGTTAATATGCAATCCAAATTAGACAATGATCGAATCTTAAAATGATGTTTTGGACTGAAATGTTGAAAGAGCTCCCTATCCTTACAATCAGATCGTAAAGTAGGTGGTGAGGTCTAATGAAACCTAAGTGAGTCCTCAGTAAGAAAACAATATCACCTTATAGGATGGACGCCACCCTCCTGTTTTTATAAGGGCTGAAGCCTTTTGGCACGTTGAACATCGATACCTGTGTTGAGTATGGAACATGACACAGAAGAAGTTAAATCAGCCTTGAAAAAATTCCACAGAAAAAAAATTTTAATTGAATTAACATATCTAATTACAAAGATGCAGAGATAGTGAACTAAAGCTCGACCAATAACATAGGATGGTAAAATTAGTTGTTGGCACAATCCCATGTGTTTTGACATACCACCTCTGTGACCTGGAGTGCAATTGAGCTATATTGTCTAAATAGCTCCAAATGAAAGCAACGTGGCTCTCACACAACGTGCCTCCAGCTAAAAGCCCATGTATCAGGCCCGGGCCTGGGACCCAACTAGCCAATACTAAAAACACAAGATTCTGTTGTTTTGTTTTAAAGTACACTGGCAATCAGTAGTAATTTACATCTTTACCTCACCCATTTATCAATGCGTCCTTCCATCCAGGCCAAATAACCTGTGCAAATGCGTCTCTTCGTTTTTTTTTTTGCCCACTTGAGCTCCTAGAGCTGGCCATGAAAGTCCAATAAATAATCGTTTGATTCCTCTGCACCACACCATTTTGTTTGAGCGCACTCTAGCAGGTCTCCTCTTGCATAGTTACAGTGCTCCTCCTAGAGAGATATATTGTAAAACAACATCACAAATGTGTAGATGCACAGAAGACGAATAAACAGGCCAACAGTTTACAAATTATTAAGTGCAGAATATACCTCAGACCTTGAATGCATTTACAAAAACATTTTCACAATCCCGTGCGTTTTATAAGGCAATGCATATGTATGAGATCTATGCCTTGACATAGGGCTAGTGAGACTAGCTATTTGCTAAAAGCTTATTGTCCGGCTAAAGACAAGAACAGAAGTTCTGAGTTTAATACTTTATGCTGAGTAGCATAATTCTGACACTTGCATTCGAGTTTTCCAAAGTTTGACTTTCTGCCTTTTCTCATCCACTCACAAGCTAACACGATCTTTCACTTTAGCCATCTAATTTACACAGACGTGAGCTACAAAAGCTTTAGATAGATTTTTAATCTTATTTTTTTTAAGTTAAAGATGCCCTTGTGGCGAAGAGCTTTAAATTTTGGAGGCAACTGTGTTGTCTGTAACCGTTTTAGAGGTGTGTTCAAAGTGTCTGTGGTTTTGACTTTCTTTTACTAATACATATAATTGCAGTTACTAAGATCACAGCTTTATAGGAGTATTGCAGAGTTCAAAATTTTCAAGATTTCAAGACGTTTATCTTTGTCACATACACACAGCGGGGTGTGCGCATTGAAAGATGAAAAAGATTAGAAAATGCTCAACGGGAAGCGTGCCAAAGCAACAGTACCCAGTATTTTCAATAAAAAAACACACAATATTTACAGTATTACAGTACGAGTCTCTTAAATAAAAAACAACACAATATTTACAGTAAAGCACTGAAGAAATTGTATATATGTATAAAAATTATGTGTAGCTCGCTACCTAAGTGTGTGTTGTGTGAGTGGTGTTGTCCATAAGAGGGCAGTGTGTGGGTCTTGTTGGGGGGGTCCCTGGATGAGGTCAGAGGTCACAGTCCTCTGGATGGGCCTGAGGAAAGAACTTCCGTCCTCAGGCTCTTCTGTTTTGGCAGCGTGACTACGGAGGCGACTTGCTGACCAAGCCCTGACACAGTCCGGTGTTGGGGTGGTGAGGATCCTTCATGATCCTAGCAGAGCTCTTGTTCTCCCTCCTTGTGTACCAGTACACTCAGGGCTGGGGGACGTGCGTTCCACTAATTCTCTCCTCAGTAGCCTGTCCTGTCCTGATCGTAGCTTTGCCAAACCTGAGCAGTGATGCTCCATGTCAGGATGCACTCTCGTAACAAGCTCCTAGAGTAGAAGGACTTGGAAGGATCCTCCGGGAGCACCTTTAAAATCCTTGCAGTTATCAAGGATTGTAGAAATTGGAGCCTGACGGCGATCACACTTGAGAACGTCGCTCTTGTGTGGCATGTTACATCTTCCCCGATTTATTCTAGTATGAATGACCCCCTGTTTAACATTTTTTGTCATTTTAAAAATAGATTCATGTGCCTCCCTAACCTTGAAATTTAACCCCAATAACAAGATGGTCCAAAAAATAAAACACATAAATGGTCTTTATAAATGTCCTTGTTTTAAATGTCATAATCCTCATGTAAAAGCACTTGAACTGCCTTGTGTAAATGCGAACTGTACGTTTTCTGGTAATATTTTTACAGTTTGGGATGAAGCCGGGACGCTTTGGGCGTGGGGGGGCCAGCGGCATCAATTTTGGTGGGGCATTGCCCCCCCGTGCCCATACGATAACTCCGGCCCCGGTCAGGTACCTTACTCATAGCTGACTCTCTGCCCCTTCTAAACAACTATTCGGATTCGGGGGGGGGGCGGAGGGGGGGGGGGGGGAGTGGATCTCCTCTCATCCGGCATCCACATATATTATTGTAAAGGCTAGGCTGGTCGTGATCTTAATTAAGCGAGTATAATCAAGTATCAATTTTTAATAAGTAATGTGAGTCAAATAAAAACAAACAAAAACAAATAAGACAAAACAACAAATAATGCGTTATATTGTCACATATAGCACGAATATATTAATACAGTGTAAATTATCCAAAGGTTTCATTCTATAAGTAATAACAAAACTGCATGCGCTTTCATCACATTTTTCTCTTCTTAAATCTGTCCCCTGCAACATAAATATCTCAGTAGTGATTGAGTTCTAAAATAAAACGCAGCCACCAAATCAACACTACTTTTTACAGTCGCTCATTTGTTGGTATTCCGACCCAAAGCATCCTATGTCGTTACAAGTGTAGTAACAACTTCACAACTCTGAAGTCAAGCTTACAAGGCGAGCACATTAAGCAGCATTCTGTAGTTTACATTGTCCGCCTGCGTCACACCTTGATAGAGAGTAACTGTCTGAGTTACAACAAACCGCCAAATGTCCTCTGTGGTTCAACCCCTAATACTTAACGATTAAATATGGTTGTGATACAAAAAAAATAACCCCCTTGTGAATAAAAACCTCTAGGATTGCAGAACAGGTCTTAACAAGTGAATTTTAACTCATTCCACAGATGGCAGGTGGTATGGAGAAAGAAACAGGAAAAAGCATTGACAGGCTCATAGAAAATCACATCTAATAATGTTTCCTTGACGCTATTACTAACCCGTCCTGTTAGAGGCCTTTGATAGAGCGATAATAAACCGCTGCTTCCAGGATTAGCCTGTGTAAACAGATTTTGCGAGAAATAGATGAGATCAACTACTTTGCTTTCTAGCTGTTGTGATTCCCACCTCGGTGTTCAGTTCCAAGGCAGTTTTTAAAAATAAGCATCTTCTTTTTCAAAATAAGGTCTCTGGCAGGTTTCATCAATGAGGGTGGCTGTCCATTGTGATATTCCCAGGGAAGCACCAGGATGTTAACCTGGGACCTCTTGATCTCTGCAGCTCAAATGGCTCTACCACTCAGACTACTACCCTCTTTTTTGAAGCATCTTCTTTTTCAAAATAAAGGTCACGGCAGGTCCAAAATGAATGGCTAAATAGGCATATGAGATTGCTGCATAATGTCTTTTGACATTACACGTGGGATGTTTTCTTAAGCTACATAACCTTGATTTGGTCTTCGAGTCAGGTCTAGTGGAGAGAGTGATGAAGTAACTTTTACTGTTACCTTGCTTACCTACTTCTGGGATGCTGAAGCGGCATTGCTCTTTCGAAAAATGACAGTTGCGGTCTTATCCTGATCGCTTTGAAGCCTGTGTAAAATACGGATCAACACACACATTTTTACCGTATACACGGTCTATTTTTAATATCAATATTTTTTGCTGACAGATACACAAGACACTTGTGTTTCCCATCGTGCAAATTGGAAAATGAAAATGAAATCCCACAATAGCGTTTTCATTTCATTATCCAACTTTGGTTTGCACATAACACTGAACAATATTAAGATTGTGAATGAAAAGAACATTTGACACTGCAAATTTCCCGCTTTTGTGGTGAAACAAACTTCAAGCGTTGTTCATTCAAATGTAGAAAAGTAGAAACAGGCGCCCCTTTTGCAGGTGCATTAACAGTTTGGATAAGTAACTATGTTTCCCATAGTTTATGGCGAGAGTCCTGTCCCTCTATAGCTGTATTGTTGGAAAGAAACAGTCCAATTCAACTAACTACATCTGATAAAAGCTAAGATAAAAAAGTGAATATATACTACTGCTAAAACACACAACTGACAACAGTGAATTTGTTTTTGAGCGACTGGCTATTATTTAGTGAAAGACAGAGAAAACCTGGCAGGTTGCCATCCATCACAAGCCAACAGCAGATTGACCTGTCAATTCACTTCAGGGCAATTAGAGTCTACCAACTCCCCACCCTGACCTGCATGTCTTCTGGACTGTGGAGGAAACCGGAGGACCCGGAGAAACCCAGCCGCCAACACGGGGAGAACATGCAAGACTCCACATAGAGAGAGTTAACTCGTCGTCCCTTCTTGCTTGTGAGGCCACAGTGCTAACCACTGTGCCTCCCGTTTCGCCCCACAGGGAAACTCTATAAGGTTTCCTGCTCAGCCAAACACCTGATGAACTTGATGTGGCTTTTACACTCGAGAAAATATTCACCCACCCGTTAATCTTGAAGTCAAGAAGCAGCTGCACACTTGAAATAATATTTGCCAGTATTTAATCACTGTGGAGTCATCAAATTCTCTGCAACAATTTACGGCAGATTTGATGATGCCCAAGACGCAATCTGAGAAGCTTGCAGTGGCCGATTCAATTTGTTCTGCCAAGTTCAAGTTTCAAGTGCGCTGCTACCAACACAACATTCACTATATTTTCACTTTACATCTGTAAACATTTTTCTGTCTTCGATCGCACAAACGGTGCAAAACTCATATTTATCTCGAGAGTCGCTTATCTCAGGTGTTTGGCAGAAACCTCCATAGGGAACCTTCACTCCACAGCTTCGGCTTTGGTCGCACAGCAAGAATGTCCTCATCCACCTTCTTCTGCTTCTTCTAGCGCTTGCTGACCTCGTAAAGATCGAAAGAGACAATGAAAGCACCTGTCGGAAATCCAACGTAGATGTGGAAGGACTTGACAATTCAGAACAATTGTAGGTGGAATGTACGCTACCAGAATGTAGAGTGGAATCAGTTCCTTGTTCAAGTGAGAGCCTTGCAGGGCTGCAACGAACCGAAGGGTGGCCACCATTGCAGATCCACAGTGGGGCTGCTGTTGTGGGGAGCTACCAACCTGTGAGGGAGACCATTCGTCTATGAACAAGAATCACATTCATTCCTGGATTGAGTCAATTTCTTTTCCATTTTTCATTCAAGATTCCTACCTCTGTGGTGCCATGATGAGTCCCCGTCAGTTATCACAGCCGGTGTTTTTATCTCAGGAGTCCAGAACGCGAGCCTTGGCTCCAACAACACACACACACACACACACACACACACACACACACACACACATCACACACACACACACACACACAACACACACACACACACTACACAACACACACACACACACACACCTCCCACACACCATTTTAAGTTCAAGTTTTCTAAGAGCAGGTCAATTGTATCTCCATTTGTTTTTGATGTCATTTGCAGAGACCAATATGTCTCAAAGTGAACAATCTGTCTGATATTGGTGACAAAATACTCTCTAGCGTTACTAAGTGCCTTTGTCATTCAATCTTTGCAAAATCATCACATATGGATGCACATGTCCCTGACCTGCTCACATTATGCCTAACTGACACATTTCCCCTCCTTCTTCCACCCTAGCTGAGGGGGGAGTGAGAGCTCCGGAGGAAATAATCTTACCTATTTTTGGGGGCAGTTTCCAGGTCTCACTCCTCAGGTGAGACCTTGGCCGAACCCCGAGCAGCAAAATTCCTTCCTCAACCATGAGGAAGAAGCGTCTACTCCCTTCTCTTCTTCTTCTTCTGGGCTTGCTAACGCCGCTAAACAAACGAAAGGGAATCAATGACCTCAGTGACATTGATGCAACAACTACAGTGTGGGAAGGACTTGACAATTCAGACACAAGTGAGGTGAAGTCTTACCAGATGTGATGTGAGGCATCATTCTGTGGTCAGTCCAGGTTGTGCTTTTCTAGTGACAGCCTGGTCGACCAATGACAACAATGGCGGGGTCAGGCACCAGAGGCTTGCTCAAGGGCAACTGAAGGGTGGCCGAAACAGCAGACTCCACAGTGGGCCTTGCTCTGGAGTCTCATCCTGTGAGGAGACCATTAGTACTAATTAACATTGACAATCACATGTCATTCCTGGTTGAGTGAATTTTCAACTGTACATTATTGCTAAATATAGAATTGACACTGAGCAAGCAGTGATTATCTACCTCGATTGTTTCCAGCGATGGAGTCCCTCAGTGTCACAGCCGGCTGTGCCAGTTCATAGGCAATGGACTGGGAGCTGGATACCAGAACATGCCTGGGGCTAGACACGCTCTCGATGAGACATGTCCTGGCATTGGCTGAACCAAGATGAAATATCCCTACCGCTGTGAATGAGTGACACAAGCACGTTGAACATATACTGCTTTAGCTCAAATTTGTTGTACTGCCATTCAGTACCTTCCAAAAGGACTAACACACACAAGTAGATGCTCATAAGCCAGGTACAAGACTTCCCACTCGAACATGCATGCCAATCAATCAATCAGTTGATGCACTTAGATCACTTGATCAATCAAATCATTCACCTACAGCCGGCCTACCCTTGTCTGATAACCGATGTGCGCTAAGCAGCAATATATACTCTTCACCACACATCATCCAAACATACACACCTACGAGAGCTTGGAGGAGGCGCTGGCGAGACTCGCTCATTGCATGATATGGAGAGTGCGGAAGATTTCACTCGTTGGGATCCTCTCCACTGGCATCCCCAAAACCCTGGAGCATTCGTCCTCGGAGTCAACAAACTGCTCCTATCACCGAGCTCAGCGCCAATCCTTCAGGTTGAACTCAAAATTACCAAATATGAAAAAGTCCAACAGGAAATACAGTGGCATCCATCTTCCTGACTCACAAAAAGGTTGATGAAGTCATGAATTCCACCAAATTTCCATGTCTTCAATCAGCTACCACCTACTGGACCTACCTACCTCTGTCCAGTCTCAATCCACAGATCTGAATGTGTCAACTGTCCCTGTTGTCTGTGTACCTAGCCGATCAGGTGCCTAAAAGAAGGTAACGTGTATTTGAAAAAGTCTTATCACTTTAGAAGAATTACTGATTGATAACCTGACAATAAATATCCTCAAATAGTGAAGAAAAACATTCAAAGAAAATATTTATTTGGGCAATAAAGCGGTGTTGTCGTCACCTAGATCGCTCCAGCCTCCATCCCCCTGAAGATGAAGAACTCCTGCATGCACCACCCAGCATTCATGAGTGGACCGCTGACTACCCAGGAGGTTCGGATGATCGACTCGCGAATCTGGGAAACAGGGCCAAAAAAACACAAGGATCACATCAATCCTAGACTATCAGGACTCCATAAGTTTTTATTACTTTCTGCTGTGCGCGTACCCATCATCTGCTGCTTAGAGTATGCTACTGCTATCAATAATTAAGGTTGTGAGAAAGGGAGCAGATCCATATTAGTAAGAGTTACTGACCCACAATCCATGTTCAGTCCCCATGGAAGAAGCTACAGTACATGTGATCAGTCCCTCATACGCAGCCCTAGACGACCGACATGTCCACGAGTCCTCAGAAAAACGTGAGCTCCAAAAGGCTGTCTGGAGCCCAGAGTGTGGAAAGATACAAGCAGAACACAAATCAGAAACATTGTATGCGTTGCTTTGAGGCAATAATAATACATACATGCGGGAATACATGCGTAGAAATGAAACAAGGAGGCATCAGTAGGAGAATGTCACAAGCAGGCTCTGAGACACTGTTTGTAGACGCTGAATCACACTTGGTCCTCACCGTATGGCACAGGAAACACACACCCTGCTATGTATACACAGTAGAAGTGAGAAACTGCAAACCCCTCCCTCCATTAAGATCTCACCTGAGTAGTGAAACTGTCTGAAGTAAAAGAGCCCTTGCTTGGCTCATCCGCAGAAGGGCCCGCAAGCCAAATTCTATCACTTCAACCTTCAAGAGGCTACTCTCAACGATCCACCAGCAAGATGTGGTCCATCTGAGATCTGCTTGGATCACCCGATGCTCTTCAGGGCGCCCTTGAATGCTGTTGGCCACTCTGCAAGGACAAAGTCATCATAGAATATAATAGGCATGAACTACAGTCGCAACATTTCTGAAGCTTTGAAATTTACTTCCTGTCTGATGCGTCTGTAACCTGTTGATTATGAACCTTATGAACGTTTATGCGCAGAAGGGTTGAACTTCCTCTGCTTCATGTATTCAAATATGGAGAAATCCAAACACTCAAAACACAGACAAGTTGACATTCATCCTGATGTCCTGATAGAACTTCAACGACTTTGCGGTTCTCATCCGCACCGAGTACATCTGATATGCTCAACATGGACAACTGGGCTACATGAACAATTTGACATGGTGATGTTATCAACCATGTAGTTTACGTGTTACACAGGACTAAATCTGACCAGACAGAACCGTATGTACACATAATCTTTTGTGCATGACAGTAAAATCACCCACCTCTTTTTGGCCTGATGGTTATATCTGTATACAACGTTTGTACTCCTTATAAGGCCAGACAATCCTCCCCAGTGTCCAGTTTCTCCCTCCAACATTTGGCTACAGAACCAGAAAGAACCATGTCCAAGTGTATTCCAGTTTCCTAACGATCACTGGGTACTTTGCCTGGGTAGACAGAGGCAGGGGAGTGACAGCGCTTGCATGTTTCTATGGTGAAAACTGAAAAGTAAACCTGAACATGAGAGAGAAAAGAGAGAAAAAGTAGTTACTTCATCCCTTTACAATTAGCCAATTACAACACAACATTAACCTCCAATGTTTAACCTTTGTCATTCAACACTTGAGCGTATTCCTATCTGGTTTCAATGCTTTAACATCAACGTTGCGTAAGATGTATTCAGCACTTTTACTGCTACACCATATGATCCAGATACTTTCCCAAATATGTACCGTGCAGCTAGTATGAAATGGCTGACATCACTGGAGCCGAGAGTACACTCTACATGAAGAATCATGTTAGCGTTAACACAGTACATTACAAAGACGGCTACTTTTAACATGAGCTCAGAATCATTTTTCTGACCTTTCCATCAAGGTAGAGTTTGAAGAAGAATATACTATGTCTAGAAAACCCCTGCTCAATAGTCAAATCACAAGTGGTCCTCCAGCACTAACACGACTTTCACTCCTCTTTCCCACCGACCTGGCGCTGGTGGGTGGCGAGGATGTCCAGCATCACTGGGGAGCCCGTCTCGCAGCCGCGTTGAGAGGGCAAACATTAAAGAGAAACCCACTTTCCCGACTGTAACTAAAATCAACGTTGTTTCTTCTTCCAGTCACAGTAGTGCACATGACCAAAACCACATCTATCACGCATATGATGCTCAATGCATGATTCCAAGACCTGATGAATGTCATAATCCACCAACGCACTGATGTTTTCGCGATCTGGACACAATCCAACCAACCAGCCCAGCATCCTCACAACTTCCACGCTCCAAGTCCCAAGATCACATTAAGTCCAATAAATAATGGAGCTATCTAAATGTACCTCTACACCCTCTGATACACTTAAGAACAAAATCTAACGTTCATACTCACGTTCTCTAATAAATTGAGGAAAAAATGCACAAAGTGGGTGGGGTTGTTGGTGGTGGGTGTGCCTTTTCTCATTTGCCACTATAAACCAATGGATGTCTGATAGACTGCTGCTGCAAAACATCATTAATATGAGTGTTCCAAATAGTGAATCAATATCCATAAAAAATGTTCATTACGACAACTATAGAGCTAATTCGACAATTATTTCCATGAAAAAAATCCAATAACATAGGACAATAACTCTCTGTGTAAGTGAGTGCAATGGATGCAGTATCGTGGTCCTTCCAGGTCATGTAAGTGGCCTGGTTCTATGTTGGAAACCCTCAAATCCATTTTGATCAATTGGTGGGGTACAATGACTGATCCAACCCCATCGTTGAGTTGACATGTCAAGAACACACTTTACTTGATGTCTCAGTCTAGGTGAGGACACAATGCCACTTACCCGTCTTCTCTAAACCCAACCTCCTGCGCGGTCCCCACATACAGATGCATGTTTAAACCCCAATCATGTGATGAGAATCCTGAGAATAAGGAACTAATATGTCTATGTATGATGTCAATAATAATGTCATCTAATGTGTGTCAATACATGTCTATGTCCTATGGTTTGATGTCAATAATCATGTAATACTAACTGTGTTCGTCACAAATACTGTCATGAGGTCTATGACTGTCAATCAATAATGTTGCACCAACATGTTTGTCAATCAACGTCCCCTATCTCATGCGTTTGCATGTCAACTAATAATGTTTCACCCCACCCACACCCCACCCAACGATTCTTGTCAATAATGATCACTCATCGGTTTCATTTCACTGATCAAATAATGTTTCCAGACAAACTAAACGTGTTGTCATAATGTCTATGGTTTGATGTCAATAAAATGTTGTAGTGGATGGTGTAAGGACAGCTTATATGACAGTGTAGGGCCCTCCTCCTAATTCTGTCCAGTGCATCCTCTCTCTGTCTCTCTCTGGTTTCATTGGTGACGGAGGCGAGGCTTCTCTGTCCTGCACATCACTGACTCTCAGCTTTAGGTTTTTCTCTCATCAGTGTAATTTTCTGTAATATCACTACCCATGTCTGTAGTTGTCTTTCTGAGAAGACACAAAGCCCATGCAACAATTCATATTTCGATCCCACACATTGGAACTAGATGACCTGGTCATAGAGAACATTAACATTTTCCTCTGTTGACTCTTGACCCTGTAAATGTAATGGAGATGGCAGAAATAAAATGTCAACAGGAAGAAAGCAATAGCAAAGGTGCAGTATAAGCGATTTTTTCCTTGCCCACTAGGAGAGGCTAACGTGAGGATACTGCTTGCAACAGGAGTTGAACCTGGATCTCTTGATCTGCAGTCAAATGCTCTACCACTGACTATGCCCCCCTCATTCCACAGTTGAGCATAAAAAACAAAACAAAAAACAGCTAAGAATGAAAGTGGATTTATGTTCAGTCTTTTGATATACAGAGTTTTTATCCAACCACAGTGATGAGCGTCTTTATTGCCTTTGAGGAAGTAGATGTTGCATACTCCTGTTTTGTGGATGGGTATTTCGTCTAATGTTCAATTTTTCAGGGCTTAAATATTTAAAGCTGCCTGCAAGTTGATTTAAAGAAACTCCATCAAGATAATCCTTACTGTCCGTGACACAATCCGCCTACTGAACTCCTTATAATATTCTCATTGTGTGTCTTTGAACTCAACTTAGTTTTATAGTACGGAATCAATACTGGTATCGTATTTCCCCATGCTGCTATGGTATGAACCAGGTGAGATAAACCAACCTCAAGCACAGAGTGTATATGTATTATGGATGACCAAAGTGAACTTAATTAATCAACACATAATGCCTCGATCCACCCATGCCATCGCCACTGAGGTGGATTCTCAGATTAACCTCCAGACCTTGTAGTCAAACGCAGAGAAAGCATAGAGATATCATCAGTAAGCATATTAGAAAATAAATTATAATTATATTTGGGGCCTTTTCAACCAGAGAGCTGGTTCAAATTTCCTGTTTTTCAGAATTATTTTTGCGCAGTAGCTACTACTTGTTTACCAACGTCACAATCAGTTAGCTTTGCACTGTCACCCACTGAGGCATATAGCCGTGCCGGTGTAACAGACTCAGATTGTCTGCTCTGCTTAGTCTTGTTATTTCAGAAAATGCCGTATGAAGAACAAGCAATGAGAAAAGTAAAGCAGAAATGGTCTTGTTACGGACGAACGAGGTGGAGCTGTTACTGAAAGTACAAACGAGTATCAGGCGGTAAACGCGGCGGAGTGAGTATAGATTGGTGAGTCGTCTGTCATAAGCGAATACAGCGACAAATATTACCCGCGTTAAACCCGAGCCTAATGTTTCTATTCTTTTATCTTTCTTTTTCTATTGACAAAAACACACCGTGAACAATTGAGCGTATAAATTGTTATTTTGTCTACAAGTACTTGGCAATTAAAATATTTACAGTGGAGCACCTTATATACGAGTATTATTTAATATTATTTTAAGAAAGTTATGTGTTGAGCCCCCCCAACCGGTCAGCTACCACCACAAAGAGAATCTAATTCTTGGAAACACTGTGTACACTATGTGTTTTGTTTGAGGGTTTATCTGGGTTCATAGTTGTAAATGTCTTAATATAAAATAAGAAATAAACAATAATTATTATGAGGTGAGATTATTTTACGCGGCTACACCGTATCTTAGGTTCCCACCTGCCAACCACTTTAAAACCCTGATTATTATGTTATTATTAGGTTGCTAGTTGATAATTGCGACATTTTGAACATAAGAACGATAACATAACTTAACATAAGAAAGGTAGAGATAAGTAGCCAAATAGTAGTAAAAATAACATGACGCCAGGGGGGTGTGTTTTCCTCCTGTCCTCGCCCAATTTTTAGAGGCACACTGCCACTGGGTGTAATTTGTTGAAATAATTTGACTATAAAAGTATCATGTGTTAAACTGTCAGAAACCATCACCCATTGTTGTGGGTAATGTTGTTATGTCGCTGTTGGTATATAAAGTACACCTGTGGTTCTAGATAATCATCTAAATAAGATATAATAAATGATAATAAATCAGTTGTTGAGATGATTTTTGCTGTGATCCATTAAAAGCAACCTGTAATAATGTTTTCAGTCACCAGACGTGCCTCTGGTATCCCAGGCCTCAACCCTACAGATGAGAATACAGCACGCCTTATTTGTAAAATGAACACCTGCTGCTCCGCAAATGCTTATCTAGTTCAGATGTTTGCAGTTGCTTGTAAAAGAGAGAAAGTTAGATTGAAGTCCTGATATATTAACTTTAGAAAAATCACTGTTGTAGAAAGGTGCTTTATCTGCTTCAACAGACGAATAAGATGTACAATATGTAAGATATGTTATTGATCACAGAGGGGAAATATATTAATTGGCAGCTAAACGTTAGTGTCTTCATCTTGGTAATACTGGTTCCTATTGGACACCAGGTCCTCTTCTTTGCTCTCAGCCATGCCCTGAATCATTCGCTCTCACTCTGTTTCAGGATAACTCCCTAAAATAAGGGGGTTTGTGTGTGTGTGTGGTGTGTGTGTGTGTGTGTTGGTGTGTGTACTTGCTGAGCGTGGCTCCGTTCTCCGGTAGTCCTGGATCTCCGCGTCCTTCCTGACCAGGAGGCTTCCCAGCTGCTCCACCTGCTGGTCAGCAGCAGGGGGCGCACCAGCTGACCACACACCTGGAGACCACCATGAGATGTCAGGGGCCGAGCTTTCAGTCGCTGTGAGCTTTGAGTCCGTTGTACTACAGATTTGTTTTGTATATATGGTAGTAGTAGTAGTAGTAGTAGTAGTAATATTAGTAATAGCAGTAGTAACAGTGAAACATATGATAAGAGAGAGCAACGTGTCTGGTGTAGTGACGTGATCACTACGTAACAGATCAGTGTTTTCCTCTATATTGATCCAGAGATTTGAATGAGTAGCGCCTCTTGTCTGTGGAGAAGTTGTTTGGTGTCTAAAAGAAGGTAACGTGTATTTGAAACGTCTTATCACTTTAGATGAATTACTGATTGATACTGACAATAAATATTCTCAAGAAAATGTTCAAGAGAAAATTATATTTGGTCAATAAAGCGGTGTTGTGGTACCATGAGCCTCCAGCCTCCAGCCCTCCTGAAGATGAAGAACTCCTCTGTTCTACTCCCAGCATTCAGGAGGTGGTCCGCTGGCTGACCCAGGAGGTCGACGATGAATCGCATCTGGAGGCAAAACACAGGATCACATCAGTCTAGACTATCAGGACTCCATATGGTTTTATTACTTGTCTGCTGTGATCATCATCTGCTGGTCTTAGAGTAGCTACTGCTATCAATAATTAAGGGTTAGTGTAGAAAGGGAGCAGAGTCCAGTTATAGTAAGGTACTGACCACGTCCTGTTCATGTTCCCCAGGGAAGAGTTGTCTACCGATGAGCAAGACCGACATCATGCAGCCCAGCGACCACATGTCCACGGCCTCAGAAAACGGGAGCCCCAAAAGGATTTCTGGAGACCTTAGTGTGGAAGAACAGCAGCACACCAAATCAGAAACATTGTCGTGCTTTGAGGAATAATAATACAACATGGGGAAACATGGTAGACTTATGTAGCCCTGAATTCAACATTTGTCCTCACCGGTATGGACAGGAAACACACACCCTGCTATGTATTTACAGTAGAAGTGAGAAACTGCAAACCCTCTCCAGTAGATCTCACCTGTAGGCACGGGGCTGAAGTCTAGAGCCTTGCTTGGCTTCAGTCCTCAGAAGGGCCAAGCCAAAGTCTATCAGCTTTACCCTCAAGGGCTCTCTCAGATGATCCACCAGCATGATGTTGCCCATCTTCACATCTGCGTGGATCAATCCGATGCTCTTCAGGGCCTTGAATGCTGTGGCCATCTGCAAGGACAAAGTCGGTCATAGAATATAGAGCATGAACTACAGTGGAACATTCTGAAGCTTTGAATTTACTTCCTGTCTGATGGCGTCTGTACCTGTTGGATGATGGACCTCATGACGTTTAGTGGCAGAGGGTTGAACTCCCTCTGCTTCATGTAGTCAAATAAGGAGATGTCCAACATCTCAAACACCAGACAGGTTTGACAAATTAAGAAAAATAATGTTTCACTTCAATAGAATTGAGGAAAAAATGCACAAAGTGGGTGGGGTGTGGTGGTGGGTGACTTTTTCTTGCCAATATACCAAATGGATGGGATGATATATGTGCTGCAAAACATCATTAATGATGAGTGTTCAAAATAGTGAATAATATCCATAAAGAGATTTTCATAAAACTAATTACAATTATTTCAATGAAGAAATCCAATAACATGTGAATGACTCCTCCTGTGTAAGTGAATGCATGGATGAGTATGTGGTCTTCAGTAATGTAGGGCCTGGTTTCTATGTTGGAAACCTCAAATCCATTTTGATCAATGGTGGGGACAATGACTGATCCAACCAATCTGTGGAGTTGACATGTCAAACACACTTTAGATGTCTCAGTTAGTGAGGACAAGGCCACCGTCTTCTAAACCCAACCTCCTGCTGGGTCCCCACATGACAAGCATGTTTTAACCCATCATGTGATGAGATCTGAAATAAGGAACTAATATGTCCATGGTTTGATGTCAATAATAATGTTCATAATGTGTTGTCAATAATGTCTATGGTTTGATGTCAATAATAATGTTCACAATGTGTTGTCAATAATGTCTATGGTTTGATGTCAATAATAATGTTAATAATTGTTGTCAATAATGTCTATGGTTTGATGTCAATAATAATGTTCACAATGTGTTGTCAATAATGTCTATGGTTTGATATCAATAATAATGTGTAGTGGAGGTGTAGGACAGTGTAGGGCCTCCTCCTATTCTGGTCCAGTGCATCCTCTCTCTGTCTCTCTCTGGTTTCATTGGTGAGGAGGAGGCTCTCTGTCCTGCACATCACTGACTCTTCAGCTTTAGGTTTTTCTCTCTTCAGTTAGATTCTGTAATATCAGTAACCCATGTCTGTAGTTGTCTTTCTGAGAAGGACACAAATCCTCATGCAACAATTCATTTTAATCCACAACATTGAATAGATGACGCTGGGCATAGAGAACATTATCATTTTCCTCTGTTGACTCTTCACCCTGTAAATGTAAAGAGGATGGCAGAAGATAAAAAGCAACAGGGAGAAAAAAATAGCAAAAGGTGCAATAAGCGATTTTTCTTGCCACTAGAAGGGGCTACTGAGGATACTGCTGGGGCAACAGGAGTTGAACCTGGGACTTCTTGATCTGCTGTCAAATGCTCTACCACTGAGCTATACCCCCTCTTTTTGGATACATTCTGGGTAAATGCATGAAAGGAAAATGCAGAGCAACAACACAAACCTCAGTGTCCAATTCAGAGGCAGTTTTGAAACATTCAGCATCTTCTTTTTCAAAATAAAGGTCTCTGGCAGGTTCATCATTTGATGGCTATACAGGTGTGATGATTACCAGGGGGCACCAGGAGTTGAACCTGGGACCTCTTGATCTGCAGTCAAATGCTCTACCACTGAGCTATGCCCCCTCATTTCCAACAGTAGAGCCGCATATAACAAACAAATATTGCAGTATGAATGAAATGTGATTTATGTTCATCTTTTGAAATACAGAGTTTTATCCAACTACAGTGATGAGCGTCTTCATTGCCTTTTGAGGAAGGTAGATGTTGCATGACTCCTGTTTGGGGATAGGTATTCTCTGTCTGCATGTTTCAATTTTTAAGGCTTAATATTTAAAGCATGCCTGCAAGTTGCTTTAAAGAAACCCATCAAGATATCCTACTGTCCCTGAACACAATCCCTACTGAATCCTTATAATATTCTCATTGGTGTGTCTGTGGAACTCAAGTTAGTTTACAGTGACCTTATCAATCTTGGTATGGTATTTCCCCATCTCCTATGGTATAACCAGGGTAAAAACCACCTCAACTCAGAGTGTATATGTATTATGGGATGACCAAAGTGAACTGAATCAATCAACATGCCTCGATCCCACCCATCCATGCTCTCTGAGGTGGATTGCTCAGATCTAACCTCTAGACCTTGTAGTCAAACGCAGAGAAATGATCGCGTGACCACAGATCCTGTTGACGTGGTAACGATAACTTGTCTACTGGGGAGAGGCGAGCACTACAGTTTTCCATGAATAAAAGTTAGTGAAAAAGTGTTTCAAGAAACGAGCAGTCATGCTGGACTTTGCCATATTTGCTGTCACGTTTGTCATCTTTTTGGTCGGCGCTGTTCTCTATTTGTACCCGGTAGGTCATTGCAAGTTTGAGGTTAGATAGCTAGCTAGCTGGCGGTTAGCATCCATACGTTGTATTGTCAAACTCCATTTAAAACTCTGGCAAATGCTTTTCACCAAGCATGCACACTTCGTATAACAGGACTGAATAACTTGACGAATAGGTAGGATCCACTCTTCAATTCGGCATGCAACCATTACACCAAACCGCATACAATTCCAACTTTTATAATTGCTTCGCCTGTTATTCCCCCAATGTTGTTCCACCAAAACATACCGCGATGGGCGGTAACGAGCAGTGCGACCTGATCCTAAAAGTTTAAATGTTACGGAAATAAAGTGCTGTTTGGCGGATTATTTATATGCCGAATTTACCAGAAGATCCGTTTAGGTTCGTTAAGGGTTTACGCTATGTTCTACGGCGTGTGTAAGTTTACTGAAAAGCAAGGCAACATTAAATTGTCATAAGTTTTGAATGGACATTGGCGTAAAGTGCACATACGAGAGAGAACGGGACGTACCGACGCTAGGTGGCTGTTACTAGTGTTGGATAGCCTCATATTAAACATGTCAACTGATCTGGGGCCTGCAAGATTTAAAACAGACTTAGTTTCAACTTGCACTCAGTATAAACTTGTGTACGTGTGTATTTGTTGACATATTTAACTATAAAGTATCAGTGTTGTTATACTGTCAGAACCTCACACACCTGTGGAACCTGTGGTTCTAGATAATCATCTAAATATAGATATAATAATAATAAATCAGTGTTAGATGATTTTTGCTGTGATCCATTAAAAGCAACCTGTAATAATGTTTTCAGTCATCCAGACGTGCCTCTGGTATCCCAGGCCTCAACCCTACAGATGAGAAGTAAGCAACGCCCTTTCTGTTGAGAAATGAACACCTGCTGCTCGCAAAATGCTTATCTAGTTCAGATGTTGCAGTTGGCTGGTAAAATAGAGAAAGTTGAGTTTGAAGTCCTGATATTATTTAACTTTAGTAAAATCACGTGTTGAGAGAAGGTGCCTTATCTGCTTCAACATAAGATAAGATGTACAATATGTAAGATATGTTATTGATCACAGAGGGGAAATGATGTAATTGCAGCTAAAAAGTTGAGTGTCTTCATCTTGGTAATACTGAGTTCCTACTGGCCACCTGCCTCTCCTCTGTTTCAGGGATGGGAACCTCCAAGACATCGTGAACAGGGGCAGCCTGCACGAGTTCCTGGTCAGTCTGCATCAGGAGTTTGGGCCCGTGGCGTCGTTCTGGTTCGGCGGTCGCCCGGTGGTCAGTCTGGGCTCCGTGGACCAGCTACGGCAGCACATCAACCCCAACCGGACCAGTAAGTGCACCAGTGTTTCCCACAGGTGAATCCATAACATGAGCTGCTGCAAGAGTTTCATTAAAGGGTCCTATTATATGGATGTATTTTAAAATCCATCCTGTCTTACCGGCAGTTTCAGATCAACTCTAGTCAACGCATCACAACTGGACTTGGTCATGATTGGCACCCAGTATTTGAAATTAACTTTTTGACTCACCTGCCAGTGGCTGGTGAAAAAAGAAAGAAAGAAATACCTGCCAAGAACATTTTCCCCCTACCTGTTTTCAAATCAAATCAAATCACATTTATTTGTATAGCCCTTAATCACCGTTACAGTCTCTAAGGGCTTCACAGTGCTCAACATGTGAAAATAATAAATGGTTAGTACACGACATCCCCCAGCCTTAGACCCTCACAGAGGACAAGGAAAAACTCCCACAAAACCTCACAGGGAAAATTGGGAGAAACCTTGGGAGGGGCTACTCAGAGAGGGATCCCCCTACCAGGACGGTTGGGCGAGCAATAGATGCCGAGTTTGGGCAAGCAGCGTATACACAATGCATAAAAGTTTATTTTGGTGGGACATCCAGATCTGATGGGGCGGCAACACAGCAACGGCAACTCAGTCAGCGTCATCATAGGACTAGGGGACCATGCAGGCGCCAACACTGCCCAGATAGGAGAACGCAAACACCCGCTCAGTCAGCATCGTCCTAGGAGGGGGGGGCCACGCAGACGCCAACACTGCCGGGCTGCAGCCTGGAACAGATAGGAGACTCACCCACACACACCCATACACACACTCTCACTCACACAGACAAACATGACCAGCGTCAGTGGACAGGAGCAGGTAGACCAGGAGAATAGGACATGTAGGCAGGATGCTAGTATCCATCGGCAGGACCCTGAACTAGGATAAGCTAACTGGTCTAGCCTTACTCTGAGAAGAGACTGAGCCACTCCCTCAAGGCTCGTCAAATGACAGAGAGAATAAATGGGTTTTTAGCCTTGACTTAAAGACTTCGATAGAGCCTGCCTCTCTGATTGAGGCAGGCAGACTGTTCCAGAGATAGGGAGCCCGGTAAGAAAAGGCTCTGTTACCTGCAGTTTTCTTTTTGACTGCTGGGATAGACAGGTAGCCAGCGTCCTGAGATCTGAGGGTGCGTGGCGGTTTATAAGGTTTAATCAAATCGGATAAATAGGACGGTGCCATCCCATGTAATGATTTATATGTAAGTAAAAGCACCTTAAAGTCACACCTGGCCTGAATTGGTAGCCAGTGTAGTGAGGATAGAATGGGAGTTATATGGTCGAATTTCCTAGTTTTCGTCAGGATTCTGGCAGCAGCATTCTGGACCAGTTGTAGTTTTTTAGTGCGCCCAGTAGGTAAGCCCGAAAAAAGGACATTGCAATAATCGATTCTGGATGATACAAAGGCATGTATTAAAATTTCTGCGTCTGCCTCTGTTAGGATGGGTCGAATTTTGGCAATATTGCGAAGATGATAAAACGCTGTCTTAGTGGTCTCCTTAATGTGCAACTTGAATGAGAGGGTAGGGTCGAATTTTAGTATTATTAGTAGTATTCTCAAATAAGTGTCTATGTCTAGCTGGTCCCACAATCAGCATCTCAGTTTTGCTGCCATTAAGAAGTAGGAAGTTTAGGGACATCCAATATTTGACCTCTGATAGGCAGGCCTCTAGTTTTTGGAATTGGGTGTCATCGGTTGGTTTGACTGGTGTCGGCGTAGCAATGGAAGTTAATGCCAAATTTGCGAATGATGCCACCAAGTGGTAGCATATAGATAGAGAATAGCAGTGGTCCTAGGACAGAGCCTTGTGGGACACCAAAGTCCATATTGCAACACTCTGAGGTCATGTTGTTGTAAAAGACGCGATGTGATCTATCAAGTAGGTAAGACCTAAACCAAGAAAGGGCTGATCCCCAGATACCAATATAATGTTCAAGACGGTTCAAGAGTATCGCATGATCAATTGTGTCGAAGGCTGCACTCAGGTCAAGTAGCAATAGTGCTGAGGTTTAGTTGGAGTCAATAGCTAACAAAAGGTCATTTACCACTCTCGTGAGTGCAGTTTCGGTCGAGTGAAAGGATCTAAAGCCAGATTGGAAGGGATCAAGTAGGTTATTTTTTGACAAAAAATCTGTAAGTTGACTGGCTACTGTTCGTTCAAGTCATTTGGAGAGGAACGGCAGATTTGAGATTGGTCTATAGTTCTGAAGTACTTCGGGGTCAAGGTTCTGTTTTTTTCAGTAGTGGCTTGATCACGGCCGTTTTAAAGGCGGAGGGCACAGTGCCAGTAGACAGCGACCGATTGATCATATAGAGAATGGAGGGTCCTAGGATAGGGAAAACTTCTTTAAGCAGTTTAGCAGGCAGAGAGTCAAGCATGCAGGTCGTGGGTTTTGAAGACAGAGTTAGCTTGGTGAGAGAATCTAAGGAAACTAAATCAAACTGTGAGAAAAGACATTCAGCCCGGGAAACACCAAGTGGACTTTTCAGGGGTGAGACGGCACCGCCAGTAGAGAGTGTACTGGTGATCCCATCTCTAATCAGCGCGATTTTCTGACTAAAAAAGGACATGAAATAATTCGGAGAAAACAGAAAGCTATCAGAGGGGGAGGGATTCCGTGTTAGCTTAGCAACAGTGTCGAACAGAAACTTTGGGTTGTTTTTATTTGCACTGATTAACCTAGAGAAGTGTGCAGTTTTGGCTGACGAGAGTGCACATTTATAATTTAGCAAGCTATCATTCCAGGCAAGCCGGAAGACCTCAAGTTTGGTCAATCGCCATTTACGTTCTAGTTTTCTACAGGCTTGTTTAAGTGCACGAGTGTCGTGGGTAAACCACGGTGCAAACTTCCTAGCGTGGTGTTTTCTAGTGACTAACGGGGCGATTGAGTCAAGCGCGTTGGTAAGGCTAGTGTTTAGTTCGTTGGCGAAATTGTCGAGTGAGCCAACATGACCAGAGAGTGATGCGAGAAAGCTGGGCAGTTTTTCAGATAGTAACGAGGCCGTAGTGGCATTAATACGACGGCTAATATAAGTATCTTCACACTTTTTGGCGTGGGAAGATCAATTCGATTTCAAATTTAATGAGATAGTTGATCAGATAGGGCGGGCACATAAGAGGAGACCACTAAAACAGAAACAGGAATGCCACGGGTCAGAACCAGGTCAAGGGTGTTGCCGCCATGGTGGGTTGGTTCATTAACAAATTGAGTGAGGCCGCAAGTATCAATAAGATCTAGGAAGGCCTTACTGAGGGGATCGGTGGGATTATTCAGGTGAATGATAAAATCACCGATAATGAGAATATTATCAGCTCGGGTCACTAAGTCCGAAATGAAATTGGAGAACTCTTCTAAGAAGAGCGAATAGGGTCCAGGTGGGCGGTAAAATACTGCTAAGTAGAATGACGGGAGATTCGTAGCTGTAGGGCGCAGAATCAGGATTTCGAAGGATGTAAATTTGTTGTTCGTGTTGGGAGTAAGACTAAGGATAGGGTTAAATATCAGGGCAACACCCCCTCCTTTTTTCGTCTCCCGGGCAACCTGAGAACTAAGAAAGTTTGGGGGAGAGGCTTCAATTAGAGGCAGAAACTCATTTGGCTTTAGCCAGGTTTCACAGAGACCCATCATGTCTAGATTATGTTCAGTAATCAAATCATTGATCAGCAGCGCTTTTGCCAAGCCGGGTTTGCCCCAGAAGGAGGGCCAGTTATCTAAGAAGACTAATCCTTTAGAGATTTAATTTAAAACTTGCTCACTCACTTATAAAATGGATCTTTTTTGATCTTAGTCTTCATTTTTTTCTTTTGAAACTGCTATGTGTGACAGGGGGGCCAATCAGGAGCTTTTTTTGCTTTGACTTGATTGGCTCATGGTCAGAGAGAATGTGCGGTGGCAGCAAATACAAAGTTTGAGGAACAGGAAAAGACCAGAAACTGTATTTACCCAACACATCTTATCATCTCAATCATCTCCTTACTGACTTATCTGCCAAAGACACATTTTACCGGCATCGGGGATTGGCAGTTGTTAATGTCGGACCCTGGTGGGGTTAGTGAACTATTTTACCAGCCACCATCCGTTTGACTGGTAGATTCTTTGATCCATAAGCCACTGTAGCACCTGCATGTTATGGTCGTTTTGTGGGGGACAATTACATTGTCTTTGGGTGTTTGTGCTCTCCCAGTGCCTTCTAATGTGGTTTAGTAAATGTGTATTTTTGATAATAAAAAAAGACTTTCAGCTAGAAGTAAAATGTGTGAAATCCAATTTGCGGATGACCACTTTGTGAGAGTCGCGTGCATGAATGCAGCGTCACTCTTTCTCTTTGCTCTTTTCAGCGGACTCGTTCGAGACGATGCTGAAGTCGTTGCTAGGTTACCAGTCGGAGATGGGAGGCGGGTCCACCGAGACCCTGATGAGGAATAAGGTGTACGAGAGCGCCATCAACAACACGCTGAAGAGCAACTTCCCCCTCGTGCTCAAGGTTTGTCTGGTGTAACTTTTACTCTCGCCAGGCAGAGTATCAGAATCATGATCACTTTATCCACCAAGTAAACGTACAGATATGAGTCTTGGTGCCACCGATGCTGAGACAGATCGACTCACATACAGGAACACACACATACATCAAGCATTCCCAAAGATTCCCAATCAGCAATGCTGGTCCTCATCTCTTCCTCTCTAAGCTGGTGGAGGAGCTGGTGGGGAAGTGGAGGTCTTTTCCCGAGGCCCAGCACACCCCGCTGTGTGCCCACTTACTGGGTCTGTCTATGAAGACCGTCACCCAGCTCGCCCTGGGCCAGCGCTTCGGAGACGACGCCGAGGTCATCTGCTTCCGCAAGAACCATGATGCGGTGAGACAGCGGTGCTTTAAAGAGGAATCCACCCCGGGATCCTCGTACTCTCATTTATCATCAGTCTGGGATGTTCAGCACGTTCCAGGAGTTATTTTGTCATGAAGTGTTGTAATTTTGCTTCAGTTAGTGATTTCCTACATTTCCCAGAATGCCTTCCAACGAACCCCAGAGGAGGGCCCGTGAACTTGTTGCAAGAAAACCCAACACCTAGTTTCATTTTTTGATTCGTTCAGGCCTTCTGATATTCTGGTGAATTATAGTGAAATAATGTTTTTGGTGATTTCTTTTTTTCACACGGTGTTCACCAGATCTGGTCAGAAATCGGGAAAGGCTACTTGGACGGTTCCTTGGAGAAGAGCTCCAGCAGGAAAGGGCGTTATGAGAAGGGTGAGTGATGATGTTTTGTTAGCAGCTTTCACAGTGCAAGTTCTACCAGTAAGAACTAGAAATATTCTCAGTCATTGAAGGATTTGTGGAAATATATTAAACATCACTATCAAACCTTTTTTGGGTCTAGAATCTCTTGTGAAACTGGAAAACACCATTAAAATACTTTTAAAATACTAGATTTTTCTTTAGAAGCAAAATAAGATGGTAAAGAAAAGACTTTTGATGAATGTTGACTTTTAACTTTTCTTGAGACTGAAGTAGTACTGAAATATAGTACTTAAAAAATCCACTAGCCCACCCTGCGGCCCCAGTAAGCGTGCTAAGCTAACAACCCTAACATGTCAAAAGCAGCTGATGAAGTGGAGCATCTTCTTCCCTTGTTGGTCAGCTCTGTCAGAGATGGAGTCGGTGCTGCTGTCGGTGGCCAGGGAGAGGAAAGCCCAGAGGAACCAGACGGTGTTTGTGGACACTCTGCTGCAGTCCAGCCTCACAGAGCGCCAGGTGAGAACTGAGACAGCTCCACCGACTCTGCTAGATCCTCAGGGATCCCACAGAAAAATGTGTGTGAACCTGGATCATGTGCCGTGGTAACCCTTTCATATACAATGTTTAAGTGATTTCTTATTGAGGTGATTCAGCTGTCTTTGGGAAATGAGTCCAATTAGTGTTCTATTGACTGGTGTTCATTTCAGATCATGGAGGACAGCATGGTTTTCACCCTGGCCGGTTGCGTCATCACAGCCAACTGTAAGTAATGCTTTCAGACGGTTTCTACACAGGCCGAGAAAAACAATGAAATTGAACATTTTCACGTCTTTGGACCCAGGACCGAAGTGTCCATGAGCAATAAACTGACCACTGAGTCCAAGTTGCTCTGGATAAGTAAATGTATATGAATGTTACCAGACCAATGTGGTGTTTTTTTCAGTGTGCATCTGGGCGGTCCACTTCCTGTCCACCTCGGAGGAAGTCCAGGACAAGTTGTACCAGGAGCTGGAGGACGTTTTGGGTTCGGACCCGGTTTCCCTTGACAAGATCCCTCAGCTCAGGTTCTGCCAGCAGGTCCTCAACGAGACGGTGAGGACGGCCAAACTGACCCCCGTGGCGGCTCGGCTCCAGGAAGTGGAGGGGAAAGTCGACCAGCATGTCATCCCCAAAGAGGTATCTGGTCTCTGTCTGTCTGTCTGCTGCCTGCCTGCCTGTCTGTCTCTGTCTCTGTCTCTGTCTCTGTCTCTGTCTCTGTCTCAAACTAAAGAAAAGGAGTGTTTTTAATAATACTACAACTTACAGACAATCTTGAAATGATACAAGAACAAGAAGAGTCATGCTTTGTTCTCATCGTATTTCAGACTCTGGTGATCTACGCCTTGGGAGTGGTGTTGCAAGATGCTGAGACCTGGAGCGTCCCCTACAGGTTGGCTTCACTAACACTTGACAATTTAGTGTTGAATTGTTCAGCCATTTGACATGTCAGTTACTGGGCAGCGGGAGTTTCCAAGGGTGGAAATACTGGAGTGTCTTAATTTGTGATGTGGTGATTTTCTTCATGCCTCCTCCTCCTCCTCCTCCTCCTCCGCTCTCAGGTTTGACCCCGATCGGTTTGAGGAGGACTCGGCCAGGAAAAGCTTCTCTCTGCTGGGGTTCTCAGGAAACCAGGCGTGTCCAGAGCTCAGGTAACATTTGAAAAAGCAAAGTTAACAGTGTTTCCCCAAACTGCTGCAACAGCCATGCTCACCATTTTGCCAGCTAAGGAATTGTCAGTCCTCTCCACCAACACAATCCATAAAGAACCTGTAGAAAACACAATTAAACACTCATATCCAGTTTGTTTTAACTTCTCCACTGCTGGAAACTGGCGGCAGTCCTTCCAGAAGAGGATGGAGTCGTTTTCCCCTCTCTGTCCCAACCGTCCATCTTAACCCTCCACTTTTTTTTTCTCTTCCATATTGTTATTGGTCGTCATTTTGTCTTCTACTGCTGGCTGTGTATTCACAATTTTTCTCGCCCAGAATGCACTGGAAGAATCCCTTGGTCATAGGCTCCCACAAATGACCTATGGAGGCCCATGAGGGACAGTGGTTGCAGTCAAACGTGTATATTTGACAACTCAATGAAAAAAATGTGAACAGGGTGAAATGTGTTTCCTAACTATCAGGGTTTTTTTTGCCCCCCGGTCAAGTAAACAGCCAACATTCTTCTTCTTCTTCTTCTTCTTCTTCTGATCATATTTGGCTGTTGAAATGGTCAAACATGGGCGTCCTGGTGGATCAAGGCACATACCACATAACTGTCACGTCCTGGGTTCGAGTCAGGCCCAGGAACTCTGTCCCATGTCATGTCTCCTCTCCCACCCGTTCTTTCCTGTCTCTCTCTACTGCTAACTATCAAATAAAAGACAAAATGCCCAAAAAAATAATCTTTTTGAATAAAAGTAAAGACTCTCTTAGCGCCAGGATACGTCTGAAACACCTTTCCCTCCAATGAAAAAAAAACTGCAACCGCCTCTGTTTTGGAAACTGCAACAGTCAATATTGCGATCTTGTCTCTTCGACAGGTTTGCCTACACTGTAGCCACGGTCCTGCTCAGCACGTTGGTGCGGCAGCTGAAGCTTCACCAGCTGAAGGGGCAGGTCTCCGAGGTCAAATCTGAGCTGGTGTCCACACCCAAGGACGATACCTGGATCACCGTCGGCAGAAGGAGCTAGAAATGGTCTCCAACTCCACCAGGAAGAAGAGCTGAAGAGTTCTGTTGCAAAACGCGATAGGCTACGTTTTCCATTTGGGGGGAAAAAACATCGCAGTTCATCATTCAATATTCATTAACACAAATTAAACTCTGATTCTTAAAGGCTCTTTTTGGCATCTAGAGCATTTTTTCAGCTTAGATGAATTCACTGCCTACAGTTTTCTTAGTGCTTTTTGCACTTATTTCACCACAGTATTGCCATGGTTGTCGTCTTTCTTGTGAGGCTGCGTGGTACTGATCAAGCATTAAACCGCATTACCTTGACCTACCACAGGTCAGACTTGCACTTGTCAAAATATTCACCCGGTAAAAGGAGGGAAGGTCGGTGCTTTAATGCTCTACGATGTAGAGAGAAACCGTTCTATTTCTACTTCTTTTAACATCAGCATTCCCGATGACGTGGAAACTCGTCTGTCTCGTGAAGTGGTTTATTGATGGAGCTGCTACGCCCACATAGCATTTAGACTTTTCATCCCTTTTTTTTTTTAAATAAAAGAATATCTTGCATAGTAAAATGTGTATGTTTTGTGGTTTTGTCTCATTCAGTCATTTTATATTGTACACCACTGTTTCCCCTTAATATTGACCAGGCTGGCCTCTGCTTGACTTGACTGTCTTCTATGGTCACAGCTGAGGCAGAAGAATTTGTTTTAATAAGAAACTTGGAGACGTTTCACATGAATATTTTATCCATCTAGCACAGTGCCCTGGCAATGCATCCAACAATGAGACATTAGAAAGCCTACAGATGATAGACAACATGGTGAAAATCAGACAGTTAAATGCATGGTACGCTCTTTCTAAACAAATCAATCATAAAGACAAAGAGGGTCAGACTGGTTCCTTCATTCACTTTATGAACCAACTATGAATCATCACATCATGAAATACTGTCTAGTATTAGTTTTCTACATAGTGATTCTTAGCTTGTTGTCCGATCACGCAGTGGGTTTGGTCCGACGCCTACACTGATGAACATGGAATTAGTGAGTTCACCTTCAGCTTCATTTTTAAAGGGGCAATAAGTAGGATTTTTTACTGTTGGGCCTATAGGGCTAGTGATCAATACAAATGATAACTTTGCTGGATGCTGAGATTTCTGGCTTTCAAAACTCACTTTCCAACCCGTACTCTGTTTTGGAACAAAAACCCGCTGGAGTTTCAAGACCCGCCCAATCCCGAATTACTCAATGATGGAACGGACGGACGGCGTTGCAACACATTTCAGCTACGAAGGCTAAAAAGTCTCGTCTATCATCGGTTGCCAGTCTTCGGTTGTCATCGGTTGTCTTGACTACCTGACATAGCAACATCCAAGGCGTTTAACTGGTGATGTTATCCAGAGACATAGTGAGTAAGCAGGTTGACGGACACCTTGGCCTTGAGATTGACCCTGTCACCAAAGGTCTCCGAGCACCAGGCCAAAGTGACGCCCGTCATCACAGACAGCCGAACCAAACCCACCGACACCCTCTGGCGCTCAGGAGTTCATCATGGACTCAAACTCGTCAATCCTCTGTCTGGTGTTGCCTTTCCGGATCCGTTTGTACGACACAGTTTTGTACTTTGACATTTGGCGGCTGCCGTTTCCCTTCCCGTCCACTCCGTCCACCTCACCGTTCGTCTCACCATGGGAGTTTCTGCCGTCTTCCCCTTTCTCTCCTCTCGTCTTCTCTTCCTCTTCCTCCTCCTCCACCACCACCTCCACCACGGGGTTTCCTTCAGGTTCTCTTACTGATTCCTTGCTGGCTGAGTGCTGCGTTGGCCCCGCCTCTTTATTTCCTTGCCCGGCCTCCATCACAGATTGAGCAGTGGCGTCCATCGATGTGGAACCTGATGCCAGTAACTCTGAAAAGAAAAACACAATTTCTGAGATGGGCTGCTTAGTAAAAGATTGTACTTGAATTCATGACATGAAGTGATATAAGGCTACGTCATTTTCAGACACTTGCTTTTGGCCATGGAATGAGTGGAAACTTTGTGGAGTTTCAATTAGATTTTACTGAATGAATGGCGTCTCCTGCCTGAACCCCCGCTGTGTGTAACTGGGTCATTCCAGCCCGTCATAATTGCCGTTATGTAAGATCGTACCATCAACAGAGTACACAACAGAGTCCCACAAACCTACATTGTACCTCCTAGACTATTTGGCTGTACGTTGTTCACCTACAACAAACTAACTCAAAGTTTTAGAGCAAGAACTTTGCCAAACCAGCTGCTCATTCCCATGACTTTAGTGCAGACTGCTTTATCAGTTTGCACACAATTTTGATTTGCTTTGACAGCACTTTTGTAATTTTGTTACGAAAAATGAGTAGTATTAGTAGTAGTAACACGAAGAATAATAACAATAATAATACGAAACTAGATGGCAAAACTGCTGTAACATGTTCGTCTAAATTCAGCTTGAGGACATGAGGACAGAGGACCAGGATAGTGTCTGACCTCACTAGAAATAAGGACAGACTGGCACAAGGAGTAGCAGTAATACTAGCAGTAGTAGTAGCAGTCATAGTAGTAGTATTAGTCGTGGTAGTAGCAGTATTTTTGGTTACCTTTCTCAAAGTGAACCTTTTCTTCAGGTGCAGCGTCTCGGGTGTGGTCTTCCGGTGATGCTGCAGACGCTGTCTGGTCTGCTACCTCCGGTGTGGCTTCAGAAGATGATATTTCTATCTCTAATATGTCTAATATTTCACACGGTGCCTTCAACAGCTCCTTCGGGTTTTGTGCCGTTAGCTCAAGAGCAGGATCAGGGGATGGAGAGTTTGTCTCCCCCGTCGACGTGGGGAGGATAGTTGGGGTGTGAGTCAGGGGGGTAGCGGTGGACTCTGCATCTTGGCTCTCATTGTCTTTGCTCGGCGATGTGGGAGAAACTCCCCCGCTGTGGGTTTTGGCAGAGCCTTCCCTCTGATCTCCTGTCGTGGGGTCCAAATGTTCTTTTTCAACACCGTCATTATCCGGCGTTTCAGGGAGCTCGGGGTCATGTGGTGATGATGATGATGATGGTGGTGATGATGATGATGAGGAGGAGAACAATGGTGTTTTTTGTGAATCAGAATGAGGGCAGTGGATTGGAGGACTCTCCTGTAGCACGCCGTTCAGTTTCTCCTTCTTCTTCTCTTCCTCCTTGGCTTTCTGTCCTTGTTCTCTCTCTCCCTCCTTTTCTTTTTCATCTACCTCATCTTCCTCCTGCCTTTCTATTTCCATCTCTCTCTCTGCTTCCTTCTCCTTCTCTGTCTCTCCCCCTTGTTCCTTAGCTACCTCTTTCTCTTCCTCTTTATCATTTACCTCTTCTTCCTCCTGTCTCTCTATCTCTTTTTGTACTTCCTCTGCCTCCTCTTCTTCCTCCCTCACTGCCTTCATCTCTTCTTCTTTTTCATCTACCTCTTCTTCCTCTTGTCCTTTCAACTCTAGCTCCTTGTCTTTCTTCACCTCCCATACTTGTTCCTTCATAGCCTCCTTTTTCTCTTCCTTTTCCTCTACCTCTACCTCCTCCCATCTCTTTATCTCTTTCTCTCCCCCTTTCTCTTCCTCTACCTCATCTTCTTCTTTTCCCCCCCTTGTCTCCTTCTCATCTTCTTTTTCCTCTGCATCATCTTGATCTTGTCTCTCTATCTTTTTCTCTGCTTCCTTCTCTTCCTCTGCCTGCTCTTCTTCTTTTCCCTCCCCCTCTTCTTCTTCCCGTCTATCTATTTCTTTCTCTCCTTCCTTCCTTTCTACTGCCTCCTCTCCCTCTTTCTCATCTCCCTCTTCCATCTTCCTCTCTACCTTTTGCTCTGCTTCCTCAATCTCAACTGTCTCCTCTTCCTCCACATGTTCCTTCTCTTGCTCCTCCTTCACAGATTCTCCCTTTTCTCCTTCTCCCTCTTCGTCTTTCTCCATCTTCCTCTCTTTCTCTGTCTCCACTCTTTCCACCTCTCCCTTTGCTGTTTCTACTTTCTCTGCTGCAATCTTCTCCTCGTGTCCACATCTCTCCACTTGTTCCTCCTCCCTTTCCTCTATTGGTCTCTCCACCTTTTTCTTCCTCTCTTCATCTTCTTCTATCCTTACCTCTTCCACATTTCCATCATCTTCTTCCATGTTTTCCTCTTTCTCCGCTTCTGTGATGCATTCCTCTTCCTGCATCTCCAGCCCATCCTCCTCTTGGTTTTTATGAGCTTTTTCCTCCTCTTCCTCCTTCTCTCCCCCTTCGCTCCCATTTTTATCTTTCTGCTCCTTAATCTGTTTATCTTTTTCAGCCTTTTCCTCCTTCTCTGTCTCTTTCTCCACCGGTTCCTCTTCCTCTGTCTCCATCGACACCTTTTCTCTCAGAGTTTCCTTGTCTTCTACCTTCCTTTCATCTGCTTCTCGAAGACTTTTTGCAATCTCCAACGTGCCTGATGTGTTCCCCTCGACATCGTCAGGACTTTTGCCAGTCCCATCCTCTCTTTGGTCTTCAGGGAAGAAGTCCAACGGCTCCATAGTGTCCTCCAAGGAAAGAATATCTCGAAAGAGCCCGACTGCCTGAATTACCCGAGAGATGATTGAGTTCTCCTCCAGGTCCAGGCTGTCCAACGCATCTGCGGCGCTCCACCAGGCAGCCATAACTCCTCTGGTAGAAAATGAGATAAAATGCTCTTTATTTACTCTTTGGCTTGCTGAATGTGCTGGATAGACCGAAAGTAACACACCGCGGTGAGTATTAGAGTCGACAAACACCGCTAGTGTACCAAGAAGACACTTTTCCTCATAAGTTCAAGCCAGTGGACGCTGATTCCTTCGGCCTCAGTCGCACCCCGGGTTCGAACCGCTTGTCTGCTATTCACACTCAGAAAGGCAAGAGGTAGGATTGATTACTGCTGATTGGCAGAAACGGGTGCACGTCACCTCACAAGCCATAGTCGGATGACCACAGGCCACGTTTTCAGCCTCATGTTCCTTGTAAGTGAATGGACTCGTGTTTATAATACTTTAATCTCTTAGGTCTGATCTCACTCCTTTACTTGAAGCCTTTGTCCAGATTTCTATTTTTGTTACTTCCAGTGTGGTCCTCATGATAGAATACATAAGTATAGTGTCTTTATAGTTTAGTGTCTTTATAGATATGTGTGTGTATTTTACAGCTACTAGTGCTTGAGGAGCTGTAAATGAAAATGAAAATGTTTTTTTTCATACCATAAAAACAAGAAACATTTTGGATCTTCATATCTTCATATATTAGAAACTCACATTAAAATCTCATATACTGTATGATCTTTTTTTTTTTAATTATCACAGTTTTCACCAATTCTGACCAAACACCATGAACCTCGGCTCATTTAACTTTACAGGAGACCCATTTTACATCAGAAAATGCACATTTTGATTAAACTAGAAACCCTAATACACTATTTAACACACAAGCTCTATGAAAAACAAAGAACCATCTCCTGAAATCTGCCTGTTTTCCCTTATTGGGTCGTAATTTTATCATGAAAAACTTTCCATTTCTTTCTCCAGTTCGTTGTTTTTATTTTTGATGGTTTTGTTTCATTTTGCTCACAGATTGTGGATTTAAGTGTATAAACTTGTATGTAGATTAACATTCCCGTCGTGGTTTATCCCACTGTGGCATGTAAAGCTTCACAATAGGCTGTTGTGTCAGAGTCTCAGGACAAAAAAACTACAAAACTACAGTGAACTCCAAAATGATACCTACAGCACAACATTTAAAGAAATCATGGCGATTGTTTGGAGGGTAGTATGGTAGGAAGGTAACTGCAAAAATGAAAAAAATCTCCATGAAATATTGGGGAAAATGATATGAGATTTCCAAATCTCTATTATTTATCCTTAGAAAACCACTACATTCCTGGCCACTAGATGGCAGTATGACATGTGATTTTCACTACAGGGCTAGAAGGGCTACTTTGATTTGATTGTAGTGCCATACAATCTAGTTGCCCACATGGGTTTACAAGACACATCCAAACATCACACGGCAATATGTGTTTAACAAATTAATTTCTTAAAAAGAAAACACACAGTTTGTCACATAGAATGAATCACATAGAGACTTTCATTATCATCTAACCAAAAGAGATGAGCAGAAATAGAGGTCATTTTGCTCTAAATGATACTTCTAGGCTCATCATATAAAGGACAAAAGAACATAAAATTACTTTCATTTTCAATTTCTCCCAAATCTCCCAGAACAAACCGCTGAGCCTTTGTGCTTCTGTTGTAATGGAAATGTACTTAATATCCTTTAAAAGACCCTGAAGGGTTGATTGGCACATTTATTAGTGGGATTGCTGTGTAACAGCAAGCCCACTATTGTAATCTTGTGTGTTTTTTTGTTTTTAATCCCTCCATGACGACTGAGGAGTAGAAACAATTCCTACAATTCTTTTTGATATACTACATGAATATACGGGGATGGAAAATAAAAATCTTTTTTGATGACAACACACACACACACACACACATACACACACACACACACACACACACCATAATTTAACTATATATCTATCAGAAACCTGGTCTTGCTGTGCCTCAGACACACAAGGGCAAAGGTCACTGTTTAATTTGGAAGTTAACCACAAAAGATCAGTCTGGCCAGAAGATTTATTGCATTCATAAAATAATGTAACGATAGAAATGGAAATTTGTTGCAGGAATTGCACAGCATCTTTCATGAAAATGTGTAGTAATTGTGCATTATCACCATCTTGAATTTCACATTCAAAGCTTGAGGTTAAGGATATACCATTTCTGCATATAGTCGTATTCCTGTATGCTATGAACAATAACATCACAATCATTTTATTTCTTTTATTTCTTTATAAAATATTAAAGTGTGCTGAGTCTTTCCTATAAAATCTTGATATGAAACGAAGCAGATACAATCCAGTACGTGGCTTGAATTACAAGATTTGTTCCAAATTGAGATTTCCACCATTTGCCATTTACTTTTACAAAATGATTGATAGCACAAATTATGTATTATGGTATTTGTTAAATACATGACACAATGCACAAAAAAATCATTTTACAGGACTATTTCCTGTTTTTTTCCAAAACCGTCATTTAGCTTTTTAGAAACAAACTCAAATGAATGTCCACTCTGAGTTAAAAAGCATTTGGAGCATTTATACATTCTGTGTAGAAATCTACAAACTAGCAGCAGCGTGGTGAATGATTCCCTCTCGTTTTATTTTCTCGAGATGAAAGGGCATCGGCAGTTAGCTCTCATTCCCTAAAAACTTGTGTCGTTAGTATGTGATTGTTTTCAGGATTCACTCCTACTGTGTGACTTTGATTCCTGCTGCGCCCTCCAGGCGGCGAGCACCTCGTCGTCTTCAGCCTCCACAGCGGCCCGAGCTCTGATTCTCTGCCTGGTTTGGGCAATGAAGGTAGCAATGTCATCCTCCTCCTCCTCCGCTGCTTCCTCTCTCCTACTCCTTCTCCCCTCTGTCTCGCTGCTTTCATATTGTGAGGTGAACTTTCTCTTTGCGGAGAAGTCGTGGTAGCTCTCCGTCCCCTCGCCGCTCTCTCCGTAAACACCGTACGACCTCCCTGCCCGGCTATAGCTGTGGGATTGTGTGAATCCATTAGAGGAAAATTCTCTATCTGATGGGGATCTTGTGCCCCGGTAAACATGCTCTGGGCTGGTGTCCTGACTCGACGGATCTGAGTCCGGACGGAACCTTGACCTGTATCTGGATGTGATGCCGTATCCCTCCTCCTCTTCTTCATCAACAGCGCAGGAGGCCCTCCGGCTTGAGAAGTCAAATTCGGAGGCGGAGGCATCAAGATCGTCGTAGGGATCCTCTGATGGGCCGGCCTCTGTTCCCTCTGTGTTGAAAGAGGAGGCCGGTTTCCTTCGGTGGAGGCCTGACACTTTTCAGCCAGTCGTCAATGTTGGTGTTCTTATTTTTCTCCAGCGCTGGGTTGAGATTCAGGCAACCAGAGAGGCCATAGCTCCTTGTCAGTTTATCTGCTTTTTTCTTTTTTTCTTCTAGAAAATCCTCCTCTTTCTTCTTTTTCTCCTCCTCCTCCTCCTCCTCCTCCTCCTCATCTTCATCCTCCTTTGGTTTCTTCTTCTTATAGAGAGTGCTGCGCTTGTTGTCCTCCAGAATCTTCTTCTTTTCGTAGACAGCCATCTTGTCTCTCATCTCAGACTTCATCTCTTTGTCCATGGCGTTCAGTTTACCCAGGTTGACCTGGTCCTGGAACAGGCTGTAGAGGGGAACGCTGGTGGTGGTGATCTTGTTTTTCTTGGAGCCCAGGCTGGAGCCAAGTGCAGAGCCCCTTCCTGTGAGACCTGAGATGCTGGACGAACTGCCACCTGAGAGAACTGACTCTGTCCTGCCACCGCGAGCTTGAGACAGCACACTGGAGTGCGAAGCTCCACTTAACATGGACGCTTTCTCATCATCCATACCCCGTCCTGAAACCATGCTTGAGGCCCCCCCAAAGCTAAGCACTGAACCAGCGCGTGAGGGAGGAGGCAGACTCATTTCACTCTGTTTCTGTATGAGCGTTTCGGAGACGACATTGGCGATCCAGTTCTGGATGCTGGCCAAGTTGACCATGGGTTCACCTCCGGGGCCCGGGACAGTCGGCACCAGGACCATGGGTGGCACAGCGGGCAAAGGATGAGTTGGGACTGTAGATTGTGCTGATCTGGTACTGCGAGCCTGCGATACAGAAGAGATGACGGATGACCTGCCGCTGAGCATGGACATGTTGTCATCGTTGGCAACGCTTGGCGGGCCCGTGACTCCAGCGCCAGCCCAGAAGGCTGAGAGAGGTATGGTGCCTCCGCTGATGCAGCTCTCAGTCTCCCACCCGCACATGGACTGACTCTCCTTTAAAGTTTTCCTTGAACGCTCCAGAAGTTCCTCGCGTCTCTGCCTTCTCTTGGCCGTGGCAGAGTCCTCACCCCGGCTCAGCTCCACGATCTCATCCTTGTTCTCCTCCCCCAGTCGTTTCTGCTGCTTCAGCTTCCAGGTCTGGTAGGCTGTCAGGTTGACATCCTGCAAGGATGGTGTCCGAGTTTCTCCCTCACCGTCAGCCTTCTCGCTACCTCCTACAGAGCTTCTTTCTCCATCCTCCACATCTTTCTTGTTCCACCCAAACTGGATCCTCTTGATGCGCCACCGCTCCAAAGGCGTCAGCTTCTCCTTATTTTTCTGACAGAAGTTGTACATGGAGGTGGTGTCAGAGAGAATGCTCTCCACATCATCATCAAGCTTCTTCTTTGCTTCCCCCCCTCCTCCCTCCGTAGCAGTGCTCTCGCTACCTTCGTCATCGTCTCTCTTACGGTAGCGAGCAGCAGCCTGATCTTCGATCTCCCTCAGGCGCTGTTTCCAAAGATCGGAGTAACTTGTGCAGCTGGAGGTGGACATTGTGTCTGAGGGCGGCCGTCTGTTACGACGCTTCACTCGTTCTTTCACAGCTAGGACGTCCTCGCTGGTGACACTCTCAAGGTCAGCATCTCCACCTTCCTTCTTCCTTGGTCGGCCCCCAAGAAGCGATTCCCCATCTTCCCCATCACTGTTCAGCTGTGCCTCCCACCACTCTTCACTCTGGTATTTCTCGTTCCTCTTCTGCCACTCGTGGATCATGCTGTCTACACCGTCATCATCTTCCCCATCATCCCTGCCCTCTCTCCTGGGTAGAACAAGCTCTTCTTGGGTGCCAGTTGGTCCCTGATTGTCCAGCCCATTCTGCGCTCCGATCAATCCACTTTTGAGTGCTGCAGAGGAAGCCACACTGCTCATGACGCTGGCCCCATCCTCCTCCTCCTCCATCATGATGGAGTGTGCTTTCACCCCAATCATGCTCTGTTGCTCCTCTTCATCAGTGTCTTCATCATCATCATTATCGCCGCCCTCGCCAAAGATGCGAGCACGAGTGCGTGCGTCAATAACGGAGCACTGGCTGAGTGTTTCATCGTCTTCATCGCGCTCTTCCATCAGAGTCTCGTTGAGCTCTCGCAGCTGCTTCAGGAAGCCTTCGTTGGGGTTGATGGCGCGTTTTTTCCTCAGGGCAGTCAGGGCTTCCATGATGGACATGTGCTGGAAGATCATGAGGTAGGACGCCACCAGGACAGCAGAGCGACTTACACCCATCATGGAATCCACAAGCACCTTGCCTGCAAATTAATAAAATAGCTGTTGTCAAATAATCCAAACTAAAATGAATCAAGCACTTGCTGGCAATGGAAAAAAATACATAATTCTTGATGTTAAGAAAGTATGTACAATAAGTACATGAGTATAAAAATGAAAATATGTGATACAGATTTGAGCTTTTCATTGCTGTATGAACTGAAACTGACAGAATCTGATATTTTCTGTGAAGGCAACAATAAAAAGCTTTCATATTGGTGCTGGCAGGTTGAGTCAATCACCTTGATGACAACAGCATGTCATCGGGTATGAGTCATTATTGTTGTAAACTTTCTCACCAGCTGGGGTCACCATGGGCCTTGACAAGTACATTTCCTAACCTATTTGACCTTAACAGTTTATAAGTCAAGAGTGACAGGCTTCCCTTTAGAACAGCTGATTGTAGTAGTAGTAGTAGTAGTACTGGTGGTGATGGTAGTAGTAGTGGTTACAGTACCAGCTAGTTATAATGGTTTGTATTAGTATTATCATTACACTAGACAGTTCCAGACTGAATCTGAATCAGCTCCAGTTATACATGTGACGCCGTCAACATTGTGACAACAACCATGACCCTGTTCTCGGAATGCATGGGTACATGTTCAGGTCCACAACCTTTAACAGTTCGAAGAAACAAAGATCACTAGATTGTATAAACCGAAACATTGTGAGTCCATAAAGTTGATCAAGTTAAGTTAAATGAAGTTAACCTGATGTTATTGAACCTGAACGGGACATTAAAGGGTTAATTCATCAGCAAAGAATAGAGGTGGTGGTTGGCGAACAGAGTAAAAACACAATAATGGATATAGATACAATAAATAAATCAAATTAAATAGAGAGCGTCTGCTGATACAGTGTTAAAATGATTCTTCACGAGGTCTAAGGGTGTATTGTCTCTACTAAAAGGATTTCCAACAGCCAGCTAATGCACCAGAGGGGCTTCACAGCAGTCAATCATATGACAGCTATAATTATACTTCTATAACAACATTAGTTTCAAGACGGCTGCATGGCGCCTGAGGCAGGAAGTACAGTACTGTATTATGCACATGGCCTCCTCTTGAATGTTCGCTCAGTAGGGTCAGAAACCAACGAGCCACTGGAAAAAAAATGAATGTTCACTGAATGTTCACTGTGATTCATGATGGCTGTTTAGCTCAGTTCAAGGCCTCTCACCTTTGTGTGTTAACAGGGCCTCGTCCAAGAATTCAGCGGTCGTTCGGAAGTGCATGGAGATGTCGGCGTCGGCAAAGTCGTCCACCTCGATGCCCATGTACTGGATGTTCATGCCGCCGTAGAAGGACGCGCCCGTGTAGACCCCTGTGCCGTGAGCGGTGTTGAGAATGTGGGTGATGCCCATACGCTTCAGACGAGCTTTGTTGACCGCCACAGATCTGGAAGAGACAACAAACTGCTAACTGCTGTACTAACAACTTGTTTTATGGCGCAAAAACAAAAGGTTGAAATAGTTCAGCTCCTGCATCCATCAGCAGCCTTGTGTCTCTGCCAAAGTGTCCTTGAGCAAGACACTCTACGAGCATATTGCCTCATGGAGACTCACTTCTCAGCTATGAAGATGTTGGGCCACACCTCATCCACGGGGTTGATGGGAGCCTCCAGGCGGTCCTGGACCATGGCCCTCTGGATGTCCAGCACACAGGGGGTGTTGTAGGGGCTGCGGTCGTCAATCATGTCCCTGACCCGGTTGTAGAGGTCCTCCACCATCAGCTGTTCGGCAGTTTCCAGCATGGACTCTGGGATGGACTCGGCCCGCACACCACGAGGCGGCAGCTCTGAGGAGGTATCGTGAGGACATTCACTTTAACCAATTCAATTCCACTAAACTATATTTATTTGAAAAACAACATGCACGGGAGCCCACAGTGGGAATCAAACCCCTCAATGTAAGAGGGTTTGTCCCACGCTGTACTCGTTATAAGTTAACAGAGACGCATGGCGCCACCTGAGGTAAAGATGGAGATTTCAAATGTGCACACACACGCTTTCTTGAATTCTTCGTCCATAGCGTCATGAAGACACACGTGGACAACATCAAAATAAAACATTATTAACGCAAAAGAATGTACACCCGAGTACATCTCCACAGTTGAATTCATCAGAGAACGTAATTCTCCTCTTATGTCCAGCATGCATTATGTATTGAGCGGATGCTAATGGAAGGTCAGATGAAACGAAGCCCTCGGTGATATGTGGTGGAGCTAATCCTCTCCATCAGCGAGGCGCCGCGTCTCGCATGAGAACATCTCAATCTCATTGGATGATGAGCCGCAGGAACGAAGCACGAATTCCCACGAATTCCCATTTGATGAATGAGGACTTACAAGACATTAGTATGAGTAGCGTGGAGCGCCGGCGGTGAACCCGTGTCTCTTGAATGTAGCATGGACACAGCAGTGCTTTGTATGATTACACAGTTCATCTCTATCCGTCCTGTCCCAAAGTAAACCTTGCTTTAAAGCTGCTATGTGTGACATTTAGTTCGTAAATTAAGACTACATTTGCAGCTGGAAGAAAGTCACAGAGGGCCAGGGCAAATAAAACTCAAACGTAACATGAGTTGAACATTGTTTGACGAGCAGATTGTCCTTTTTGAAGCCTGTAGACTTTGTGTTTCTTCACCGTTTGTCTCACCCTGGTTGATGATCTGCTTTGCAGCGATGGCTGAGGAGAGGTGGATGGGCTCCATGAAGATGCTGTCTGCATCAGAACCTGAGATCATGGAGAACCTGGACTCTGATACCATGGAGAAACTAGAGAGAGAGAGAGAAAATAGTGCCATAAGAAACAACAGACTGATCACATTACAAGAATTACACTACATGGCCCCTACATGGCCCCTACATGGCCCCTTCTAATGCATGTGATGGGATAACGGTCTGGTTTTTCATGGTTTTTAGTTCCAGCGAAGGGAAATCTTCACGCTGCAGCATACGATGACATCCTAGATGATTCTGTGCTGGGTGTTTGGTGAAGGCCCTTTCCTGTCTCAGCACAAAGCGAGGTCCGTACAGAAATGGTTTGTGGAGGAACTTGACTGGCCTGCACAGAGCCCTGACCTCAATAATTTGAGTTTAGACGTCCCATTTTTTTCCCAAATGGTGGGTAGCCTTCGTCATGTTGGAATCAAACTCTCGTTTCCAGGTAAATTAACTGAAATATGACACCCGCTGTGCTTGTGAAGCTCATTTCAGCATCCCTACTTGCTGGGGGAAGGAGAGCGGAGGTAATGGGATTGGATGGTTTTGACGTTGCTCTCCTCTTCATCTCCATCGGGCACCGTCTGATCCCTGCGCTCGCTGCTCTCGTTGGCCGACGCCATGGCAACCGGGATCCCTGCCTTTTCTGCTCGTGCTGCTCGGGGGGGCCAGCGGACCGGATCCCTCTATTCAACACATGGAGAGAAATGGACGCATGAGCAGGCCAGCAATCAACGTAGATACAAAAACACAGGTACCCGCAGATTCAGTGCATCACCCTGACAATCCCTGTGACCCTACACTCATCATGAGATGGAGGTGCTAGAAAAAGAAGTAATAATACCCTAGCAAGTCTCAACCTTGATGTGCATCCCTTTCTCACAGCGTTTTGATTCATAAAATACAAATAAACTAAACTAAAACTCAACAGTACAGGGTCGGTTGGTGAAAACATCTCAAATAATGTATTATTTAAGAGACAGAGGGACGCCTGAAGTCCTTTGAGTTCACATAAAGGCACTTTAATCTGTGTGTTTGTGTTTTCAGATATTACAGATGACAAAAACTTATTGGCATTTCTGACCAAATTGACTTGACCTGAATAGTCTTGCACCAGCGCTGCAACGTCCAATAGCTTCTGCCTCTTAAAACCAAACACTAGGGCAAGGGCTTTGTGGTTGGACTAAAAGGAGTTTACGACCATGATATAAACCCGACCTGTCCTCTGAGGTCAAATTGGGTTATATTTGTAGGGACTTTCTGATATGAGTGGGCAGAACCTCGAAAATACACACAAAACTACACTACAAAAACAAGGATTTTCCTTTACACTTACATTCATGCATTTAGCACCGACTGATCCAGAGCGACATACTGTACAATGAGTCAGTATGTTGCTCAAGGGCACTTTGACAGGACAAATACAGTGATCTTGTGGTCTCAATAACGTGATAGAGAGGTCAGAGGTCAGAGGTCAGGGTCGGCTACAGGACATCCTTTCTGACTATGCCTCCCTGTCGACCAACAGTCAGTCAGGATACTCAGGTACACCGTTGGCACATCGAGCATCACTTTACTTTACAACAACCTGGAAGTGGAACAAACCCAAACACGACGCCGACCTGAGACACACTGACATCATCACCCATCAGTACTGCTGCTATTCCTGTCCTGTGTCAGCTCAGGATACTATTCAGGATATTCTGTGTTTATATATATATATGGAGGGATGTTGGTAACTGGGGTGTGAAGGTGGATACAAACAGCTTAGAGTACTGAGTACCTCTAAACACGCCAGAGCATACTGATACCGGCGATAAAAGGCACAATACTACAGGCTTGTCTCAGAACCCACCTCCTAAATCGGTGTTTTCATGAGGACTTAACTCAGGAGAGATGGAGGGAAACGGTGACAAAGAAATTGAAAAGAAAGAAGAGAAGAAAGAAGAGAGCTGGTATATCAAATAAAGAAAATACATAAAATACAAAGTGGTTTTCAATAGAATCCAAAAAAACCAAGAGGATCCAAAACACTTTACTTTACTCCTGTTCGCTTTTAAAGACGTTAGATATTTATTAATAACAGATTAATACTGAAAGGGAAAGAAAGTCACGGTCCTTCTTGTGTTTTGGAAAATCTCTCAACTTCATTTTGAGCTTCCCAGTCATGCCGGTCGGTATCCTGCTCTGGTTCTCCTCTATTTTTATGAGATCAGATCAACTGGAATCAACGGTGAATCACAGCCGTCCTATAAATGGATTATTGGGGCTGCAGGTCAACACGCCGTACTGACTGGATATATCTAACATACTGTTCATGAAATTACAAAGTGCAGCAAAATGAAAGGAACAAAACGTCGACATCAACTAAAAAAACCGAAAAGAATAAAATCAACAAAACGCAGAAACCACTAGACTCAACACTACAAAGCATTATGGGAGCAAGAAAAGGTCGAGCGCGGCTAAATTCAAGGTAAATGCAAGTAAATTGCTGTAGCCACTGAAGTACAGTGAAGCAGTGAAGTACGTAGCAACGACATGTTAGGTTCTGTTGGACGGGATGAACTACATGTTGTGTACGATGTTGACTGAGAGTGACTGATGGTAATGGATGTACTGGAAAATAGAAAATACAGAGAAAGATGAGATTGAACAGAGAGAAAGAAAAGAGAAAGAGTCAGAGGAACACATTCATCACTTGTAGTAATACTCACAAGAAAGAAAGAAAGAAAGAAAGAGAAAACTGATAAAAAGCCTTCACTCACGTCACAATCTTCACGACACAATACTAATATCAAAACTAATATCTCACTATATCATACATTGATTCTGTTGCGTGTGTGTGTGTGTGTGTGTGTGTGTGTGATTCACAGAGGCACTATCAGGCCTGCCAGCTAATCTATTTTTAACCTCAACGACAGCTGCCCCAGAGGACTGTCAGGGCTGAGTGGCGCAACAGACTGAAAGGCCACAGACAGACCCTGAAGGGGGGGTAAACACACACACACACACACACACACACACACACACACAAAGCGAGAAAAACCCCCATCAAAAGCTGAAAACAAGACCCTTAGTTTCCACCTCACTCAAGCGCTGCTCCTGTCTTCCTACCTCGGTGGTGGTGGTGGTGGTGGCCGCCGTCCGCCTTGCGTAGCTGTCGGCGTGACTGACACAAGGACCTAAAGTTAGAGAGTCCTCGGCACTGGCACCCACCTACTACCACCCCGACCCACCCACCCACCCACCCTCCTTCTGGAAACCTCCCCTGACACCTTACACCCCTGTGATGTCACGGCCGCCATACAAGCAACTTCATGATCACTTTACAAACTATGTGATAAGAGGATTGGCTCCAAAATCACTGTTGATTTCTTCAGTATAACCAGCTGGCGATGCTCATGTGCACGTCCATTTCAACCTGTACATCAGTCGGTGGCGGTTCTGTATCTTCATTTATTTATTTCTACTATTATTTTCACTAGATATTGATTTTCTACTCATTCCTGTAGTCTCCATGCCTCTTATTCCTTCCTATATCTTACTCTCTGCTGCTGCGACGGCCCAGATTCCCCCCGCGGGGATCATTTCGAGGTTCGTCTAATCCAGTAAAACTGCTGCAGAGACGGATCATTTGATTGGCTCTCGTTCCTCTGAGCGTTTCCCATCAGGTGTTTGGGCGTTTCAGTGTGTTCAGTCTGAGCAGCAGCATGAGGGAATCCTTATAAATGTATTCCTGCTCTATTAACCTCAGAAAGAAAGAATCCTATTGTTGTCTCTAAAACCTGGATGCTTTTGTGTGTGTGTGTGTGTGTGTGTGTGTGTGTTGTTATCAACTGCTGACAATTGCCATGGCTATTTATAAGCTTAGAATGCAGGCTAATTTAAGTCACAGGGTCACACACACACACACACACACAAACAAACACATATTGAGGCCATTGTGTGTATTGAGTGTTAGTGAGATGTGAACACATTTCATCTAATACTGCCAGAGGTTTGACCACATGGGTTTCTGAAGACTTCATGCTTTTACTCCACAGCGTTTCCAAGTCGCTATATTTTCTCCTATATAGACTAGACTAGGCAGACTAGAACCTGGTGAGGTTTAGCGACTCTTAAGACTTTATTATTGAAAAGCAACTAGCGACAGATCAGCTACTTTTTGAAACATGGGAGGAAGTGTTGTTGACAGCCAATGCATTTTACCGCTGATGCACACATATTAGTGCCGACAGGGGGAGAGGGGAGGGGCCTGAGGGGAGGGGCCTGTCGGAGGGTCCCTCCTCCGCTAGAGCAGGGGGGAGAGGGGAGGGGCCTGAGGGGAGGGGCCTGAGGGGAGGGGCCTGAGGGGAGGGGCCTGTCAGCGGGTCCCGAGTCTCAACGCACACAGACAGGCTTTTGGTCTTTGTAAACACATTAGTTGGACATTTTCTCATTCTCCCCGTTTGCCCTGAAAAAAAGAGTTTCTGGCTCAACCTTGTAAAGAACCCAGGATAGCTGGACGGTGAAGAAAGAAATAAAGTAAAATAATAATAAAGGAAATAAATAAACTAACAAACAAACTACAAGGTGTGTGTGTGTAGAAACAGATGCAAAAGAAGTGAACAGAATAGACTTTATTCACTACAGTGGAAAAGTGCTTAAAGCAGGTGACAAATCTTCAACAATTCTCCCCCAAATCCAACGCACAGGAAAACAAAATGACTGCATATGGCCTCTGAACAGATATATATATATATATTTATATAGATTATAATACTTTTTCCCCAAAACAGTAACATTTTATTGATTTCTTCTGATCTGAGCTCTCAGCAGCAACACCACTTACTCCTCCCCATACCAAGCGAAACAAACATACCAAAACCTTTTGTGGCATCACATTGAATTCTATTCGACATTTTCATTTCATTGAAAGACATCCAGGCGTGTAGGAGTGGCGCGTGGTGTGGCTGCAGCTAAGAGGCAAACGTCCTTCTCAATCAAAAGAATGCAACAAAGCGGAGGAGCTACAATAAGAAAAACGATTACCGGTCTGTAAAAAAGGCACGTACAGGCACAAAAATATCAATCCATGACAGCACAACAACCGACAGCAAGAGCAACATCAGAGAAACATACAGTGACGGCACAATATCGCTGCTGGCCAATATCAGGGGTGAGGGAGGTGAGGGAGGTGAGGAGGGGAGTGCAATTACATAGACGTTTTATAGTTCGTGGTCCATTTTTGTCAGGTTGTCTGGGGTCATTTTGACATTTTGAGAACGCTTACAGGGAGTAAATACAAAAATACAGAATATTTGGACCACCTTCCTAACAGTGAGTTACAAAATCCATTTCTCAATCGTCAAGGCTTCAACATTCTTCTCATCCTGTCTCCCCTTCACGACTTTAACAGAAATCAATGATGTCTCAAACCTGGTTCACCTGGTTGGTTCACTGAAAGAGGAGGAAGTCCCAATAGTTAGTATCTTTAACTTGAGTGTGCTGGCTGAAAGATGAATCCTGAACGCCGATTTTTATCATCCTAATTCCATATGAAGTTATTTTCCAAAATGCAATAGAAACAAAACAAACAAACAAAAAGCGCTACCTGAGGTTCCTCATTCAGCATCTCTAAAATATAGAGACTACAGCCTGTGTATGGTTTTAATTGGTGTACGTCTCGTTTTGGAATGAAACTCGATGGGTTAATATTACAACAGCGGCAGTTTGTTCTGGTGGCACCAAAAACCTCCTGAGCATGATGCATAGAAATCCTCAGGTTTTATGCAACGGGAGCTTAAATTCACAGCATGCGTCTTCCTGAGGGGGTGGTAGTACCAAAATACTGACGGTATAAAAACGACAGAGAGAGAGAGAGAGAGAGAGAAAAACAAGAGACAGACAGAGAAAGAGGTTCTGACCCTAAATGGACCCAGCAGTTAAAACATTTAAAACAACTTCCAGTCTTCATACTTCCTTGATATCAAATGGCACTGCACTTTTCTTCCTGAGTATGACGCGTACCCCTGAACGTGATGCTCTGCAGAGTCGACCGTGTTTGTTTTTTGTATTCACAGCTGCAGTAGACAACTTCACACTTTCTCAGCGAGAGATAACTTTCAAATTTTTTTGGACGCTTGAAGGACTTCACTACCCAGAAAAGCGCTCGCCTCATGTTGTTTGATTTGGAACTACAGCATCTCAGTTAGGGGGGGTGGGACGCTCTTCTTTGTTAAAGGCCCAAATCGCGATTAAGGCTGATAAGACTGGTGTATTTTTACGTTAAAATCTTGCCTAAACCGCCCAAAACCAGAACAACATTAAAGGTCCAGGGGCATCTTCGCATTCCTGCACCATCGAGAGTCTCCAGTATCGTTTAGTTTCTGAGGCTTTGTTCTCTTATCCACACAATAACATTTGTTCATTGCATTTTTCTCACTATTCTCAACAAGAGGTATGGACTTTTGCTAGCATATAAAAAGCTCTAGGGCCTGTGTGTGTGTGTCCAGTGTGTCCCGCAGGTTCGATTCCTATGGGAAAGTCAACCAGATGCTGTTCTGCTTTGAAGCGTCCACAGAGAGGAGCAGATCTGCGTTACAGCAGATAGTATTCACCTTTAACACTGGTTTTGACATAGACAGCAAAGTGCATCAGCAGTTTTCAGTCTTTGGAAAGTGTGTGTTGTGTGTATGTGTCCTTGTCACTGTTCAGCCCTTGTTGTCAACGGCAACGGGCAGCAAAGGTACAGCCACTTCGCTCTTCTCCGCCTCGCTGCCGTCTTTCACCACCACCGCTCCCCTCATCGCAATCCTACTGGCCTCGTAGTCGGCTAGCTGTTTCTTCTTCTCCTCCTTCCTTATCGTCCCCATCTGACTCCTCCCTCCGCTGAGACGGGAACTCCTGGTACGCCGGCGCCAAACACGGCACCAGATGCACCTTGCCGCTTTCGTTCATGAGCTGGACACAGGTGTAGAAATCCTGCGGGGAGCGCCCGGCGGCGGTGGCAGCGACGGCCTCGGGGGTCGGAGCAGCCTCGGGTCGCCCAGGATGTCCCATCGTGCTGTAGTCCGTCCCCGGTAGCAGCACGATGTCCGGCCACGCCCACAGGGGAGGGCGTGTCCAGCGGTGGAGGAGGCGCCACAGGAGCGAAGGCCTTGGGAGGCAGGGAGCAGTAAGGGGCTGGGCTTTGTACGTAGGAGGCTGGGTTCTGGCTCACGAGTTGGCAGTGGGCGGCCATGGGGATCAGGTCGCAAGGAACCATCAGGGTGTCCCGCTTCCTGTCCGTCGGGTCGGCCGGGACCCCGCTGTCCCTCGGCAGGGTGAGACCGCTGTTGTCGGTGCTGACCTGACCCCACACCTCCTCAGTGTAGCTCGGAGGGCTGTAGCCAGTGGAAGTTGCTGAAGTGGCGGTTGATTTCATCCATGTGACCCTTCTGAGGAGGGGGAAGGAGGAGGGAGGAGAAGAGAAAGAGGGAAAGAGATGGAGAGAAAGAGGGAAGGGAAAGCATAAAGAGAGGGGTAAGATGAGGAGAGAAGGGGGAGAGTGACAGGAGGAGGAGGAATATGTAGGTTGGTGAGGGGGAAATGGAAATTGGGTAAGAAAGCAGAATATGAGGGATGGAAGTGGGGAAGAATGGAGGGGGAGGGAGGAGGGATGAAGGGGAGAGAAAAATAGATGGAGGGGGAGGGCAGGAGAGATGGTTACGCTGCGTCCCAGAAAACAGTGTTTTGTGTGCATGCTGTTTGCTCTTGTCTCTCACCTTCAGAAGCAGCGGGTCGATGCCGATGATCCGAGGCTTTGGAATGGGTGGTAGGAAGTATGCTTTTATCCTGCAGGTAAAAACAAAAGAAATGAACCCTGAAACACACACACACACACACACACACACTAACCAAAGGAATCTAAAAATGTGCTTTCTCTTTCTTGTTTTAGCGCAGCAGAAACCAACATACAACCCTGTGGAAGTGGGTCAACACCTTAAACCTGCACGATGCAACTTTGTCATTTAGTCTCTGGCGGCCCCAAGTGGCACAAAGAGGTAACTGTTTGTATTTTTGAAATCGTAGTGCGTGCCTAAATTTCTTCTTTTTTTTTTTTTTTTTGTTGGGGTGGAGGTGGTGATTCGTCACTTCCTGTGCTCGGAGAAAACTTTCCCACCGGTGTACCTACCGACAAATCTACAGCGGCTCAATGAAGGGGGAGGAGCCAGTCTTCTGAGTCGCAGCCCCATTTCATGAACTGACTGAAGGCCCTCGGTAGCACATGTATGTAACAGTGTGTGTGTGTGTGTGTGTTTCTCACCTCTTGCTCTGTGGAATGATTCCAAAGCCGATAACTAGCAGAGCCACACCACCGACTCCCATCACCAGAATCAGAACCAGGAGTTTACCTGGACGGGATCAATCACACGCCAGTTATTTACCTCGCCCCTTTCCTTCCTGGTCTCCTCGTTTTATTTCTCTCTTCTTCTTTCTCTTTGCCTTCCTTCCTTTCCCTCTCCCTCCATTCCTCTCCTCCGTCCCTGACTACCTCTGCCCCAGTACCTTTACTACTACTACTATCATCGCCCGCCGTCGCCGTGGCAACCCTCCCAGACGGCGTACCTGCAGGCGGCCTGGCGGGGATGGTCATGGGGAGGGAGGGGCTCCACTTGCTCCACAGGCCGTAGTTGTGCGATCGGCAGCGAACCCGGACCACGTAGTCGCCGACGGGCAGACCCAGCAGCTCCACGTGGGACTCCCGCAGAGGCTGTTTCACCTGTGGACACGACGGTAGAACGCAGGGTGGGTATGGTACCGACCTATATATCTATTTCTTTCCCCATCTCTGCAGCGCCCCCTACCTTCCAGTTGTTGGGCTCTGTGACACGTCGGTACTGCAGCTCATAGACCAGCGTGATCCATCCGAACTGGAGGTCCGAGGGCACCGGGTAGCTCCAGGACAGCAGCGCGTCGTGGCCCATTTCATCCCCGCCAGCATCGGTTAACGTGTACGTCAGGTTGACCGGCGCTTCCGTCTGCACTGTGGAGGACACACACACACACACACACACACACACACACACACATGCACACATTCACTGACCTTTGAGCAACAAAAATGTAATTTGAAGACTCGTGAGCGGAGTCTCGTGTCAGTGTCAAACAGGAGTCAAGTATCATCTAATATAGTTTATATGATCACCGAAGTATGAGCACTCTGTCTCTGCAGCATGTGGTGCTATGGGCAAGACTGAATGAGTTGCTCAAAAACTAGATGTCAACCATTTGGAGGAAAGAGACACAGAATGAAAGACAGAAGAAAATGAAAACAAATGTTGATAGAAGGGAAATTAAGTCATCATTAAAACCTTCAATCTATTGCATCATTTTTCCCCCTGCTCTGCTAACTCGCTGAAATTGCCTCGTAACATTAACTGACATTAAATATTTTCCATTAAACCTTAAGGCTGCGTGGGAGCGAGTGAGGCCTGAGGGATTTCAACGGCATAACATGTCCGCTTGGTCGAACTCTTTGAGCCAGCAACCCGCTGTTTTGACTCCAGGTCACCCATCACACCTCTGAACACGACCCCGAGTCCAACCGCTGGGTGCCGAAGTGTTTCACTAAGCATGAGAAGAACATTTCCAGTTCGTTCTTTCCCCTGTTGCATTTTATACTTTTGTCTTGGGAATATATCACCACAAACATGAACGTGGTAGACATTTTGCTGCCTACAGGGACACATTTCTGATCCCAACAACAGCCAGTATCTCCATCGATGCCCAAAGTGTCCTTGAACACAACACCTAGCATCACCTACATCCCTAAAATGAGTTTCAAATCATCTCCCCGTCATGCTCAGCGCTCCTCACCTATCTCCGCCACGTCCAGGCAGTGCTCCTGGGATGTGTAGTTCCTGTGGGCGGTGATGGCGGTCACGTTCATACAGTAGATCTTCCATATTGACGTGTGGCTGCTGTCGAAGTGGCAGCTGTGGGGGCCGCCGGCCACGTAGTCGGGACAGTCGTGCGTGGGCCCCTTACTGCAAACAATCAGAAACATTAAAAACATTAAAAACCCTTCTTCACTTCCTGAGATTTCATCACTCATCATCCAGAAGCAACCTGACATCAAACTGTAATCCCAGAGGAAGTGATTATTGACAGGTATCCTGGCATGATGACAGCATGTTACTCTATTTTTGTTACTTTGCTTTAGTAATTTCACCACCTGATCCAAGATCACAGTTTCCCCTATGAGCTAATCAACTAACCGCTACAGTTCATCCAGTGCGGAAAAACAAGATGATCAATAGAGCTCTAAGCGATGCTAGTGTAGGTCACACCCGGTCAAAAGTACAATTCCATTACTGTGATTTTATTGGCTCTCTCTCTGGGACGCCGTATGTGCAGGCTGGCCGTCGTCTGACGCCACGCGAGGAACCAACTTGTTTGAAAAGCTGATCCTGAACTGGAGCATTTGTTGTATCCTTCACAAGGGATGGATGGATGGATAGATAAATGGATGATGGATGGATGGATGGATGGATGGATGGATGGATGAATAAATGGATGGATGGATGGATGGATAAATAGATGGATGGATGAATAAATGGATGGATGGATGCATGATAAATGGATGAATGGAATGGATGAATAAATGGATGGATGGATGGATGGATAATGGATAGATGGGTGGATGGATGGATAAATGGATGGATGATAGATGGATAAATGGATGATGAATGGATGGATGAAATGGATGGATGAATGGATGGATGGATGGATAAATGGATGGATGGATGAATGGATAGATGGATAAATGGATGGATGGGTGGATGGATGGATAAATGGATGGATGATAGATGGATAAATGGATGGATGAATGGATGGATGGATGGATGGATAAATGGATGGTTGGATGGATAAATGGATGGATGGATAAATTGATGGATGAATGGATGGATGGATAAATGGATGGATGATGGATGGATGGATAAATGGATGGATAAATGGATGGATGGATAGATGGCCTCTACTATTGGTTGCTTGTGACTGAAGTGGTTTAGTTTGATCTTATTCTGTTGTTAGTTCATGAAGTATTTCGGTCGAACCCTCTGTGATACGTACTCTTTAGAGTAGGTGAGGACGTAGGCCACTCCCTCGCCATCGGACACGTTGTCAAGTGGATGCCACCAGCAGGTGAAGTCCTCCATGTTGGGCGAGCGGCAGTAGTAGATGTGAGGCCTCGTCGTCACGGTAACCTCCTCTGTAGAAACCACACAGCCCGATCAGTCAGATAGCCACTGGTGACAAGTTCACACACCAGCCACCACAACCTCCAACCACAACGCCCAGATTCAAGCACCTGGAACAGCATCAAAAAGCAGCAAATGTCCTTGAGCAAGACACCGAGCCCCTACCAGCTCCAGGAGGCTGACCTTTGACCTCCCCGGAGGGCAAAAGAAAAAATAACGTCCCTACAGGTATTAAAGGAGTTATTATGGAGTAAACCACAGGCATGCACACACATCCCAGGGTGTCTGCAGGTTTCATCAACTCAACTCAACTCAACGCACTTTTTAATGCCAGTTAGAATCAAATGTGAGACCAACTTCACATTTGGAAGAATGTGAAAATGAAAACAACTGTAGACTATCGGGGTTAGGGTCTGCATGACTGGACTCATTTCTCAAACCTATAAAACTTTAAGAATGCTACTTTTAACTGTATTCAAGTTCCTATTGAAGCATATCGATGGAAACTGCCTCCATCAGTGTAATGGAAGCTGAAGGCCGGTTTCCCTCTCGCTGGGCTTCACATCAGCATGTTGTCAACAGCACAATCCTAGCTTATGACGTTTCATCTGACTCAATGCCAACAGCTGTGCTAATCGGATGCCAGCAGGGGGCACAGCGGTGAGCCGAGGTCGGTCTGGCGGTCGAAAACAGACAAAATAATATTGTTCAGTCGCCTGACAAACCCAACTTCAGCTCTCAAGCTGATTTTTATTCCTCACAGGGAAGTGGATCAACAAGCAACCATGCCATTTTTCAAAATTCAACTGGTTCAAATGGTTCTGGGCTTCAATCGGCCAATCAGCCTTAATTGGCCGCAGCCGGTGCCGGATGCAGGGAGAAGCAGCCAAACCAGCTTGATTCCCTCCTGCATCCATGCAACACCTCAATCAGCCACACACAGGTAATACAAATAATAACTACTACTCATATCCACACTAGTACGCTTCTGTACGACCGATTTCTTCATAACTGCATCATCATAACTGAGGTATCTGTGCTGCCCCTCACAGTTGATCTGATTCCCTGCGGCAATTTCAGTGTCAGTTTTGGTTTAACGTGATTGCAATTTGAGTGTTTTTCTGCCACATTGGATCGGTTGAATGTGCAGTTTGCAACTCAACATCAGCATGTGGATGAGGACCTGGTTGAGGCAAGTGAGAGAAAGAGGCTGCCAGTCTTCTAGTGATGGTCTCCTTTGGTTACAGTAATCACACTAATGTCTCAAAATTAATGTGGTGATGATTTATTGGTGGTAAAATGCGACATGTACCACTTTAAGACTGTATTGTTGGATGCTCACTACTGCCCCCTGCTGCCAGACAAGAGAGAAAGCAGTTTGCGAGCAACCAGAGGGGGTTTTGTTGGGATATATGTCATGTTTCATGTTTCTAACCTTTGGCACAAATATAAAATACATTTTGGTGATAAGGTCCAACACCCAACCTCAACCTTTACTCAACCAGGGAAGGTTGGATAGTTTTTTTTGTTTTCTAATTAAAATGCATTAAAATGCCTTGCTGAACCTGAACCTGCTCATTCTCAGTCTCTCTGGATACGAGCAGCTAAAAGGTCAAATGTTGTGATGTGCCGCAGAAAAAGCCCTGACGTTAATCCAGACCTCTTGACAGACTCCTGCCGTCTCGCTCACTGTAAGGACTGCAGTTCTGGATGAGAGCCTCAAGGCTAAATACCTAAAAATATTTCCCTTTAATGAGATGACGGATTAACTTCAGGATCAGCGGAGAAAGGAAAAAACGACGGCTCAGAGTCTGGTGAGGAAGTGGTGACGTCACTGGAGCACGGCAACCTTCAATTCAAACAAAGGATGGTCCTTCAATTGAAAACCCTTCTACTCTTCTGTATTTTAGAGATATTGAATGATGAAATGTAGGCAATAATTTTCCCCCTAAATTGATATATGGCATTTGGGATAGAGCAATTTTAGCTATAATACTCAAAATGTACTGAGAAGTCAAAGTAAAGACATCTATATAGAATTTTACAGATATAAAATGTACGATAACAATAAAAACCCATCAGGGTGTGTACCTGTGCAGCAGTAGAAACATGGAACCATATTCTTCTATATAATAAAGAAAATCAGAAATGAAAACGGGGAGAAATCTGGTGCGCTTCAGAGATCGCAACGCAGTCGGGGCACCAAGTAATCCATGAGGGAATGCATGGACCCGGGCATGGACAAACAAAGGCCCGCTGTGTTTCCTGGTAAGCAGCTCTCTGGACTTTCTAATAAACAACCACTTCTTAGAATTAACTCAAATATTTTAACTGCATTAAATCCGGCCGGCGGGCTGCACCGCACGGCTTCTCTGAAAGACTGGAGCTTTTATCTTTTAAAGGGGAAATAAGTGCAGATTTTACTGCCCTGGAGCTCAAACATATATTTACTTCCAAAAAATGATGAAAGGGGCTTTATTATTATTTCAGTTAGTAGATCGTTTCAGGCCTTTAATGACAAAATGGTGACAGAGGAAAGAGACCAGGAAGCAGAGCCATGTGATGTGCTGCTGTACATCACCACAGGCTCAGACGGCGCCTGATCTGGCCTTGTGCGATAACGCCGTGAGGAATTACCCAGCAGGCTGTCGTCACTTTGGCCAAATTGATTGTCGATCGTCAGAAACGGCGAGGGAACGCAGGAAACGAGAAAAAAAAAAACTCCAATTACGCTTGAATGCCTCCCTTTTAAGCTGCCTTTTTAATTGCGTTACACAAAACAGTAAAAATAGCATCTGTGGAACTGTTTGTGCTGAAGTGGCGCCCACGTGGATGCTGAGGCCCCGTGACGCTCGGAGGCCCGGCCCTCACTTTAAAGCATGATGTTAACTTGGAAGATTTGCACCCATTACCGTCATTATGGTAAATGAACATCTATATAATCACGTCTATCGGCGTGGCCGGAGTGAAAGGGCAGCTCTGACGTGAAGGACGATGTGGAGTGGGAGCCTTGATGAACGCTGGCAGCCTGCAAAGGGAAGCTAAGAAAAACCACTTCAATGTTATATTATTAAAGTAAAAATATTAAATGTTCATAGCATTTATGGGTATCATTTCTGTTGACCTTTGACCTTTTATAACATACAAAAAGTACAAAAAGTTACGGTCAAGTAGGTCCAGTCAAGGATAGGCAGTATCGGTGTCCGTATATTCCCGACTGCGACTTCCTGCAGCAAATTGTGGCTGGTGTGATTTTTTTTTTTTTTTTTGCTTTCTTCCCACCTATCAAAGAATTTGCTCTGCAATCGTTTTACTTCAGACACTGTGACGTCCCGTGACTCACCATGGCCGTGTCTCTCCAGGTACGAGGCGTCCTGGGCGATGATTCTGCTGCAGCCCACCAGGGGAACCAGGCAGACCAGCAGCCACAGCATCTCGCCGCTCCCCGCCAACCTGGAAACACATGGAAATACACAAGGTCAGGACCTGTGTGTGTGTGTGACCAAGTGCACGTGCGTATCCGCTTGTGTTTTGTACGCGCAGGAAGGTAACAGAAAACATTTTCAAAGAAGGTGAATGCTGGATTAAAGGTCGTCAGTCGGTTTGCCTGTGGCTCTTTGAATTCAAGGATGCAATGCAGAGCGGCTTCTTCTAGTCATGGGACACATCACAAGGGATACACACACACACTCTCTCTCACGGTAATCTCTCCAACCCCATCTCCTCTTCCTCCTTCCCTTCCTTCATTCCTCCGCCAGCTCTGATGCTACTGTGTTTCCAAAATAGTGCGTTCTCCAAAAATGATATCGCATTCCCTTTTTTTTTTTTTTTTTTTTGAAGAAAAAACTAAATCAAGTTCACTCGTGTAACACTACCACTTCTATTTCTGTTCACGCACTCGGCATGGAGGCGAGGGGAATAAAGCTATTCTGCTAAAGCACTGGGGGGGGGGGGGGGGTTGGGGGTGTGTGTGTGTGTGTGTGTGTGTGTGTGTGTTGTATCTCAGGTTTAGGCTCGTTTAAACATATCAACGACGCGATAAGCCTGATCAGGAGAACCAGCTGGGAGGCGTCTATACCTTATCCTATTACTGTTGGTTCATCTTATCCCATAGAAGACGTGCTCCTACTGGCTGGACACACTCGACCCTCCAAACACACCATCAGTGTCTCAGTGTCAAATGATCAATACATTTTCCATTACGTGTACCTGTTTTCAGCCCGTCTTCCACTGAGGCCCTGAGCCGCCGTAAGTCGATCAGCTCAATCGTTCTGCGTGTCGTGTACTTGCAACATCACAAGTTCAGATCTTGTCTGTCACCTTCGTCGCTCATCATCCTCTCTCTGTCTCCCTGCCACCTGTCTGCTGTCCAGTATGACAATAACACACACTGTGCACTGACCCTGACCTAGTTAGTTAGTTAATTCAGTTAATGAAGTGTGTTTGACGGTGATCTCAGGTCTCCAGCTCCCTGGTTGTCTTCTATGTGGACTACAGTAGTTTCTTCTTGCTGAGACCTGAAATTTAATAGACTGACATATAGGAGAGACTTTTTCAGGACCTGCAGGCACTCTGGTAGCGTTAGCCTACTTGGCTTGCTAGTGACTAGCAACCGAACCGTTAGCAAACATAGCTTATAGCATATTACATACATTCTGTACAGTGAAGCACTGCTGACGGCTCCACAACAAGGTGATTTATTATGAAATACGACCTAAAACACACTAAGTCCCTGGCTGCCTCAATCCTCTCCCTCCTCCGGCTCGGTGATCAGGGCTCAGAGGACTAAACAGCATAAAATGCGTCCCAATAACATCTGGGAAAACATGTAAAAGCAGTTTAAGTCCAATATGAAGATTCTCTGGATTTGCAGAAGCAAAAAAAAAAAAAGGCACATGGGAGACGGACATGGAAACATCCTCCAGCATCAAGACAACAATCACACACACAATAATCCCTGGTTTGATCTTCCGGGGGGGGCGGGATTACAACGGGACTTTTAGGATAAAGCCTCTGAATACAGCACGACCCGACATGACCCGAGAGGCCACGCCACGCCACGACGACACGACGCAGCAGGTCCAGACCACTAAAGGTCGTCCATCACACACACCCCTCTTATGGCCAGATTCCTAATCCCCTCAACGTCTGATGTCCGTTGCTCTTTTCTCCGGACAGCTCCGCCCTATAAACAACTTTATTCTTCACTACTCTACTAGACTGTTGCTCTGCAGGACCGAGCTGAGCAGAATCACTTCCTCCTTTAGAAATGAAACGTGATGTCGGGAGATCGAACTGCTGGTCTGTTCAATACCTGCATCAACTGTCAAGTCATGTAATCTAGTATTGAGCTTTAAAATTGGATGTTTATTTTTTCAAATAAGTGAAAACATAATTCTATTTGTTTCAGTGCAAATGAAGAGAGATTTTTCAATTATTAACGAAAAAACAAACCAAAATCTTGGTGTTCTCGTTCTCCTGACTCATCTTAATCCCATCAGCATCCAGTGACCTTGAGGTTAAAATGTGATAAACAACCAACTTCCTTATTGCCCTTCTTCTTCCTCTTCTTCTACTCCTTGATTTCCCGCCCTGCTGCAGAACAACTCTCCTATTCTACGGTAACAGGAAAGCACAACGCAAGTCATCGGGGGTAATTCATCAAACTGGTGTGAATTTGGTGGGGGGGGGGGGTTTGTGCTGGCATCACATTTCAACAGTCACATGAATCATCTAGCGAGGAAGGCGTATGATTTGTGAGGACGAGGGGGATGAATGAAGCCTCAGATTCCCCGCGTCGCCTCTTGGACATCGCTTTGGACCGGAGCTAATCCACATCTTCCCATCTTACAAAAACGTGTGTGAGTGAGTCGGCCAGGGGGAGTTCATGTGACTCGTCTCTGACAGCCGCCACCGGGCCTTCCTCTCTTTTTTTTTTTTTTTTTATCCACGCTTTATAATATAGCAAACTCCAGAGGGAAGACAGAACCGGTCCCTCCATGTTCCCAAAGGTTTTATTAAGAAAAATCAGTTTCCATTTTGGGAAAAATCCAAACTATCGCATCCTGTACAGCGTTACAGTCGAAATAATACCTCATAGTGAGTGTTTCTGTCATTTTCTCAGTGTAGTTGTCTCATATTTTCCTCGTGCCCATAAAATAAAACTATCAAACCTTTTTGCTACTTCAGGAGAGTTAAATTGAACCTGTCAGGCATTTGATGGTTGCATGAAATGATACAGTTCTTGTGAGACAAACTGGTGACCTCTGACCCTTTCCTCCATCTGTCTGGGTGTAATGAGTGATGTGACACCAGGCAGCTGAAGTCTGGACGCTCGACATGAGAACGTCTTGTTGCAGCAGGCGAGCGCGGCGGGTTGACCCCTTGTTCTGCAGTTTGATTTGGGGCGCGTTCACACCGAGCGCGTTCAGATCGGTTCATTCCAACTCTGCAGCGTTTCCTCCGTTAGTCGGGTTCGTCTGGCCAGAGGAGAACAGCACCATCCGAACTGAAAATGTCTCCATCCTCTTCCAAGGTTCGCTAGGAGTGAGAACGTAATCCTGCCAACACCAGGAAACTACCTCGAAACACAAGGGATTATGGGTATAAGGAGACGGATGTTGACCTCGTGCTTGGCCTAGCATGATCAGCTGGCACGCGAGCGAACGTGACAAAGTAGCTCACCTGAGACGACCTGCTAGAAAGATTAGTGTGTGTGTGTGTGTGTGTGTGTGTGTGTGTGTGTGGAAGCCCCGAGTCCACTAGATGAAGACAGCATGCAGTCACGGTACTATAAAGGATGCTATGGATTAAAAGCGTCCAACCACATGGCAGATGTTCAAGCCACCTGACGGACGCCGCTGAGAACACGGAGGCGCTGCTGTGTCAGATATCATGGGTTCTGGTCACATGTCAGGCCGAAGACGTAATAGACGAAAAAAGACCAGCAGGAAGAGACAATTCTGTCTTGAAGAGGGGACACTGTTCTCCGCACACCTTAATAATAATAAACTTTAGTTTAATTTAATTTAAAAATAGTTTAAAAGTTATACAACATTGAGCATAAGGAGCTGAGAGAGAGAGAGAGAGAGAGAGAGAGAGAGAGAGAGAGAGAGAGAGAGAGAGAGAGAAACTCCCCCTGCTGATTTTGACAATCGTTATCGTTCATAAATTCTCTGCAGTGCTTCGTTCTTATGTGAGTCTCTGATTAATAAATGTATTCTTTGATTTTGAACAGTAGCCTCATGTTGTTGTTATTTAGCCTTTCTGAGGCTGTTGCAGGTTAAATCACTGAGTTTTATTTTATGAAAAATTGCCCCTTCAGTCACTTCATCCTGGCCCCTGCCCGGTAAAATAATCAATAAAATAAGAGTTAAGAGAATGCCTTTGTATAAAAATAGGTTTTAAGTAGTAACTTAACAGATACAACAGACCACAATCCCTGTGAAAGCACACTTATAAAACTATGTTTTTAAGAGGACTGAGCTTTATTTTGTGATCTCCCCATCGGGCGTCGCTGATTCCCGTGTCTGAAAAACTTTGCGGTGAGCTCTACGCATGGGTGAAAGGATGCGTAGAACTGCGCATCTTTTACCATACTTTTTCTATAAATCCCGACGTTTGTGTTAAAATATGCGTACACATATTTCACCCTCGTTAACGCCACTTTGTTGTGCGTAGCAACCTTTATAAATGAGGCCCCAGGAGCTCTGGGTACCTGTTGTAGTTTGGATCTTTCAAAAGGTCCACCATCCCTCCCGGCTGCCTCACCTCGTATCTGATCGCCCCCGGCCAATCATAACATGACAGCTCATGCACTTCACCTGTTGCCGTGACAACCGCATCCACGTCAACGGCTGAATCAATTCCTATCTGGCCCCCTACTGGTTGAGAGAAGGAGCGGATGCCCAATTGAAAGGGTTTCTGATGATCCAGGGACCGACAGATAATCTTTACGCCCGCGTCCTGCAGCTTAACGGGATGCAACAGCCATGCTGCTGGATAGCACGCAAACACACTCACAACTCACCGAGTACCCTCACAGCAGAGAGAGGAAGTAGAGCGAGAGAGAGACCAAGTAACGTACACTACGATCAAATAAATCTGGGAGCACTGAAGTGTTGTCACGATACCAGGACTTTGACACCAATACTAAGTTGAACCACGTCGAACAAGAAACCCCATCCAGCCACGTCCTACCTACGACTTAGACTGCTTCTTAGCTTCTTTTGCACAGGGGCTTCGATGGTTTTGACGTCTGTTGGTCCGTCCTGTAAGAAGTAGTTCCATATTTCCAGTTCAAGATCTGGTGGACTTCTTCTTCTCCTCCATGCACCATCTGCATGTATACACCCTCTGGAGGTGACACTCAACACAATTCCTGAAAGTATTTATCATTTTTTTTAATATTGAATTTCACAATGTTGACATCGGTAACAATGTCAGACATCTCAAGGACGATTCCCAGTGAAAGCGATCTCCATTCGACCCAGTGACCCCGCCCATCCCATGGACCAGAAACCGTCTGGTGTGCGTACTGTACGTTCATGCACGACCCCAAGGTGCTAGAGCATCAAGAGAGCTAGATGGCTCCTTCAACCAGAGAGGGGGAGAACTAGCTGGTGTAGCTGCTGTAGAGTTTGGTTGGAAGGAAAACCTGCAGACGGCGCTGCAAGGCACTTTGGATGAAGTTGTTTCAGTTTCATTTTTACTTGTCGCACCTCTGTAAAGGACTAATTTTTAAAACCTAATCGTACAAAGAACGTTATATAGGTAATACAACACTGGATGAAAGTGTCTTTTCTAGCGCTCACACCTCTATAGAGGCTCTTGAATCAACCACCAATAACGAGTCCGAGAGCCTGAAATGAAATTGCTTTTGATTTTTAAAACCTCGTCTAGAAATCAGACTTCTAACACATGTAGAAGGTAAATGCGATATCGGTTCATTCTGTGTCCTGAGTCGTTTTGAAGTAGTTTCACATTTTTGCAATTATCGATAACGAGAGAAGAACTCCGGGACCCCCGTGGTGAAAGCAGCACTTCCTCAGAGCGACGGCTAAGACCGGACCTGAACCTCTGTGGAGGTGTGGGAGTGGAAAACCAATTGAGTGTAAAAGAAAAATATTTCCTAAAATATATGAAACATGCGATGTGAAAGGCAGTGAATGATAAGCAGCGTTTTATCTTACTCGTCAATGGATTCCTTTCATCATTTCAGAATAAAACGCGGCTCCGGGGGCAATTTAGTCTCTAATGGGTATTTAGAAACAGTCTCACAAATTGGACCATGACTGGAAATGGGACCTCCTTTCAGATTTTGCCCTTGTGTCTGAAAAGTTTGGGTGTTTTCTTTCTCCTTCACTGACGCAAACCGAGAGACATTTAAAAGACATTTTTAAAAAAGTGTCTTTAACGAGGGGTGGGTGCTGCCTTACCAATAGCGCTGTCCCCCGAGGCACGGCTTTGACCTTTCACAACAAAAGGCACTAATTAAGATCTGCAGCACACGAAAGCCGTAGACCGGAATAAAACTCAGTTAACAAGCCAATTATTTCCAGATGGAGATAGAACATGAGTCCTGTCAACACAGAATGCAAACGTTACGAGAGAGAGAGAGAGAGAGAGAGAGAGAGAGAGAGAGAGAGAGAGAGAGAGAGAGAGAGAGAGAGAGAGAGAGAGAGAGAGAGAGAGAGAGAGAGAGAGAGAGAGAGAGAGAGAGAGAGAGAGAGAGAGAGAGAGAGAGAGAGAGAGATCGATCGATCTAACCCTGGTGAGTCCAGAGCCTCGCTGCTGTTCAGGAGACAGTCGGGATGTAAGGATGCATTCAGTTTGATACACCAATCCCATTTTATTTCTGAAGGTAAACAACAGCAAAAGTGTAAACCATTAAGTTAAATTACTGTTTAAGACATTTTAATGCAAGTCTGGATTCCATTTTATAGCCAGTTTCATCCTCAAATATGCCTGAGGAGTAAAAAAGACATTTAAAGTTTACGACTGCACAACCAGAGAAACGTCTCAAGAGAACCAGCAACGTTTTTAAGGCGTCTGGAATGTTTAAGACTCTTGAGCGTTACTGTTCATGTGCTAAAAAGCCAATTGCGACTTACAGCAAATGTAATCTATTACTTTTAATGCGACGCAGTGTTTCTCACCCTGCATGCAGAGTGCATGGAATGCAGCAGTACGAAAGAGCAAAGGGCCCCGGGAGTCGCAGCGCTGGACTTTGTGGCCACGACTTCAACTGTCACGGCACCCACGGGTGATAAAAGTCTTATCTTGGGGATGTGCGCTGCTTGAACGCTGCAGTTCAGTGTCAGTTAATACGTCCAAGCATCACAGACCCCCAGGAAACACACACATACACACACACACACACACACACAGAACCCAAATATGAACAGACAGGGGCGTTCGATCTACAGGGAGTCACATGCACACACAAGCACAGCTGCATGTGTCCACCTTACACACACACACACACACACACACACACACACACACACACACACACACACACACACACACACTGACGTCAACAAGAGTCTTGGCATACTTGGTATCAACAAAGCACAATTACATAATCTTGCACATTTCTGTGTTACTGATTAACGGACGCGTCATCACTGCAGCAAAACGTTTCAAGATGTCACTCTGACGTGATCTTGAGCGTGAACAACCTTCTCTGGATCCCTATGATTGACTCTTCACGGACATCAAAAGGATGTTCATCCCCCTTTTTTTTTTTTGTCTTGTGTCTGCCCTCATGACATTCACTTCATCAAATTAGTTCTCCCCAAGCCCGGACATCAACAACATTCACGTACAACATCTGATAACGTCCAGGCCAAGTAAAACAAGACACTATTGTACGTCTCTCTACACCCGAGCGTCAGCTAAGTGACTTAAATGGAAATTCAATTACCTAAAAACCTAAACCTAATGCTAAAGACGCCTTTGTAGTCAACTACGCTAATCTAACTGAGCTAACTAGCTGAGCGCTTCATAAGATCATGTGAGGCAACAAAATAGACTGGTGCTCTACTTTTTTCCATGTGGGGACGTTTCTTGAAAATACCTTCACTTCAACTTTTAGGTGGTAAATACTAGTTGAAAATACGTCAACTTCAGCTTTTATGGTGGTTGGATGTTAAATACTAGTTGAAAATACTGTTCATCTGAGCATTCAGGTGGTAGATACGAGCTGGGAACTTGGGTTTTGGTGGTACACCCCAGTTTCTCAGACATCACCAATAAGGAAATATCTGCAGCTTGGGCGATATCAAAATTGACAGGTGACGACTTTCCTTTTGATGATGCTGATATACGATATTATTGTTGCTACACTGGTTGAAAGGAAGCTCTTTGACTACTGCAATTACAACAAGTGGCCCTTACACAATAAGCCCCTCCATGCACTACATGTGAGTTCCTTCCTTTATGTCTTGTTTTCCTCTCAGCCCAATTTCATCAGTAATACATAGCAATTAGGAGTAATATGATTGGCCGTCTTGCCACCATGACAGAATAAACTATGTTGAGTTTCACATGTGATTGGCATCTGTACATCAAGATTTATGTCAGGATGAAAAGGTGTACAGACACGATTCCACAAATAAAAATAAAATAATAAAAGGTAGGTAATCTCCACTGATTGGGAAATATTGAAAATGCATGGACTAAAAAAAAAAAGAAAAGTCCAGTTTATCTCAGTTCCTTAAATTCTGCTGGATGTTGGTAAAAGCAATACTACTCACTATACTCACATCAGGACCAACACACTTCAGGACTTCAACTACAATTACATGATTTTGTATATCTTCAAATATAAAGACACAATGTTCTGCAAAGGCCATGATGAATTCAATATGTATCATATGCTCAACAGGTTATCAAGTTGGGGAATTATAGGATCATAAATTTAGAATAAGGTGTAAGATGTATTTGGCATAATCAAAATGAAAACGTGAGTAAACTTTCAGCCAGTCATCACAATCAAACAACCAATAGAATCAATAATAAAAAAGGACGAATTATGACCACCAATGTCAGTAATCCAAGTCCAGGATTGAGTGGATTTGGATAGTAAAGTGCGCTCTGAGCTGTTTCTAATGTTCTAGCCCGTCTAATAAAGACTTTTATATCATCCAAATCCACATAAACTTGGATTTTTTTTATGCCACATCACCCATTGGTGGTCATAAGTCTTGTTTGTTATTATTATTGCATTTCCCTCCCAGGCGCACATGTGGAAATGTTAATAACCGAAGCTCTGCCTGCACTTTTCTGAACCAACAGAATCAATTAACCTTTCAGAAAAGCGTCAATTTAAGATTTTCTCCCCTAATAAATCCTTTCCTCATATCAGTAGTGTGATCCTATGATCCTACTATGAATTTAGTTTAAAGACTTATCCACATAGAGAGGTGTGTAGTCTGTTCAGGTGTTATCAACTTGCAGAAAGTCAGCTGAGAGTTTTACATTTCGAAACGTGAATCCGTCTTACCTCGCAAGTAAAAGCTTCCTGCAAAACCGCTTGATTCCCCCCGTCCCGGCGCCCTGCTGTGCCTACACTTCCAACATGGCGGGTTCTTACTGTCCTTACTGTCTCTCGCTGAACTGCTTGACTCCTGGAAGACAGCGGGTGATGTGAACCCGCTGCTGGCGATGTGACCCGCTGCTGGCAGTCGACCGAGGCTACTGTTCACATCCAGCCCGGCCAGACCGCCCGTCTCTCCCCGGTTTGGCTCCACCTGAGTCCGCGTCATCAGCCAGAGCGTCAGCAGCGCGCCTGGACACCTCCCCCCTCCCCTCGCGCCTGTGGGCTGGCAGTAGTCCCTACAAATTAGCCACTAGAATTTATTTTTTAGTCTCTAGTCAGTTTTTTTTATTAGTGTAATTCAGCTTCATAATAGACACTAGTGATAATTTAGCTGATAATTTATGATGATATCTGGTCTTTTCAATCAATAATTGATCAACATGTTCTGTTTTGATGTGTCAGCAATTTATTGACCTTGATGATGATAATCTATAGCCCAGCTGAGCCCCATCTAATACTCTGCTCCACTTTTAGCTGTGTTGCACTTTGCACCATGTTTCTAGAAGTCATGCCACATGGCCTTGTGTAAGCTGATCCCACAAGTGTTCAATTGGGTTGAGGTCTGGACTCTTGGCAGGCCATTCCATTCTCTACTCCCACATTCTGGAGGTAGTCTGTGATAACCCTGGCTCTGTGGGGGCAAGCGTTGTCATCTTGGAGGATGGAGTTAGGTCCCAGATTGTGGAGATATGGGATCGCCACTGGCTGCAGAATCTCATCCCGATATCTCACTGCATTGAGATGGCCTTCAATGATGACAAGCCTTGTTTTGCCAGTGATGGAGATACCGCCCCACACCATGACACTGCCCCCACCAAAAGCTGTTACTCGATCGGTGCAACAATCAGCATAGCGTTCTTCATGTCGTCTCCATACTTTGACCCTGCCATCCAACTTCCGCAGACAGAACCTGGACTCATCACTGAACATGACATTCCCCCACATGTTCAGGTTCCATTGTCGGTGTTGCCGACACCAGCGCAAACGGGCCTGACGGTGAAGGGCAGTCATTGCAGGCTTCCTGGTAGCCTTATGAGCTCGGAGATTGGCTGTGTGCAGTCTGTTCCTGACCGTCTGATCAGAGATCTGTATGCCATAACGTCCTGCAAACCTTGCCTGCAAATCTCTAGAAGACAGCCTACGGTTCCTCAGTGCTGTAAGGGTGATGAACAGTCTTCTTGGGGTGTTGTCTTCCTGGGACGCCCACTTCGCGGTCACCGGTTTCACGGAACTTGGCCTTCAGTTTGGAAATGGTACCAGGGCTGGCTCCAAATAATGCTGCAACTTGGTTTTGCAGAACACCAGCTTCAACTTGCCCTATCGCACGGGCCTTATCCAGATTAAACAAACGTGGCATGCCGATGCTTGGAGCAGACACCAAATGATCACTTTAGTAGGGCGCAGCACCCAGCAGGCCCCATGCACACAGGTGCTGCACCTGGAGCTCAAAACAAGAGTGAATACCAACAGGAGAATACACTGTTTAGCATTGGCAGAGAATTTTGGCAAATTTTACTTGGCCGCTACCCACATAATCAGCTGTGCTGCTCATCCCACAAATGCATGATCCTTACAAGTTGGACATCATTGTAAAGGTAAATGAACAGGCTTTCCAACAATATAAAATACAATGCCAATTAGCATTGTAACAACAGAGAAATAATCAACCAAACACAAATTTCCAAACTTTTTTTTCCGAGTTTATTTACTATAATAAAAGTTTCCTTAGCTTTATTTATTGTACATTACTGTGTCCTTAATCTGAGATCAGTGATACATTTCAGGTTAACAGTTAATTAGTGGCCTCTAAATTGACACATTACCCACATTTCTGTGGAAAAATCTAATTGATCGTTCTCTTTTTATGGGTCTCAATTCAAAGCTGCACTAGGCAAGATTTTTATGGAAAAACACGTCCGTATGAACCTGAATCTCTTGGTTTTACTGACAACGGATTACAGGATTTCTGGGTAATGAAGTCCAAAAAACACTCAATGCCACCAATGTTTGAAGTTTCCTTGTGCAGCTTTAAACGATTGATGACACGTTTCTTTATTTTAGAGATACTGAAAGGTGAACTTCAGGTAATCTTCTCCATACTAGATATGTAGCATTTTGAAAATGAACTCTTCACCTCCTACCAATCAAATATCAACAAGAAGCACATGTTAAATAATTCAATGAACAGAAGTAAGGAGGCAATTATTAAACTCACCATCTTCTAATAACAAGAATTGCTTAACAAAGTCTAGTTTATCCACATCTAGTTCTTCTCCTATTGTTAAGTGCCTTGGGTACCTTGAAAGGCACTCTTAAATTAAAGTTGTTGTTATTATTATTATTATTATTATTATTATTATGTATGATTAGCTTTTTCCCCCCAGAGATCAAAATAAACAACTTAATCTCAACGGGGGTCGGTCTTGGTCAGTGAGTGCTCCAATGCTCCAATGCTCCTATATATTATTCTGTTAATTCACCCCACTGTCTCCTTCCTGCTGTTTATCCAGTGGGACCAGTGTGACAGCTCAGAGCCCGGGAGCTAAAAGGCATGGCTCAAATTAGCTAGAGTGCATCTCCCTCTGAATGATTCATCAAAGCTGCAAAGAGATCCAGATCCCTGGATACTGTGATTGAGGCAATGAAGCGGCTAAACGCAAGCCGATGTGAACAGGAGGAGGGGGGGCTGCGGGTGTTGATGTATATTTCAAAACGTTTTTCTACTAGCTGAATTATGGGCATGTCAGTTACGGTACACATTTACACACTCGCCTGTGGTTGTACTATAAATGTGCATTACATAAAAATTACAACAGAAGCTCTGGTCTGAGATGATCAAGAAGAAGACGCGTTGGATAGCAAGTCTTGCCTAAAAACGTTCAACACCATACTGCAGAAACCCAACGAGAATTGCTTTTATTAGAAAGGTAGATGATGTAAAAGTTGTTAGATTTGCAGTCAGTCGTAGTATCCTGCTGCCTAATTTAAAAGCTATTGGTTTTAAAAATGCTGCGGTGAGATAGGTCAGTTCTTATTTAAGGGATAACACACCGAGACATATATAATGTGGGGTCTCACAGGGGAGTGTATTGGGTCCACTCTTTTTCCTCTTGTATATAAATGATCTGAAGGCTGCTTGTTCTAGTAATGATTTTTTTCTATGCAGACCTCTCAGCATCACTGGTTTCTCATAAGATAAAAGTAAAGTTTACTTTAGTGCAGATCTAATAAATATCAGCAGATGGGTGTCAGATAATTGGTTGTTATTGCCTGTTGGAAAAAACAGAATCAATACTGTTCGGCACCAGGATAAAATTGAGAGTCTCTTGGTTTGGAAGTTAAAGTTGTTGAATCTGCTCGTAGGAAAGGACTCAGTCAAATACTTGGGTTGTATGCTGGATAGCCATTAAAACGGTACTCAAAGAACTGAACCAAAGAACACAATTTTTAGCCAGAATATCCAATTGTTTAGACAGAAGAGCGATGGTGACTCTAGCTGGAGCTTTGATTCAGCCTCATTTTGACTGCTGTTAATGGTACAATGGTCTGACAAACTACCTTAAAAATAGACTAGAGACCTGTCAGAACAGGTTAGTAAGGACTGTTCTGGGTGTCCCTATGAGGACTCGTCTTGACTGCTCTCACTTTGAGACTCTTGGATGGTTGACGGTTGATGTGAGGGGCTCTCAGGTTGAACTAGGTTTGGTACATAGCATTGTACGTGATGCTAACCCTAAATCCTCAGAATTATTTCAGGCAAGAGAGGGAGGTTTACAGTTACTCCACTAGGGGGCGCTCCACTGATTTTATTCCCCCTAGAACGATTCAGAAATACATTCATAGGTTTTTGAGATATCCTGCAGACAAACAAACTAGCAAACTAACTAACGGGCGAAAACATGGTTGCATTTGGCAAGATTAGTACTAACCAGCAAATTACCAATTTAATAGGAACTGTAATGGTACTAGGCAGGAATATATTGTACATATTGGATGGAGCCAAAGATGAAGAAAAAAAAAAAAAACAGGACAGGAAGCCTCATCAGGTTTAATTAATTTTTGATCAGGCCTTTTTCACGGATGTTCCACAAACCATTTACAGGCCAAAGGGAATAAGGGAAGTAGAATATAGTCATGTCATCAGTATACAGTCATGCAGCGCATTTCGCCTCACATTCATGTTCCATGGTGAGCATGCATACCTTGTAGAAGAAGCCTTTCTGAATCGGTAGGGTCCACTGGTAACGTCAACCTCATGATCTACCAAGGAATAAAAATAATTTGCTATCACATCGAAAATATAGTTACCCTTTTGTAAACCACAAGTTACCTACTATTGTGTTAGTCTTTAATCTAACAAATCAAAATGTAAACAAATCCAGTAGTAGCTGCAGTGCAGTTACATATGATTTATTTTTTTCAATCTTAATTTTCACCCCCGTCTAGTGTTTCTTGCCCTTCTCTCTCCTCTCTGCAGATCCTGTCAGATTGGATGAAGCTCTGTCACATCTGAAGAAGAAGCAGCGCCTCAGGGGGACGAGGTTTGTTCTTTCCTTGGCAATGTGTTTTTAAACATTTAGTGGCTTGCACAGATCCTCCTTCTCATGACATCAAATCGGTTTCACCCACTGGCTGGACTCAAAACGTCATCGAACATCAAACATCATTGATTCTGTAACTAATACAGTATTCTTAAAAAAAAAAAAGACATTAAAACAAGTTATTGATGTTCATTCAAGTTGCAAAGAATGTCCCTCTTAACAACAAACTCATATTCAGTCTTAACATCTTACTATCTATTTCAAGACTGAATTTTAAGACTGACTATGTTGCAGTAGAATTACTAACTGAAGTCCTTGGTTGACAAAATTTTGCCCCATTGGATCCTCTACATTTGTACTGTATGTTATGTAAGGTAAAGATTTATTTTTTCAGAATGGATACACAGCGTTTTGAATTAGTACTCTTCGTGTTACGAGGCCTTGAGTCCATCTGTTGCTATATCAGGGGTCACAGAAGCAGGAAGGTGTTTTGAAGCTCTCAACACTTTCAAGACCCATTATCACCTCTGTGTTTGTTAAATAATGACGTAAAAAATGACTTGAATCGACCTCGGTGACTCGGTGAGGAGGAATGCAACGACATCGGCAAGACTCTGGCACAATTTACGGTGGCCTGTAATTGAGATAAATAATAAAGTCAGATTTTCACAATAAAGTTGAGTAAACTAGCTAATTAGAGTAGAGATCCAACAGAGACGTCTAGTGAAGAGGTAATACATCACCATGCTACATACTGGAATGATACTGTAGATATATTATGGTCATTTTGTGCCACTTTAACTCAGCCAATAAGATTCCTTCTGACTCTAAAACTTCGATCTGCTCCTGTCGGCTGGTTGTTTACTATAATGCCCTTCTTGGGTTTTGTGATAATCTCTGGGATTATCATTAAGGGTCACATACACCCCACCTGTCTCGCTGAGAGACACGAACAGGGTTTTCTTTAGAGGTTAATGCTGTGGTGACGACTAGAGCACTGGGTCATGTTGAGTCTCGCCAGCCAATATCTTACATACTGTTTTCTATTCATGAAAGAGATAGTAAACCTAAATTGCAGAACATTAACAATATTTCACTGGAGGAAATACCCAGAATGATACTTCTTGAAAAAGTAACTGATTCCTTTATAATTTCACACAATGTAAAACAGTGGTGGTGGTTGTACATTAAAATGATGATGATGAAATGAAAGTACAATCTGTAAATTCTAATAAATTACACACAATAGATTTTGGAGGCACAATAATCCAAAAGTACCTGAGAGTAACCAGATTACGTGACTGAATTGGGATAATCCTGTCCTGTCCTGCAGACATGCAGCTGCCTGCTAGACGATGCCGTGGTTTTTTTTAAAGCCTATAATGCAAAGTCACTGCAAATGAAAAAAAAAAAAGAAAAACAAAGCCAAACTGAGTGAAATCATTTCAGTGGTCTGAGCTCAAAAAGCACACTGTTTCCTGTAGCTGGTTGGATTACGTTCTCTCCCCTAACGAACCACCACAATTCTCTTGGAAGAGTTTCGCATTTTCAGGCATCTAGGTCGGTTATTTGGTGTCACCAGAGTTGGAGCGGCGTTGTTCTCACCTGGCCGAACAAACCGACCCAAAGGAGGAAACATGTCAGAGAATAAACCGCTCCAAACATGCTCGGCTCACTCTGGATAAGAGCATTAGCTCATCCACCAGGGACAAAAAAAAGCTGATTTGGTCCAAAACAATCCCCATCATGTGAATTAAGTTCAATTAAAGATCCATTTGGTCCATAAATGTTGCTTCTTTCATACCGAACAACTTTTAATCTGACATCACTGTCCTTATAGGCAAGGCAAGTTTATTTGTATAGCACCTTTCATACACAAGGCAGTTCAAAGTGCTTTACATGAGGCATTAAAAGACATTTAACACAAGGACATTTATAGAGACAAAAAAAATAAATCACAGTGCAAAAGGAATAAAAGTTATAGGACCTGGCTATGTCGTTGTACATGCTGAAACACATTTACCTCACGTTATAATGCTTGTTCTGATATCTTGACTGAAATTGGATTGCACCTATAGAGGCGTTACACTGTGTACCGGTGGTGAAGTACACATCCACCTATTGGTGCTTTTCAGACGGTGATCGCTGTTGAAGCGCCAAGTCAGGATCAGTGTGGAAACCCTGAAAGTTTACGAGGTTTCAAGGACCTAGAAAAGCCTTCCAAAGTGGATTAAGCCGCCTGACCCCGACGACAAGATGGGTTTCTTTGAATTGAGTCAGATTCAGGGGATGGAAACAGGCTGAACTCCAACTAGATGAATTAGAGGAAAATGTGCAGACATCTCTCTCCTAAATGAGATAATCCTTAGATGGTTTTCATGATTGTGTAACAAAACCGTATGATTGGACGCCCTAACCGCAGGGGGCGTGGGTCAAGTGGGTCACGCCGCTGCCACTGTCGTCATTTCACACCCAATCGGCCTCGTTGTCCGTGCTGCGTATCGACTGAAGTGCATTAGACTCAGAGTGGATCTGTACAATTGAGTGGCTTTTTATAACGCTTGAGCTCCATCAGCTCCTCCTCTCTCAGGCCCACATGCAGCGCTTTCATTTGCTGTGGTTGAAATCCTGTGGAAAAATCTGTATTTGGGATTTGTTCGTAAAGAAATGCTTCTAAATTGTTCAATTATGAACATTTTAAGGTTGATTTTGTTTTCAGATCTACTTTGGCTCAGGAAAAAAAAGTGATGCTCTTCATAATGTTTTTCAAATAAATGTAGTTTAGTCAAAAGTCGAACTGAATTAGTTACAGTTGAATGAATATTGGACCATACTGGGCCCTGATTGGCCGACAACAAGGTTTCTTCTTCATTGGTACACTTGACTTTTGGACAGGAGACATGATGCAAACGTCAACGCTGACAGTGGGTCAAAGGGTCAAAGCCACCATCAGCCACCCTGCTGTTTCCCCTTTTGTTTATGTCAAACGAGCAAAGTTCACATTTCAATCAGGACAATCTCTGAGTCTCCGAACTCCTCGTCCTTCCTCAGCAGATAAAGAACCTCGCCTTCAGTTGGTCCAAATTTGATCCTGTAGATTACATTACGACAAAGGTGAAAATAAATCGCTGCCCTGAGCCTGGATTTTATCTGAGCTCTCACACTTTTCACCTGACTGCAGCGCCATTATCACCCATTACCATGCTGAGTTCAAATACAAGTCCAAACCCAGGAGAACGGAGAACAAACTGAAAAACAGAAACCCAAAGGTGATGGGCCTCATCTCGTCCTGACCCCGAGGCTCCTGGACGCCTGAGGAGCTTTAAAACCAGACTCTTACTCTGAAAACACATTTTTACAAACACACTTTTATGGATGTCTGCTATCTTCTCCTTCCTCTTGAACCCTGTTGTTGATTGATTTATGACACTTTAAATCCACACGCTGGAATAATCCTCCAAGATTTAATTTAATTTCAACGTTTCGACCCCGTTATGTCTGGAGTCAAAACGTTGAGGTGAATAGATTCACTTCTGATGTCTGACACTTTGATTCTTTACATTATTGGAATTTATCTACCATCGTAACTACGTGTTGAAGTTCAGCGTCCGTCTGTTCGGCTGCAGACACAATGGAGAAACTCTGTGATCATGCTTTGTGAAATGGGTCGGCAGTGATGTCACTGTGTCGCTATGCAACAGATTTAATCTGATCCCCTTCCCTCAGATTAGGAGGGAAAATCACTAGCAGGGCCTTTTGGCTAAATTACACTTCCTGTGAATGTGGCTGTAACCTTCACCTCCAGCGCCGGGCCTCGCTAGTCACCGTATGCTGCGATGCATTTGACCTTTTACATGATAGTTCATAATAATAGCTTCGCCGCTGACCGCTAGCGGGTGTGGATGACCGCTGTGTATTATTATAAGCTAAAGAAAAGTAAATTACAGTCCGTCCAAATGCGTTCATCCTGAGGTACGGTTCAGTTGGAGTATGAAAAGTGTTTTGTCTCCAGCCTCTCTTCATCTCCTTGACATTTAGATGAAGGTCTTTCTGCTACGAACTGACGGTGACAACCGGTACCCGAAGATGTTTTAGTCCCCTAAACCGTGAGCTAACCTTTTCACGTGACGGACAGGGGGAAAATGGCGATCCTCACCGCGGCGGAGGAACGTAACGCTTGCACAATCTGCGTTTTTGGAGTTTGTGCTCATTTCCCGTTAACAGATCCATCGGCATTCTGCAACCGGCTCCTCTTCGGTCCTCTGATTCAGTCACGAGAGGCCTCATCCACCCGGACATCAAGAGCACTTTACGCTAACAGCAATCAGGGACCATCTGCATTGATTAAATACTGCTCAGCATTCCCGGGCACAGCAGACCAATATGGCCTCGTGCTGTTGAACACCCAGAAGATTAAAACGACGTGTTTCCTGCAAAAGAGTTTGAATGTGGTGGAGTTTATTTCTTTTAGCACCGTTTCATCAATGTGTCAATCTAGAGAGAGAGAGAGATTTAGTGTTTATTTAGGGACGACAGACACTTATTACATCGATACGGCTCATCTGTTTTTCGATTGAAGGTCGTAAAAGGTCATTTTAAGCTGGTGTTCTGCAAGGTCTGTGTTTTTATTCAGTCTCCATCTTCGTCTCTCAGCCTCACTGTGGTGTTCCTCACTGTGGTGTTCCTCACTGTAGTGTTCTTCACTGTGGTGTTCCTCACTGTGGTGTCCCTCACTGTGGTGTCCCTCACTGTGGTGTTCTTCACTGTGGTGTTCCTCACTGTGGTGTTCCTCACTGTGGTGTTCCTCACTGTAGTGTTCTTCACTGTGGTGTTCCTCACTGTGGTGTCCCTCACTGTGGTGTTCTTCACTGTGGTGTTCCTCACTGCTCTCCCCAGAGATCACCTGTCAATCAAACAGTGTGTCCAGTACTGTGACGTCTTCCTCCTTGGATTTTCTGTTGATGGAGTTTGAGTTCCTGTAGGTGGCGCTCTTTTCTTTGTCTGTTCAGCCACGGTGGCTATCGCTGCTCATGCTAACTACCCAGTTCTTCTTCTGTTGATTCCAACACAATTCTATATACAGTAATGATGTTTCAGTTCACAGTAGTAGTAGTGAAAGATGCACATCGTTGATGAGAAGATGTGTGTTGTGTGTGTGTGTGTGTCTTGGGAATGTCAGCGTCGTGTAAAACACCATCCAGCTGTCACTTTCCACTAACAAGCAGACAGATGGTTGAGGAGGCAAGCGGGAAAAATGATTAATTCAGATTGAACAAGGTTAAATGGAGGTTCAGGTTGGATGGTGGAGTGACGCGGACGAGCTGTGACAGAATGAGTCCAATGCAGCGCACGTGCACACTGACGTGTACCGCGCACGTGCACACATAACCTACACATGGACAGACAAACTCTCTTGAATCCATCGAAGTCAAGAAATTAACTTTTCCAGAGACTGTTTGCCTATTTTCCTTTATTGAACGATAAAATAAGACATCCCACTACTGGAAACTGGCAGCAGGCCCTCCGGGAGAGGATGGAGCTGTTTTCCTCTCAGCTGTCCGTCTTCACCCTCCATGTTGAGTTTTTTACCATATTGTTGGTTTATTTTTTTGTTGCCGTCTCCTGTGCCAACATTTTCCTACTGCTTCAGTCTGCGTATTCGCTTTGTATCTGATCTCTCCCTGCATCGGAAAGAACCACCTGGTCATCGGCTGCCATGAACCTACAGGGGGCAGTAGACGCATTCACATGTGAACATTTGACAACTCAATGTGAACAGGTTAAAATGCAAAAAAGGGAAATCTCTCTCTCTCTCTCTCTCTCTCTCTCTCTCTCTCTCTCTCTCTCTGACAGGGTGATTGATTCATTCATCACCTATCCATCAGATCCTTTCCTCTACTAGGTGGCAGTGATGGTTCTCCAACTAGAGGATTACAGGTGGAGCTTCCTCTTCCTCCTGGTCCTGTGGGAAGATGGTCTGCTGTGTTGGTAGGAGCTAACCTTTCTATATTTTGTACTTTCTTTAGTCAGGACAGTGACACTGATTGAACAGTGATTTGATGATGTATGATGAAGAAAATGTTACTGGTGATCACGTGAAATTGTTTTCGGTTCATTGACTATGTGAGCTTTTCTCATTCACGTCCCGTGTAGAATTTGCAAGCCAGTCCAGGATTGCAACCGGCAACCTGAGATAGCTCACTAATTTAACATTTAACCTCCATCGCTGTGATGTAATATCCAAGATTAAATCACTCTGGACAATCAGCCGTGATGTGATTGAGAATAATCCAGACTGAAAGTTGGATTTCCTTGATGCAATCATGCTAAAAGCTATCGGTGAAAAGCTCCCGACAGTACGGTAAGCCTACTTACGGACAAATCTTCAAAGTCTTGACCTTGAAGGCATTTTCGTTTATTTCATGTGGTAAAGTGATATCAGTATCTAGTGTTTTATCACGTTGAATGAGAGAACCTGGGATGAGTTTTGACAGTGGACACATTAAACTACGGTGAGGTAGAGGTTCAGTTTCTTGCTCAAGGACACTTCAGCAGGACATGTGGCTGCTCTGGTCTGTGAACGTCTCTGCAACCACGAGGCCACCTCACCGCCTCTGGGTGTCCAAAGTGTCTTTTGGTTGTAGTGCTTGGCTCCATCAAAAATTGATCCTAGATTCAAGGGAAAGTTGGCTACAGGAAGTGAGACGTGATGGAAAAGCTCATTTCATTGCAAAGAATGAGAACTGGACTTTTCATTTGTGAACAAGGAGAGGATTTGTGTCCCTTGTGAAGCCCTGCAGGGGTCACGAGTGAGTGTGTAGCGCCCACTAGTGGACGCTCTTAAAACATCCAAAGGAATCAGCTGTCCATGCACTGTGAGGAGGAGGATGGTGATGATGATGAACTAGAAGGTTCAATTGATTCTCCAAATAGTTTCAATAGAGCAGAAGTTACTTAGTTGAATCCAAGTTGATTCCATGACCGGTTTAAGTCGAGACCAAAATAGACAAACAGTTTAAATGTCTCTCCAAATGTAAAAACAATGTAGATCTGCAGGAGCTCTGTACTAAACCCCTCAACATCCAACTAATCAATGCATCTTTATAGTGAGTGCATGGCAGTAATGTCTCCAACCAAGATATGTACTTTAAATTGTTTCTAGTCCTGGGAATAAAATAAACCACACATCAATTAAATTACTCTTTTTTACAAATATTTTTAGACAGGAAGGAAAAAGTCAACATCCAATAGAGCGAGCCAAGACATCAGAAAAGTGTGAACTCAAATACTATACAGCTCAGAATAGAATAGAATAGAAATCTACACAATACATGGACACAACAATGAGCAGAGAGGGAACAACACGCAACGAACAGACCACACTGTAAAGGTTGTGAAGCTCTTTTCTTTTCCTGAAGAACGTAAAAGAACGGCTCGCTGAACGGACAAGGTGAGGCTTTTTTCCTTTTTCCTGCGGCTTTGGTTGAAACAGGAAGCATGTAGCAACTAATCATGTTTTACTTCATGTTTGGAAAACCTCCACTTCCTCTGCATAAAATTCACGATGTCACCATGGAGTACCAGGTTCCTCTAAAATCGAGTTCATCACGTTTTCTCTCGTTACTTTAAAACAACTCATATTTTCTATCCTTTTTTTTCCCAAGCTTTGATAAAGTATAATTTTATGATTTTGATAACACGTCATATTTTGGGTTTTTTTTTCTTGTGGGGAAAAGGGAGTATGTACAGTATGTGTAGTTTTGTACAACATACATAGCCTTTTCAATACATTTTTTTTTTTTTGGTATTTCAGATTTTAAAAGTTCTTCTTACAGAATCCGTCGTTTTCTGCAACATATATGAGATATGTTGCATGTTCTCATGTTTTATTATTATTTAACTAAGACCTTTTTTGGCTAAATGATAATAAAACATAATAAAAATGTAAAAAACCCATTTTGTTTTAGAGCACACTTAGAGAACTCCACATATATGTAATATTTCTATAACTCTTCGTAATGCATCTGACCTGAACTTCTCTTCATGAGACATTTTGAGAGGCTTTTCTTATGGGTGTTGGTTTATCAAGTGCAACCCTTCCTTCTGAAAAAGTGTGCAAGGCCACTTCCTTATTTGCTCCTTCGAGAAGTTATAAAATGAATCATCGGTCCACCTGCCTCACTGACTCCCCTCCTTAACTCTGTTTCCTCCTTCCTCCTGTGTTATCGGCCTCCCTCAATATAACTCACTGATACACATTTTCAGAAGCACTTTTCACCATGGGCAACTTCGCTGCTAATGAGGGACTCTCTATCTTTGTCATTGTGAGTATATCAGCTGTGATTTTATATTTTGGGGCTTTTATTTTGTATTTCTTGGCTTTTATCTGCATTTGTGTCCCGTTACGCCTGTTTGTTAAAAGCAGTTTAAAAGAAAATTGGCTTGACATCGAGTGATTTTGACTTGGTGTGGTTATGGGTGTTTTTGGGGTGATAGTAAAATCTGATTTGATTCACCACAATAAAACGTCTCTGGGAATGAAATCGATATGATGTGATGAGAACAGATTATACTTGAATTTGAGGAGTTAATTTTGTTCCAAGCATTGCCTTTTTTCTTATTAGTTGAAATTAATTTATTGTATTTCATGCTTTCAACACAACAAAGACGTATTTTACTGTAATCTCATTTGCTTCACAACAACAAAATGTCTGATATGATTAAATGAGATGAAATTCTGCTGGAAATCAATTTTAGAATTCAAGTTAATTTTGTCTGAAGCGGTTCCAGTTTTTTTAGTTAAACTGAATCTATTTTTTTAGTTAAACTGAATCTATTTGGGTGTTTGTTTCGTGCTGTGTGGATTTCAACTTACCACACAACTTGTTTGATGCCTTCTGAAGGAAACATGACATTTGTTTGTGTGTTGCAGCTGGTATGGCTGGCGATCAACGCGGCCCTGTTTGTCCAGTTCTACATGAACTTCCTGACCGAGAGATGGTTTTACACCAGGGTCCTCCTCGGGGTGAGTCTGCCCCACACCACGGCTGCTTCCTGACCCTTTTTCATACAGATTTTTAAAAAATAACTGAGCTAAAAAAAAAAAAAGAGGAAGCAATAAAATGGCTCAATAAATGCTGATAAAACTCTTGCTAGGGGTAAACGTGCTTTCAGGATTTTTAAAAATGTATTTAATTGATTTATTGATTGATTTGATGACAAATTACAATTATTCTTGAGTAAATACTGAAGCAAACATCAAAAAAACAAAACGACACATTATTCATAATGCTGCTGTTATCATCTGGATCTATGAGACATTTATCACAACATCAAACACAGAAAACTTATAAAAAACATATTTCTAAAACTGTTTTGTTTCTAAATGTAATTGAATGTCTCACACTTGCTTTTGGAGAATACTGCAATTTATAGTACATGTTTTCCTAAGTTTCACAAAAAGGGAGAGGATAAAAAAATCCAAAAATAAATAAAAACAGCTCATGAAAAGTGCGGAAATGTTGTAGATGTCATTCCAAAAACCCCAGTGTTTCTCAGTTCCTCACATGACCTCAGATGCACTGCAGTCGCCATCCTAGAAATCCCCAATGCTGCATCAACAAAGCAGCAACCACTGCAGCCTATTTTCTGTACGTTACACGGTAGTGCAACACAACAGATTGGAGTTTCATTGCAGAAGCCTGGAGGTCTGAGGGCTGGATGGGCGTGGACACTGACCCTCAACCCCAGTGACCCAGTGGCCTCACCCTGAACCAAAGCTGGTTTATTTGCCTAACATCAACCAACAATGGTTTTATTTAACCCAACGCTGCAAAAAATATCTTAACAAGTCATGCAGTCTCATACTGAGCCTTAAAACAAGTGTAAAATCAGTGCGGTGAGGTCATCCAGGTTAAAGGTCATCGTTGCGTCATAACTCCCAGAATCCCAGGTAACACAATTTCCTTGACGTTCATGACTAACACCTCCAGATGGAATATAAAGATAAATTCTGGCGTCCAAGATGCACACACACACACACACACACACACACACTAATCAGACCTATACTTATCTACACCTGGTGAAGGGAAGTAGGGCTGACGTGACGATCTAAGTTTGCCCTGCGGCTACAGCTGGCCAGAAATCAGCGGAAGTGAAACTAAGACTCTTATTTTGTCGTGTGTGTGTGTGTGTGTGTGTGTGTGTGTGTGTATATTCTTGTATTTCTATACTTATGAGGACCAAATACCCTCAACAATTAGGGTTTGGTTCAGGCTTCAGGTTAGAGGAAAGGTAAGCCAATGTTTGGGTAATACGTGTGTGTGTGTGTGTGTGCACCCTCTGTGCATTGCAAGTGTGTGTGTGTGTGTGTGTGTGTGTGTGTGTGTGTGTGTACAAACTCTCATCTGCAAATATGAAGGACGGTAGTTTCGGTGGATTTCCCTCCACTGCTCCCCTGAGTATTCCTTTTGAAACGAGTACTAGTAATACATGAGCCCAACACTGACTGGCCTCCTCTGTGTTACCCAGCATGCTCTCTCCTGGGCCCGGGCTCCCGCTGCCTGCCTCAACTTCAACTGCATGCTGATCCTGCTGCCGGTTTGCCGAAACCTCCTGACCTTCCTGCGCGGCACCGTCCAGGTATTCAGTTTCCCAGTCATTCTTTGACTAAAAGTTTTATTTTCTTCTGACATCAGTGACATTTTCTTGTCCTCTTCCAGTGCTGCAGCCGTACAGCCGCCCGCCAACTGGACCGAAACATCACTTTTCACAAACTGGTGGCTTACATGATCGCCTTCCACACAGGTAGGATGGACAAATGAACAAAACATGAAGACTGCTCATTCGTTTCCGAAGCCTTTTGCACCTCGTTTCGTACATCCAGCTTCTAATCGTCTCGTTACACGTTAATTCAGGGGTTCTCGCTTGTTTTTCATGTCCCGGCTCTCAAACCGACACACATCAGGCCCATACCGGAGGGTTTTTGTTGGTGGTGATTGAGGTTTGACTTGTGTAACTTAGATAATAGTGGTGTGAGTGAACCTATGACTAGAACACTCTGCCATCTATTCGCTAATTGGGATCATTTCTAGCAAACCACTCCTCGTTTTCCTGGGGACCTCTGGAACCCCCTCAAGGACCTCTGGACCCCCTCAAGGACCTCTGGAACCCCCTCAAGGACCCCCTAATTGACCCCCTTCATGAATTAAACCCAATCCCGTACTGTCACGCCACTTAAACCACTTAACTACATCAGTTCCAGTTACTAAATTACTACTAAGTTACTGAACTACCTTCTATTGCACATGGTTTGGCAGCTTAATGAGAACTCAACTCGACTCAACGTCACTTTCTTTCTTCTCACCTAGCTGTCCACATCTTGGCCCACCTGTTCAACTTTGAGTGGTTCATGGAAGCCCAGCTGAATCGCGACAGGAACCTTCTGCCTTTCGTGCTGTCTGAGATCGGCAACGGGGACAACGCTTCCTACCTGAACCCCATCAGGACCGACCAGACGGTGAGTTTGACGAGAACAACAGTTAGGTGCTTAAAGCAGAATACCGCTGTTGCTGTTGTGGAAAAAAACCCACATAACTGCAGGTTTGGTGTTTTTTCTTAACCTGAATTGAAAGTTTACATGGTCATTTATGTGTATGAATGAGTTTCCTGGCCCATCTGGTCGCTGGAATCTGTAAAAACCCATCATATCATTTCAAGTCATCGGTGTCAATGAGAAAAACTTCCATTTTGCAGATGCATGCAGTCATGCAGGGAACAGTAAGCCTCCTTCAAGCTTCATCGATTAAGTTCATCACTGATCACTGTTAGGGTTCGACCGATATGGTTTTTAAAGGCCAATAGCGATATTTTTCTATTGAAGCTGCGAAAAGCCATCTTTTGTGCTGATATTCTGTACTGTATATATCATTTTGAACCATTTTCATGCCACAAAATCACAAGAATTCAGTGTTTCCCCCAGAATTGTCTTCTTGTTAGGGTGGAAAAGCCTCTGAAACTGCTTTTAGACTGTCACAGCCACTAAAACCCCCATGAATCTCCATTAAAATCCAGAATAATTGAATCCACAACATCGACTGGCCGATATCTGCCCAATATATCATCAAACCACGGACTCAACCTACACAGCACCAAAGGGTAGTTACATCACATCCTGTGTGTTGGTAAATGGATTTCATCTCCCACTCACTTCTCCATAGTCCTGCATTGCCCGCAGGGACTGTGTGCCTATTCTCACTCTGTACAATAGTGAGGGGGAACTGTGTAGAAAGTGATATTTTGCACTCAAGGGAAGTTAGCCAAGAGCCTTGACCTGTTGCAGCAGCGTGTTGTTAAAACAGGAACAATCAAGCAACTGTTTCAGGGACGTCCCTATGACTTCACGCCATCACTGTCAGTTGCCTGAAATGTTCAAACTAGAGATTTGAGATGAGAGAGTTGGATCCTGTATATTTGAGATATGACCACATGAACATCCAGCCAGTACAAACTGTCCCCTAAAAAGCGTAGAGGCAATGACCAGCCTTCTATCTGACGCTAACAGTTCAAGTTTTATTTGGTGCAGAGCCCTACCATTATCCTGTTTACCACGATTGCCGGGCTGACGGGTGTGGCCATCACTCTGGCCCTCATCCTCATCATCACTTCATCCATGGAGGTCATCCGCAGGTCCTACTTCGAGGTCTTCTGGTACACCCACCACCTCTTTGTCGTCTTCTTCATCGGCCTGGTGTTTCATGGCTTTGGGTAGGTCGGCACACCACGAGTACGGGTCGTAAAATGAGTCATCGGTATTGATCAATAACCCTATCAACCCCTGCAGATATATTATGGCCATTTTCTGCTGTAATGCTCATCAGTATCTCAACGCTGCCTCTGTTGTGTTGCCGACCACAGGCGGATCGTGCGAGGACAGACGCTGGACAGCCTGAAGGTGCACAACCCCGGGCAGTGCAAAGACGAGTTTAGAAACTGGGGGAGGAACGGCAGCGTATGCCCCGTACCGGAATTTGCTGGAAACGCCCCGATGGTGAGCTAAGAGGACACGTGCATGGTTTTGATCTCGGTGCCAGATGAGGAATGTTTTATCTTATCGCTTTGCCTTTTCGTAACCTGATTTCCCAAATGAAGGACGTTCAACGGCCAATTTGTGTCCCCAAGTAATTCAGCTGATTTAATTTTGTAATTTTTCCAAGGGCTTTTTTTAAACTTTGGAACAGCCTGAGGAAATGCTACTACTACTGCTACTACAGCAAACTGTGTCTTCTTTCTAAAACGTGATAACTGATAACTTGTTTTTGTAGAATTGTTAGTTTGTTTGAGTTTCTGATTCCTGCTGAGTCACCTTAACAAGCTTGATTATAGCTGCTTGTTGGTATGTTGGCACTTTGTAACTTTAAGAAAGCTGCGATACAAATGACAAAAATAGGTTGTAGTAGTAGTAGTAGTAGTAGTAGTAATGCATTCTACTCTGTTCTAACTAAATTGTCCAATATGTTCTTCTCTCCAGACATGGAAGTGGGTGGTGGGCCCAATGATCCTGTATCTATGTGAGAGGCTGGTCCGCCTCTATCGCGCCCATCAGAAAGTGGTCATCACCAAGGTGGGTATTTGACCCCCTGGGGAGAAAAGTAGTAATGTGTCCCGGCAAACCGACATAACGATCTAACCCGAATTATGACCCTTGACCACAGGTGGTGATGCACCCCTCCAAGACTCTGGAGTTGCAGATGAAGAGGAAGGGTTTCCGTATGGAGGTGGGACAGTATGTCTTCATCCAGTGTCCCTCCGTGTCCAGGCTGGAGTGGCACCCCTTCACCCTCACCTCCGCCCCGGAGGAGGACCACTTCAGCGCCCACATTCGTATCGTGGGCGACTGGACGCAGGGGCTGTACGAGGCCTGCGGAGGCGACAAAGCCGAGCCTCAGGAGGCCTGGAAACTGCCCAAGTATGACAATAAGGGAAGGGTGAGGGAGGGGGGAAATGTGCCTGAAATTGGCAACGATTGCATTTGATTGGCCCCCGACTGAGCATTCTGTTGAAAAGGAGGAAGCGGGGGTCGCAGCTGTAGGTTGGCGTCGATGATTGTGTAGCAGAAAGCAATTGAGAGAAGCAGAAAAACAGTGCATGGAGACATCATGCAGCATTTATCTTCCCAACGGCAACATCAGTTTACCGCTGCGAGCATGCTGGGTAATCTCATGTTCCATTCTCCTTAGACCATAGAGTGACTCACCTCCCCCTGAAAGACCCGAGGCCAGCCATTCACTGCTGCTCGGTCTGTTGCGTGGTGACGTTTAGGTTGTATTTGTTGCCCAACAGCAGAAAAACACACGGGCCTTCAGATCTTTTGGTATGTAACAGCTGCGAGGTAGTGTGAGAGTTGGTGCCTTGCTCAAAGACACAACAGTAGATGAGGTTGTCTAGATGTGGTAGACCCACGTTACCCTTTTCATTTCATGGGGTTTTGGAGGTGTGATGATGGGGGATCACGTCTCTGGGTGTCCACACTTGGAAATGAATTGAATTGCATTACTGCATTACGTTTTCTTCTTCTTCTTGAAGACTTATGACACATTTGAAGCATTGCAGATTTCTGTGTACTAACACTCAAATTACAAGTTACGAGATGTGTTTGAAAATGATGAGCATGTAAACACGACAGTACACTTGCGAACAGACAAATTCAGATTGCCTCACGCAACGTGGCTGATTAAGTTTTGTTGATTGATTGATCTGCCGTCCTGTTGGTGCCGCGGATCGAACCAACAACTTTCCAACCACTGCTGACCTCCGTCATGGTGTGTGCAGGGTGGCCATCGACGGCCCGTTTGGGACGGCCAGCGAGGACGTGTTCCGTTACGAGGTGGTCATGCTGGTGGGAGCTGGAATCGGGGTGACTCCTTTCGCCTCCATCCTCAAGTCGGTGTGGTACAAACACACCCAGAAGAACGAAGAAGTCTTCACTAAAAAGGTGAGAGAGACTGGAGACTACAATGGTAAATGTTAACAATGTATCCCCTTACAAAATAGCCACAAATACAGATTTTTTTTGACGTTTTAGTCCGAATTCACCTGGGAGTTTATACTTCAAATGTGAAATTTCGGATTACAACGTGAACAACACTCAACACTCCTGAAATCAAACCCTCACCTCCATCATGTCATATATTGACTGGTCAATATCTGATTTTTACCGAGAGGACAATATCGGCCCGATATATCGGTCTAACTCTGCTGCTGTCCACCCCAGATCTACTTCTACTGGCTGTGCCCGGAGACGCAGGCCTTCGAGTGGTTCGCCGACCTGCTGCAGTCCCTGGAGGGCCAGATGACGGACAAGGACATGGCCGACTTCCTCAGCTACAACATCTACCTCACCCGCTGGAAGGAGACCGAGGTACAGATGTGGCGTTGGGTAGCTTGATAAGTAGAGCAAGGCACCTGACACTGAAAGATTAAGATTGCTCAAGATTACTTTTTCTCTCTCAGGCCGCTCACTTCCGGGTTCACCACGAGGCAGAGAACGACCCCATCACAGGACTCAAACAGAAGACTTTTTATGGCAAACCCAACTGGGACAACGAGTTCGGGACTATCGGGACAAAGCACCCGGGGTAGGACTACCTCACGTCACGTTACACCGTTTGACTCCACTCAGGATGGATGTAGTTGTTTAAATTTGACTTCCTGTAGTTGATCGGACCCAGAGCAAGATGTGTCATTCCAAATAAAATACATAAGAACATATAGATTATCATCACATTCTCTAAAATGCTGCATTTTGCAAGTAAAGGTCTCAAGATTTTCAAAGTAAAAGTCACATTTATCAAACAGTGTTCTCATTTCATATCTCATTTCTCATTTTCACATGAAGAAGTACAAAAGATTTAATGATGAAATCAAAGTAACATCTCTGCTAACATGCTACTGCATCGTGTGCTGGTTTCCTCAGGACTAAAGTGGGTGTGTTCCTGTGCGGCCCCCCCCAGCTGGGCAAGGCGTTGGAGAAACAGTGTCTGTCCAACTCTGAAGGTGGCGTGGAGTTTATCTTCAACAAAGAGAACTTCTAAAACCTTCCCACGGCTGACCGACGCTGACGACACCAACAGGCAGGAAACTTCCCCCAGCAGGGGTCACGGGGTCAGACAGTCCACTTGCGTATTGAAAGTCAGGGTTCCTGCACATCGATTCCATTTCAAAGCTCTTTTTTGTTTATTTCTTGAGTGGATTTCAAGATTTCGGTCAGTGTAGTGTGATGTCTGCTGGGTGATGTGATACTATGATAACAGACCAGTGGAAAGGTTTAGTTCCAGCAGATTTCATGACCTAGAAGTTAGCAGCACAACAACAATGTATAAGAATCTCTGTTGTGATTATAGATTATATATTACGCTGTTTTCAACAATAAGCAAAGCATAAACAAAAATGAAATTCTGCTCTATGTCGCACAAAACGACAAACCTCCTCTCAGCATGAGGCGCCTGGCCCCCGAACCAGACCAAATCCACCTACAGCAGAGGGTTACTCTTCTTAAAAGAGTAAAATGCTCCATCAAACCTTTCGCAAACTTTTTATAAATATTTATTTCCCGTCCTCCTCCAGAAGCCTGTTAGTTGAAAATATTAAACCCTGTATTGGTGTTTTCTCAGCCGTTTCCCAGCCCAACTGAAACGAGGCGCAAGTCTCACACCGGCTGCACTGGACTGAGACTCTTTCCACAAACATTTCGTAAGGGTGTGGTTGCCGCTCAAATGGCGAGAAATAACCCTGCAGACTTTACCGCATTACTTTGTTCTCCTTTTGTGTTGCAGCAACCACCAAAACTGTTGGTTTCAAAATGATTCTTCCCATATTTTGTTTTTTTAAACATTTTGTGTAGTCTTGTTTGTGTACCTGCCAGGGCGTCAAGAGAAGCAGGCTGGTTACCAGAAGGTTGCAGGTTCAAATCCCCCAAAAATGGATGGGAGAATGAGAAACTGTTCAGGTGCCACTGAGCAAGGCATTCGAACCTTGACTGCTACAGTGGAGCTGCTTGGTAAATAGAAAAATAGTAGAAGAGTGTGGTTGTACCGGGCAGCTCCCAGTGTGGATGTGTGGTACTGTATGAAACTGAAGCAGGGCGAAGCTGAACAGCATGCAGGTCAACTTTCCCTGGATGAATGAAAGTTACACAAAGTAAAAGTAAAGCAGCATCAAAAACAAACTCCCCAAAGCTTATTTTTGTATATTCCCTTTAGAATTTCTATATTGCATTGACAGAATAAAGTTTTGATATTGGTCCGAGTATCTGCACTTTGTTTCGGTTGTAAGTTGCTGCTTCATCAGCCGATTTTTACTGCACAGCTTCAGGTTGTCATGGAAACCACGGCGTCAGAAACGCCTCGGTTCTAGTCCGGACACACACAACTACATTTCTATCGTTACTAAATGTGGTAATGAAAGTCACATCACACGCTAAGGAGGAGGAAGCAAATACAATAACATAATTTATGAACTTTGTACAGGATGAACTAATGTAGAAATGTAAACTTCCCATCCTTTCATGATCCAGAAATGTTATTCCTCCTGGTTTGTTAACATTGTGAACAGTCTGGTTTCCAGCTGATGCAATGAACACGTCAAACACGTTATAAAATACATTCTGCTACATTCCTGTAAAGTGATCCCTTTGTAAAATCCCCTTGCTACATTCCTGTAAAGTGATCCCTTTGTAAAATCCCCTGACTTCCCAAGAGACTTCACCATCTCCCTGAATGCCCCTCTCAGTTCCATGGTATTCCAGAAATTCCCTGACCATGAGGAGAAAACTTTAAATTCAATACCAGTTCTATGATATTTTTTATTTGTCAAGTGTATTTCATTGTGATACAGTAACTAATGTTCTAATAAATAGTTAATTCTTATATTGATTTATTAGTATTGGAGGATCACAGTATGCAGGTTTTCATTCCAATCAATCACTCCACCAGCTGACTTAACTACTTGACCCCTTTTCTGGTTGAAGGTTAATAAAAAGCTTAATAAATAATATATAATATATAACTAAGTTCTAAAGTGTTTCACAACCAAGAATAATAAAACTGAGCTGATGACACAGACCAATTGTTCACAAATCTTCAAGTTTATTGCCTTTCCATCCAACAGCTCTGGGTACAAAAACCTCACCCCCCTTTCTTTAATACAATATACATGACAAATAGATAAAGAAGTTCAAATCAAATCAGGTCCTTTGCTTCACAGCTGCAACGTGCAGGTAAAGAACGAGACTCAACCGTGAATGACGCGTCCAACATTTTGCAAAAGGTTAAAGAGCGAAGCAACCTGGTGAGTCCTCCACCTTCCCAGGATTGACTTCAGGTTGACAAAAGAAAACTGTTTACTTTTCTATGAAGCTTTTCCTTGACCTTCAGAATACCTGAGAGGTCAAAGGTTAAGCAAATGGGAATACACACAGCTGCATGCACTGTGGCACTTGGTGGCCCCCTGGTGGCTGTGGGAACACATGGCATTATCTTTGGGTGGTAGTGATTGTGTGTGAGTGTGTTGATTGTGTTTGTGTGTGTGTGTGTGTCCTATGCTGTGGCCACGGCGAACACACTAACCACGCAGTACATGGTGCGGTTTTCCCATCTCACGGTGCAGCTTCCTATGTAGAGACAAAAACACACAGTCATGAGAAAAGACGAGAACAAGTAGAGTAGATAGAACAGAGTTAGACCGATATCAGGTTGACGATATTGGCTTTTTTGGTCAGTGTCGTGCACCGCTGATCACAGCTACATGAAAAAGGAAGACTGGAAAACCTGCAATGACTTTTTTTTTTCTTTGCACATTGTTTTTTTCATTTGTTCAATTAAGCATTTTTGTAAAATAATTCTTCATTTAAAGTTTCCCTGCCATTGAATAGGTGGAGTGAAGAGTTTTAGTGTTCCATTATGTGGTAAAAACTGAATCCTTGCATTAAAACTAGCTGTAGACCTACATAGATGTAATCAGAGCCTCTGGCCCCGCCCACAATCAGTCAGAATACCAGCAACCATCAACCAAGTCGTCGAATGGGCAGTAGGAGAGCTGCTTACCGTCCATGGCAGTGTCCCAGTAGCAGGAGTTGGCTGTGTGAAGGCCAGCGCCACTTTTCTGCATCACAGCACAGGTCACTATACAGAAAAGAGAGCGGCTAGATAACAGAACACCTACACATTTACCATCCAATCACAGGGCTTGTAAACAAAAGTCACATGACAGAGTTCAAATTAACCTCACCAAACATACTTGGGGTGAATACATCCGAAATAAATAAATCGCAAAAGATGCAGTTCAACGTGTCAGAGACAACTTCCTAGACGTGGTTTTCTAAATGGCAAACAAAATCTTTCATTTCATTCAAATTGAGTGAACCCTATCATGACATTTTTGACGTGCTGAAAAACAAATAACTCAGAAAAGGCCGGGCCCACATTCAGCGCAACTCATCATAAGATTTAAAAATGACAAACACACAACATACCAATGTACTTGTATGGCTTCCCCTGTTTGACCAGCTGTGTGAGGGAATGCTCCACGATACTAGCTGTCCATTTGTTCACCAGATTTTGGCTGTAGTCAACTCCACCTATGATGTTCTCAATACACTGAGACACACACAAAGAAGACATTAGATACAAGTGGAATATTTACAGTCATGTGGTAGTCACTGGTTGTTGCATCACCCAAGGGGAGCAAAACACTGAACTGTCCATGACTATTTCTATTAAAAGCTGGTAGAATAGAAAAAAGTTTTATCAAGCAAGTCTTGAAGTGCTCATAAGAGAGCTTCAGGGCGATTTCACATCAGATCCAAATGGTGATATGAAGTTATTTCGCCGTCTACAGCGGTCTAAGAGAAGGGTGTGTTTCTGCAAGTAGAAGTAGAAACAAGATGAATGACATGAATGCACAGCTGGTTTATATGTTACCTCTTTGACAGTGCTGTCTGCTTCTTCAGGACTGAATGAACCCTGCAGATGGAAAACAACAATATGAGTCTGTTTCCACTACTCACCACACCTCAAACAAACTTTCTCTTCAGGCACCAGCTGACAGGACTGAATCAAAGCTGCACTGCAAAGGATTAAAACCACACAGTAAGTCAATGTTTACACCCCAACTATAGTAATCCTATCATACATTTGAGACAGAATACTAGTCAAATACCACAGCAAAACTATAAACCCCCGTAGGAACAATTTAGTGACACTACAAGCGATAAAATTAAACACGTGATAAGGTAAATAAACTCATTTTAGAGAACCACAGACATACTATACCGTAGGAGAAAAAGGTAAAACAAGGTAACGATAAACACCCTACCGTGTACCACAGGCACACTGTAAGCTACTATAATACTATAGTGAATTGTCCAAGGCAGACAGTACAAACAATGACGCTAACATAGCAGTAGCTACCTAGCTAGCATTTAACTTCCTAACGTTAGCCAACCGTTACTCTGATAGATTTAAACAGTCCGTTCAGGGTCAAACCTCGTTGCCGTGATGATATTCCTCCATTCTGGCTTTCTGTTGCTGGTCCAAGTTGGGAGTTGTATCACTTTTCCAGCCAATAAAAATAAACTGACTGCCTTGGTCTGAGGAAAAACACCAACATGCAGCGAGCTTCCTGCTAGCTGTCAAACGGTGTGCCCGACCCCGATGAGCAGCAGTTTATCCGGCTGCTGCCCCCTGCCGGTAGGATGTTTTTTGTTTTTTTACCTTTTCACCTTGTTAGCTAGGTTTGCATGTCATAATATCGACCTATTTCACAATAAATGCCACCAAATTTACACAAGTTTTACTTTTTTGTATTTTTATATCAAAATCCCATTACTTTTACTTCCTGGAAAATGGTGTATCTTTAGTAGTTACCTCATGGCGTACCAGAAGCCATACATAAAAAATCCTGTCTGTCTGTCTGTGTGCCTATCCATCCGTCTGTCTTCACTGGCATACTGTACTACTAACCCTGTTCTGTATTAATTTAAAAGTGGACATGCAGCATAAAGCAACCTGTCATTGCGTGATGAACAATTAAGACCTCCAAATGCATTGAGGACATTTTAATACTTTAAATTACCTACTTGTAGATAAATTCAACCAGCAGCTGAAATCAAATGGCATCTATTAAGCTGACATACGTACATATCCACGCTGAACACTTAAAATCCCATTATGACTTACTGAAGGGACCTGGCATGTGAGGAACCTGTGGGCTGACAACATCACTCTGATGATAAGGGTAAAAGTTTATCACCTTTATATTGGGCAGGGACGTCCCAGATCAGGCCGGTTTATTAACCAAAGTATTCAAACTCGTCCCTTTATTGTGAAAAATTCGCAAAAATGCAGGAATTCAAAAGGGCGAATACTTTTTCACGGGACTGTACTCAAACCTGGTGACTTGGTGCTATGTAACTGTATTAAAACCACTAAACACACACACCTGTCCTAGAATAAAAAAACAATAGTAACATGATCGTGTGAAGCTTTATATCAAAACGCTTTACTGAGTATCACAAAAACCCAAATCATAAAAAAATAAAAAAGTTAAGTGAGATTATCATATCAATATATAAAAAAAAAAAAGATTGACGCATTTCCTCGAAACACGTAAAGATAACATCAAAAGTGCAAATGTGCTTAAGGACATTTTCACAATAAATATTATGTACATCCTCACAGTTTGAAAACACACACACACACACACACACACACACACACACACACACACCTTGAGGCTCAGATAAAGACTAGGAACAAATGTGCCACGCAATCACACAAAAATCAAAAAGTACTTGTTTTCCAAAGCAACATGGTGATATTGATAATACATGTCTCAGAGGGAGGGAGGGGGGGTCGGGGGGCTCAATAAATAGGTCACTTGTGAAGAGAGAGTGGTTGAATTGTAGGTTGATTGAAAGCTGCATGAGGCGATTTGGCACGTTGGCAGCCCCACTCTGCGGCTGGTAACGGTGGACGTTGACAATCCTGCCTAGTGCAGCTTCAACACAAGGCACAGAGGAGCTGGATTGGGATTACAGCAAGGTGCAGGTGCCAGAGCGGGTCCCCCTGGCACCGGGAGGCGGCGCTCTCTGCTCGGGGCCGCCCCTGTTTGTCTCTGGGTCACTGGGGGCTGCAGCAGAGGGAGGCTCTCCTTGGGCGGCCGCGTCCCCGCTGACGGTGCCCTCCGCCGGGGCTTGGTCCCTCTCCTCTGCCTGCCTCGATCTGGAGGAGGACAGCCGCCTGAACAGAGAGAGCTGAGGAGAGAAGGACCGAGGGAAACAGGTGGTGGATGAGATGAACGATCTCCTTTGCTCAGGTTCGAGGTTCAAATGAACACTTGATCAACAAACAAACAACAAACATTAAGGGTGCGTTCACAAAAAGCATGTTTGGATATATTTGGTATAAAGACGGATGTTGACATCATGCTTGGAAAGCCTAGCATAACAGGAACCTCCTCGTACCTTCTTGCTGGAGATTGATTGGCCCTTTAAGTTGTTGTTTGCGGTCCCGTTGGCTGGTTTGGTGCTGGCGTCAGTCTTTTCTTCGGCTTCGGTTTCGGGCCCCTCCGTGATTTCAGCTGCTGTTGATGTTAGTAAAAAAAACTGTGAGCATGTTCTGTTAAAGATTGAACTCAATGTTTCCCTCACTGACGGCAACCAGAACAAACGTGCTCTACTGATTTCATTTAGTCTGTCAACCAATCATTTTATTGTGTTTTGTTTTTTCCTCTCTTGTTTCTGTCTTTTTTTAATCTTTTTTTATCGGTACATCTGTATTGAGACATGCAGCTGAACGACGCCTTTCAATCACCTTTCGGCTCTCCATCAGGTACAGATTCTTCTTTCAGCTCTTCAGGTTTCTGGAAAGATCAGAGCCACCTTGTTAGTGCAAATAATGTTCACCTTCGGCCCACAAGGCTCAAGTAACGTCAGTTTGTATTTACCGGACTCTGAGACTCCTCTGCTGGTTTCTCTGTCGAGTCATCCAAACTCTGGGAGGACTTCCCCTCCGTCTGAGCAGATTTATCATCCTCTGCATCGCTCTCGTCTTCCTCCTCCTCCTCCTCATCTTCCTCCTCTTCTTCGTCTTCTTCCTCCTCTTTACTCCATTTCTCAGCTTTCAAATCCTGACAAAGATTAAATTGGAAAATAGAATAAATACTCGCAAGCCAAATGCATTTTATGTCCAACAACATGAAGCAAGGAACATGAGGGTAAGAGCTCCACACTGTAAAAAATGTCCATCTTAAGTCATTTAGTCTCATATTGAGTCTTGAAACTTTTTATATACAAGTGAAAACTTCTGCCAACAAGGTGAGATAACTCCACTTTTTTCCAATGAGTCTCACTTGTTTTAGGAGTTTGTCAATATAATGTCAAAAAGTGTCAATATTTCAACACAAGACAGAAAATTACACAGGAAATTACAAGAAAATCCTTGATTTGCACTGGAAAAATTTGCAGATTTTTTTAAAACTTCTTCTATGAGAAATATGATTTTAACTCAACACCAGATGAAATGACTTTCCAAGCTGGATATTTTTGCAGGGTAAGAACTTAAACATGAACACATTTCTAACTCTACTGGGTGACTCTACTCTACTCTACAAGGAAGAAGTGGCAAAGCTATACAGGGGTTGGTGGCAGCATTAAAACAAGACGGGATGAGAAACGTTTCCCCCAATAAAAATTTAAGAAGAAACTGAAAAAAGACTAAAAGATCACATCCAAGCCAAGAAACTGCCTGTTTACCTGATGGACTGCAAAATTCACTATCCGCTTTTTTACTTTTTTACCGGTAAAATGTTTTTTTAGAAGACAACCTCTGAACAATGGATGGTAGACAAAATTGCCAGCCACAAGTGAAACTTTATCAGTGGTAATTTTCCCACCCTGATCATCCCTCTTGAACAGAATGAAAACAGGAAGTAAACTGACAACCAACCCTGGGCTTCACACTACCACTGGGTGGACGAGGAAGGGATTGAGGGATTGAAGGGATTACAAACACAAAGAGGACGATGTGATTGGAGGAAGAGAACAAGCCCCACCTGCTGCTGGAACTGGTCGACGAAATGCTCAATACCCCGGGTGAATGAGAGAGGAAAAAAACTCATCCTACGGTGCTACGGTGCTTTAAACATCAATATATCACGGTCAAAGGAACTGTGACGCCGTGGTATAACGACTGTAAACAACTGGAGACGCGGTCGAGACGATCGGTAGCCTCTGTCTCACGCCAGTTGTATTGTTGGTGCAAAATCTCAATTACGCCAAAATCACTCAAAATCAAGACCACATTTCCCATAAACCCCTTTGGTTTGTGTTGAAAAGGATCTTGGCTCCTTTGGTCAAAGGTTGAAGAAGATAAACCTTGCCTGATAAGCTTTATGAAAGTTGGTGCAATTCATTTTCAAAAATTGGCAACCTGTCATCATGCATTTACTTTCCTACAATCTTAATGAAAGTGTGGAAAAAAGTGGAAAAACTTTCATGCTAACTTTCGCATTCACTTCTGAATGTTATCCTACTTTACAACAAGACACAAATACTTAACACAACAAATCAAACATATTTATTACAAAACATAAAAACAAGGATAAGCATATCTCATGAAAAAAATAGAAAGAAGAAGCAGAAGAAATAATATTCCCTCATAAAAATGCAATTCTTCAGCTGCCACAGATTAAGGCAACCTGTAGAACACTGTGGGTGATGTTCGGGCTTAGATGGGTTTTGTGCAACCTGCAACTGCGCTGTGCCGGTACGAACACAAAACACTACGGTTCAAATAAACCCAGTTTCTAGCTGCCAAGTAAAGACGTAAACACATTCTTTCAGAACAAACCTTCGGCTGACTTTTACCAATTGAGACATCGCTGCTACCGTTTCACGTGCAACCATTAAAACGGCTAAAAAGAGCTGAGAAAAAAGTGATTCAGGTATGACCCAAAGGCAAGGACGGATTTGCAAAAGCGGTTCTGAATAAAGCAAAATAAAAGACGATGAAATATGAAACTGCAAGAGCAATAAATAATGAAACAGAAGATGAAAAGGCACGATGTGACGGGCAGCAGAGGAACTGTTTCTGCTTCCTGTGTGTCCGTTGTCCTGCCCAGCTGGTCTGTGAGCTGTGAGTTATGTGGTGGATGTGTTGCTCTTGTGTTAGCCACTCTTGTGCACAGTGTCGATGGTTTACTGAGCCGGCCGTGATGACCTGAACGTCCGCTGGGACAAGATGTGGTGTTGCTTCCTGTGTGAACAGGAAGGAGATCACTTCAGATTGAGGTACTGCGGTAACACGCCGTCCCAGAACTCCTCGGCCTCCCCCGCCTGGCCTTTGCCTCCTGACCTCGGTTTACTTTTAGTCCCAGATTTAGTACTTTGTCTTTTGACTTCAGCAGACTTCTTTCTCTTTTTGTCAACCTCCTCTTCCTCCTCCTCTTCTTCCTCCTCTGCTTCTTCTATGCTCTCCTCCTCATCATCTTCTTCCTCCTCCTCCTCTGCTTCTTCACTCTTCTCTTCTTCTCTTCTTCCTCCTCCTCCTCCTTTTCCTCCTCTTCGGACTCCTGGTCTTCTTCTGCCTCCTCTTCTTCATCTTCACTTTTCTCCTCATTTTCACTCTCTGCTTCCTCACTATTCTCCTCCTCCTCCTCCTCCCCCTCTTCCTCCTCCTCTTCCTCAACACTACTCTGCTTTTCCTCCTCCTCATCTCCCTCCTCCTCCTCTTCCTCAACACTACTCTGCTTTTCCTCGTCCTCAGCTTCCTCTTCCTCCTCCTCCTCCTCCTCTCCCCCCTCGGTTCCACTTTCCACCTCACTCCCTTCTCCCTCCTCTGAAGACTCTAAAGATTCACTCTCCTCTTCCTCACCCTCCCCTTCCAATTCTGCCTCCTCTTCCTCGTCTTCTTCCTCCTCCTCGCTCTCAGAGTCCCCTCCCTTACTTTCTGTTTCGCTACTTGACGCTTCCTCGCTCTCTTCCTCCTCCTCCTCGTCACTTGCTTTGCTTCCTCCCTCCTCTGTCTCCTCCTCACTCTCTCCCTCACCCCCCACCGTCCCGCTCTCCTCCTCTTCCTCCTCCTCCTCTTCCTCTGCTCCGCTCTCATCTTTTCCCGTAGCCTCCGATTCACTTTCCTCTCCCTCATCCATTTCCACCCTGCTGCCCTCCTCCCCTGCATCACTCTCCTCTCCTTCAGTAACATGCTCATCTTCTTCTTCCTCCTCCTCCTCCTCCTCCTCCTCCTCTAGTAGAGTGTCGCTATCTTCGTTGTCTTCTGTAACCTTTCCGATGCTGTGGCTGACCTCCTCTGCCTCACTTCCATCCCCACTTTCTGCACTCGTTCTCCGTCCTCTCTCACTTTCATCCTCCTCCTCCTCCTCCTCCTCGTCCTGTCTGGCTGCAGTGTCCCTACTCTCAGTCTCCTCCCCACTTTCCTCCTGCCTTTTCCCCTTCTCCTCCTGGCTTGCTGCCACCCCGTAGGAGCTGCTATCCCTCTCCTCGGAGCTGTCTGGTGCAGGTATGATATTGATGCTAACGGCGGTTCTCTTGCCTGGTTTGGCGGCGTGGGATTCGGAGTGCGACTCTTGACTCCACGAGGACTGGGGTTTGGTCCAGCGGTCTTTCCAGGTGCCCCGGTTGCTCTCGGGACTGGACCTGTCGGACGCGGCGGGCGGCGAACTGAAACAGGTTTCTTCTGGACACGACCTCTCCGATCAACCCAGAGCCTGCTGCGACTGCGGCCACGCCGGTGAGCAGGCTGAGCTTTGGCGCCTCCTCCTCCTCCTCCGCCGCTTGTTCAACTTCTGCTTGTTTAGCAGGTTTGGACCGAACATCTTTTTTGGATTGAGCCTCCTTTTTGTTTTTCTCGTTCTCTGCTTTTTTGGAGTCTTTAGGTAAGACTATATTTTGTGTGGATTGGGAGTTTTTTTTAGACCTCAGGTTGCCCTCGGGAAGCGACCGAGGACCCCCTGGACTCCTTTCATCCAGAGCATCACTTAGATAAAAGCCTCCATGTTTATCGGGCGAGCCAACTCCTGCATGTTGACTTTGCACAACTATAGGTTTGCTTTTCACGCTAGCAGGCTTGGGCTCCGGCTGCATTTGCTTGAGTTTCACCTCCGTAGATTTGGAGCCGACACCCAAAAGAGTCTTTTTGGCTTCTGGATCTTTACCCCGGGTGGAGCTCTTTGTCTCTCCCAGGTTGGAGGCTGTCAGTTTTCCTCCTCCCTCCCTGCCAACCTCTATCAACTGGCTTTTCCCTTGGACTGGCCTGGCCTGGGGTTTGGACTTTTCTTTGCTAATGTCCCCTAAACTTAGAGGCTTGTTTTTTGTTTTTCTACCCTTTGCAGCAGCGTGCTCCAACTCCTCCATTGCCACGATGAGATTCTCCTTGCCGACTGCTTTGCTTTGGGGAGCGCCGCCCTGCGTCTTCCGGTGGCGAGGGCTCTGTGTCGTGAGAGAACGACCACTGTGGCTCCTCAGGAGCTCAGTGGGCAACGCCCGGCGTGGGGGGAGGTCCTCCCTCTTAGGGGATGGGGAGGTCGGGGAGATGCGCCCCTGCTTTTGGAGCTTTCTTTGGAGCTTTCTCTCCTTTCTTTGGCTCTCTTTCTTGTTCTCCCCTTCAATTGCCTTACCATGCTTGCCCTTCCTCTATCCCAGGCACAAGAAAGCAATAGGAGGATGAAAAAGAGCCATGCATTAGAGTGGAAACAGAGATGTACAGAAAACACAGTGGTAAAAGAAGTCGGAAATCAGTAAGTAATGGAGAAAGACAGAGAACCAGGGGAATGGCCGACATGGTGTCACGGTTGTGGCCGCTGTCGCCTTTTCCTCCAAGAAATCTAACTGGAATATTATGGGGGGGGGAAGAGATTTACCTTCTGAACTGGGGACAGCATGAGTGTCTTATCACCAGGGTCCACCTTCATCACATGAGTCTGTCAGGAAGAAATGTGAAAATGAACAAAGTCAAATTCCACTTCGTCCCACTGTTTTTTATGTGATACTCTTCTGATCTTTGAGGAAGATCTTTTCCCACCCGGCCCAGCTACAGCAACAGCGCCCCCTGGAGGTGTCACTTCTTTCCCCCCCAAATGGTGGATATCTCAGTTTGGAACAGAACGGATGCCATGCAGGAAAGATCGATTCATCTCTTACCATGTTGAGGAAGTCTGAGGTGTCGCCCAGGCCTTTAACACTGTCGGTATCGGTCAGGCTCTCCACAGCGCTGTCTGCCTCGCCCTGTGCTTGCTCTGTCGGGTCAGAACACAGGACAGGACGTTTCAGTCCAGTCCAGGTCAGCTGCACTCCGGTTCTTTAATGTCTTCCAGATTCAATGTGTATTTGAATTATACATCAACTCTTTTTCAAAACAGTGTTAAACGAGAAGAAAGGTTTTGCCCTGAGCGAGAAACTAAACTTTTCATCTTTACTTTCAGACTAGATGTGTGAGTTTCTGAAGAATATACTTAACATTTGAACCTACAGTAGAGACCCGTTGAAATGAAAGTCGGAGCTACCCGTGAAAATCCAACTACACGTATTCAACTGCAAGTATTTGACTTCAAACGCCCCATTTTGCCTCAATCTGGAGGAAGCACGAGGAGGAAGAGGAGGTGGAGGAGGTGAGGTAGGTACCCTTGTGGATTGACCCTGCACTCCTGTGTTGGTGAGTGCCGTTGTGCACCTTTCTGTGGGCTAGCTCTGGCCGAGGAAGTCTGGGCGGGATGGTCTGGCTGGTGACGGGCAGCGGGGGGTTGAGGTAGCCGGGCGTCCTGGCGGGCAGGGAGCGGAGCATGGCACCGGACTGGTCTGGCGATCGCTCCTACCAGAAAGGGAAGCATAGCAAACGCATACCGGTCACACGATGAGAGCAATCCTGTTGACCTTTTTCATCAAGGAGAACCAAATGGGAGACCAGAACTGTTTTGCCGCTACAAGGTTCCTACATTTCTCTTTTTTTAGATTTCTAAGCTTTTTCCAGACCTTCATTTCTTGGCTGCCTTTAAAGATTTTGGCCTGTTTTCAGTTTGATGTAGTGGCTAGATAGTGGCTGGGCAAGTTCGCCAGTTAGCTAACTTCCACTCTTTTTTGGCTCCGCCCATTGAGGTTTAACTCAACCGATGTAGGAAAGTGGGCTTACAACTATATAAAATGGGTCGTCGTGTTTCAGCACTGAACAACTACGTTTTTCCAAAACTTTTCCAAGATCTAGAAATGATCCGACTTCATTTCTCATCCTTTCCCAGACCTTAGGGGGAACTCTGCTTCATCGAGACCCTGGGGTTCTCTGGACTCGGTACCCACCCTCTCTCTCCTGCGGACCCTGGCAGAGAGGCTCCGTTGCAGGGTAGAGGAGTCGGCGGTGTCCCCCAGCAGCTCCACGTAGGACTTCTCTAGGTAATCCTCCGTCACGTCGTCTTCCTCCAAGGTCACGTCGCCGCAGCTCTCGTCTCTCGGCCGGGCCAACACCACCATGTGACAGCCGCCGCATGTTGCCTGGCGTGGTGCAGACAGAGACGTATACGCTTGAGAGGACTTTCCGTTGACTTACGTTCATTTTAGAAGAAGCAAAAGAAGCAAAAAAACATGCACGGATGCTGCACCTACCGCTTCGACATTATACTTGAGGAAGCGCGGGCAAAGAGTTGGCTTGAATTGGTTGGTGAAGTTCTCCTCACCCAGGCCGAGTTTCCCGTGCCTCCCGTCTCCAAACGTGTAGAGCAGACCGCCATCTGAAAACCACGGCAACAACATGTCAATCAATTTGATAGGGGCTGAACCTTTATCGGACCAATCATTTCCTGGGAACTGTGTGTGTGTGTGTGTGTGTGTGTACCAGTGATCAGAGCCGTGTGGTTCTCGCCACAGGCCACGTGGCAGACTCGTCCCTTCCTGAAGTGGTTGACCGGGCGGGGCAGCCGGGCCTCGAAGATGAACGTCCCGTGGCCCAGCTGGCCGAACTGACCCAGGCCGAACGAGTACACGTCTTCCTCTGAAACGTTGATAAGAGATTTGGGTTTTCAACAAAAGGCCATCGAATTTACAGTGAACGTGCCGTTAGACCTGCACGATTCATTTTGTTGAATGTGTGAGTTAATCTGTTGGTTGGTTGGTGTGTAAATTTCTCAGTGAGTTGGTTGCTTGGTGTGTAACTCTTTCTGTGAGTTGGTTGCTTGGTGTGTAACTCTTTCCGTGAGTTGGTTGCTTGGTGTGTAACTCTTTCTGTGAGTTGGTTGCTTGGTGTGTAACTCTTTCCGTGAGTTGGTTGCTTGGTGTGTAACTCTTTCTGTGAGTTGGTTGCTTGGTGTGTAACCGAGCACATAACAGACCTCACAACGAGTTCATCGGCCAATCAGAAGTAAGTACTCAACAAAGCCGTGTAACGAGCATGATTCAATAATCAGGATTATCATTTCAGCCACCGTCGTGCTGCCCTACTTGTAGTCCTTTAAATCCAGGGTGACACACAGTGCTACGTACAGACTACGTATACACTACCACTGTGTGTGTGTGTGTGTGTGTGTGTGTGTGTGTGTGACGTACCAGTGAGGGCCACAGTGTGCCCGCCGCCACACACCACCTGCGTCACCCTCTCCGGGATGCTCTTCACCAGCTGCGGTACGCGGTGCCGGGCCAGCTGGTCGGTGCCCAGGCCCAGTTTGCCGCTGTCGCTCTCCCCGAACGTGTACAAACCCCCGTCGACTGGCAGGCGGAGAGAACAACGCGGTGAGAAAATAGACGCAAATATAATAACTGCTGACATTGTCCGAGAATAGCCGGATGTACTCACCTGTCACGAAGGCAGAGTGGTAGTACCCGCAGGAAACCCAGGCCACGGACCGGCCCGCGCTGACCTCATGGGGGGTGTTGGCATTGCTCTCTTTACCCAGGCCGATCTGGCCCTCGGTGTTGTCGCCCCACATAAACAGCTTACCGCTCTCTAAGATGGAGCGGGGGGGGGCGGGAGGATCAGTCGGTACATGAACACATCAATCAGAAACAACTGAATCTATGAGGAGAGCAGCCAACCAGCCGTTTATTTAAAGTCATAGTGAAAAAAAGAAGGAATTCCCTCTCAGTTTTAAATCAGTTTAGTGTTAAAAATGACCCGTGGCGTGAGGAGTGGCACCGCCTGAACGCTGAGTCTCACCGGTGAGAGCAGCGGACGTGTTCGAACCGGCGGCGAGCATCCTGATTGGTCCACGGGAACTGAAGGAGCGCACCAGCTGGAAGGTCGTCCTCTCCTCGCAGTCGCCGAGACCCAACTGACCCTCGCTGTTCCCACCTGCGGCGTACACGTTTCCCTGAGCTGCACACACACACACACACACACACACACACACAACGTGCACACGAGGTCGATTGTTAAAATTTTATCTTTGACGGAACGTTTTTTTGTTTCTGTCGTGTGAATTATGGGTACAAACCAAGCGCATCCCCCTACCTGTGTAGATAATAGTGTGATTTCTTCCGCAGGCCACAAGACGCACTTTCTCAGACTTCAGAGCTGAAATTAATAAGAGGGAGATTATAAGAGACAAAAAAAACTTACTGACTGATGTATAATCCTGGTTATGAACTGAGTCTGCTTGACCGGTGCCGAACTCTTCAGGCTCGTCAGAGAAAAAGCAGATTCATGCCACAAGAGGCTGCACAGCCCCGATCTAAACCACGCTGTTGTTGCTTTTCACAGATTATTTCTAGTGCATTGGGTCAGGTGTTCACATTGAAAGCCATAGTATACAAAAAATGCCCCTTTAGCACAAACCTTCCCCCTGAGGCTTGGTGCTTTTTGTGTATTTCACTGTGACAAATAGTGTTTCCCTTCAAAATACAAATACAAGCCACTTTGTAACACATAATCCAACTAATATTGGGATTGGGAATAATAATGTAATACATTTATTTTGTAGTCAATAAGTCACAAACATGTTTTTTCTCCATTACATTATGTTACCTACACCCGTATTTGAATGGAAAACCAAATGGTACCATAACCCCAGTACAGAATGGAAACCCTTATAAACCCTCAGTAGATTCTCTCTCTCTCTCTCTCTTCTTCTCTTGTCAGTTTCCTGCTGCTCTAGATTAAGACAGATTATGGACCCTCCAGATTGGGATTACACTAGTAATAAATCTGGGGCTTTCCTCTTCGGGAGGTTCCACTGCCCCAAGGGTTTCCTCCTCAACAGAAAGAAAATTGGGAAATGACCACCAGCCTGGCTGCTATGTTTGTCTACCCTTCCAACCACATATTCTGATCTAAATCTGGTAAAATAGATTAAGTGGCTGGTAAAGTTGAGGATGTACCTGCCACTATGGCCTTTCAACAAAAACGGTTGTAAGGGACATCTGCTTTGTCGAGGGACTCCCTCTTGACTGTCCTTCCAACAGGCTGGAAGCAGCCGTCAGTGGCAGCACTCGAAGGAAATACTCAAAATGGGGAAGGGAGCTATTTCAAGACCTACCTTTCACACAAGTGGGCTTGTTCACGCTCGATTTGGATCCCAAGCCTAGCTGGCCCCAGTTGTTGCTGCCAAACATGAAGAGTTTTCCATTTTCTGTGGAGAAATAAAGATCGTTGCAGTGTTGGTTTATATTGTGCATCAGCTAGAGGATTTGATTTCCAGCAAATTGGTCTCACGGCTGAGAATTGCTTCCGATATGTCAAATTCGATTCTCGATACTCTAAAATGACACTTTCTTCAGTACTTCTTTTTGCTGAATATAAGTAAATTTCATAAAGAAATATATCCAATTATTTTTTGTCTAACATTTGCTCTTTCCATCAGTCAAAGTAGAATCAGACCACACATAGTTGATGTCTTAAAGTATTCAATACCTTTCAATGCCTTAAAAGTTATACTGATACCAAAACTATGTATGGTACATATACCCTATGTAACACCAACAATGAAGAAACGTTTTCGGGGCAACTGAGTCTGAGGTGGTAAAAAATAAAAAAATAAAAATCTAAAAGTTTAGGCAGGGTAATGTACACATGAGGTGGGTCTTACCTGTTATTAACGCTGTATGCTCATCCCCACAAGCAATTTTAAGCGGCACATCATTTTTAAGCCAAAATTTACTGGGGATGTTGTCAGCAAATTTGCTCTTTCCAAAAGTGAAAACTGCTCCGGATTCTGTAAGATAGAAAAAGATAGATAGACAAAAAAAAAAGATAGAGAAAGTTTATTGAGTAAGCGACTGGCACAAAGCAAAATAACGTTGGCTTTTGACATATAATAGTGTTGTATGAGGGCTGACAACACAGGAGAGAATACAATAATAATCTTTATTTTTATAGCACTCAAATGAAGTAAAAGTCCCAACTATAGGAGTAAAACAAATGGAATAAATACACGAATGAATAAGACAAGGATACATGTAATAAAAGCCAAAAAGGCCTTATGATAAAAGTACGTTTTGATAAAAGATGCCACATAGCTAATATCCCAGTTTGTTGTTTGTATATAAGAGCTGACTAAGTTTGGTTATAGCTAACCAAGCCAGGTTAAGTCAGTCAACTACGAGGATGAATTAGATTGGTTGATGTTGGTTAATTACAATGTTAAGTAACGGTAATTGTCTGTTGTGACTTCCAGCTAACGTTACTTTCCTGCTGCTAGCGAGGAGGCTAAAGGCAAAGCTAACATCAGCCACCTTCATCACCGGGTAGCTACTTAACTACTTTTATTTGTATTATCTTCAACTTTTGCAATAACTGAAAATTAATGATGCGATTAATTGATTTACCGGGTATCTCGTCCTCTGCCTCCCCTGCCATCTCTGTGAGTTTAATCGGCTTTGCTTCCCAGCCGCTGTCGTCGTAGGCGTGTCTTCTTGTTTTCGTCTTTAGCAACCCGGAAGTAAACAAACTTCACCAAGGCTACAAGGGTAAACACGTGACAGGTAAAGGAACAGTACGGATTTTAAGAATAGTTTGTTATTGATTATGTGGCCTTGGATTCATGTATGAATATGGATATCAAACAGATGAAAAACAATGTATGTTACTTATGAATGTATTTATAACATTCTATATTGTTTATATTCGATTTTATAGCTTTAATTGTTTAAAATTGTAAGATTTTCTGCTATTTTTTTGTTATATACAGCTCTACTGCTGGAAATGAGGGGGCATAGCTCAGTGGTAGAGCATTTGACTGCAGATCAAGAGGTCCCAGGTTCAATTCCTGGTGCCCCCTGGGAATCGTCTCACCTGTATAGACATCAAATGATGAACCTGCCTGAGACCTTTATTTTGAAAAAGAAGATGCTGAATGTTTCAAAACTGCCTCTGAATTGGACACCGAGGTTTGCTCTGTTTGTGTTCTTGCTCTGCATTTTCCTTTCATCCATTTACCCAGAATGCATCTATAAAGAGGGGGTATAGCTCAGTGGTAGAGCATTTGACAGCAGATCAAGAGGTCCCAGGTTCAACTCCTGGTGCCCCAGGAGTATCCTCAGTTCCCCCTTCTAGTGGCAAGAAAAATCTCTTATTGCACCTTTTGCTATTTCTTTCTTCCTGTTGCTTTTTATCTTCTGCCATCCTCTTTACATTTACAGGGTGAAGAGTCAACAGAGGAAAATGAATGTTCTCTATGCCCAGCGTCATCTATTCAGTGTTGTGGATGAAAATGAATTGTTGCATGAGGATTTGTGTCCTTCTCAGAAATACAACTACAGACATGTGTAGCCTACCTCTCTGCAGTCGGTCGCTGCCCACTGGCCTAGTCTAACCGAAAACTGGTTCTGTTTGTGGCAGTCAGTAGCCATTTTTAGTCTGTTTTTAGGAAAACAATAAATGTGCTGTCTTTTAGCAAGAATTATTAATATTCCCGGTTTGTCTTCTATAATAAATGTGTGAATTACTTTGTTGAAAATTCATGTCTCAGCTCCTCATTGACTTACCTGTGCATTACTTAATGAGGGGAACCCATCGGGTTATATGTATCTATAATTCCTTGAGTTAAACATCTTCAAGGTGGCGTTGTCGCTCTAAATTACCAACCTACTACTACCTGCTCCTACACGCCGGTCACACATGGGTTACTGATATTACAGAATCTAACTGAAGAGAGAAAAACCTAAAGCTGAAGAGTCAGTGATGTCAATATATACAGGACAGAGAGCCTCCTCCTCACCAATGAAACCAGAGAGAGACAGAGAGAGGATGCACTGGACCAGAATAGGAGGAGGCCCTACACTGTCCTACACTGTCCTATACCTCCACTACACATTATTATTGACATCAAACCATAGACATTATTGACAACACATTATCAACAATATTATTGACATCAAACCATGGACATTATTGACAACACGTTGTGAACATTATTATTGACATCAAACCATGGACATATTAGTTCCTTATTTCAGATCTCATCACATGATGGGTTAAAACATGCTTGTCATGTGGGGACCCAGCAGGAGGTTGGGTTTAGAAGACGGTGGCCTTGTCCTCACTAACTGAAACATCTAAAGTGTGTTTGACATGTCAACTCCACAGATTGGTTGGATCAGTCATTGTCCCCACCATTGATCAAAATGGATTTGAGGTTTCCAACATAGAAACCAGGCCCTACATTACTGAAGACCACATACTCATCCATGCACTCACTTACACAGGAGGAGTCATTCACATGTTATTGGATTTTTTCATTGAAATAATTGTAATTACTCTATTAGTTGTATGAAAATCTATTTATGGATATTATTCACTATTTTGAACACTCATCATTGATGATGTTTTGCAGCATCTATCATCCCATCCATTTGGTACAGTGGCAAGAGAAGGTCACCCACCACCACACCCCACCCACTTTGTGCATTTTCTCCTCAATTCTATTAAAGTGAAACGTTATTTTTCTTAATTTATCAGAGAGTACATAGATCACTCCATTATTATTGGACTTAATGTGATCTTGGTGTGAGGATGCTGTCTGGTTGGATTCTCAAATCAAAACAACAGTGCTTGGTGGATTATGACATCATAAGGTTCTGGAACTCGTGTTGAGCATCATAATGCGTGCTAGATGTGGATTTTGGTCATTGCACTACTGCGACTGGACGAAGAACGACGTGATTTAGGTAAGTCAGTGGTTTTCCTCTTTAATGTTTAAGTGTTTGAGGTCCAGTGATGCTGGAACCTCCAACCAGAGGTGGAAAGAGGAGTGAAAGATCTGTTTAGTCAGGTACCACTTTGATTTGACTTGAGCAGGTTTCTAGACAAGTATATTCTCTCTTCAAACTCCGACTTGAGGAAAAGTCAGAAAAATGATTTGACTCAACTAAAAGTAGCCGTCTTCTGTAATGTATTGTGTTCACACTAACATGACCTTCATGTAGAGTGTTACATCGTCTCCAGTGTTTCAGCCATTTCTACTCTGCATGGTAAATATTGGGAAAGTATCTTAGTTAATATGTGTAGCAGTAAAAGTGCAGAATACATTTACCAACTTGATGTTAAACATTGACACCAGATAGGAATACACTCAATGTTGAATGACAAGTTAACATTGAGAGGTTAACTGTTGTGTTAATTGGATATTTAAAGGGATTGAAGTAACTATTTTCTCTCTATTCTCTCCATGTCTCCATTTTCCTTTCAGTTTTCCTCCATAGCAAACATGGCAAACTGTCCACCCAGCAATTCCAGTAACTTTATGATACTGGAATTCCTTGGAGAGGGGGGCTTTGGTTCTGTAGCCCAATGTGAGAAACTGGACACCAGGGAGATTCTGGCCATAAAGTTACCAAACAGTAGTGAATCTAACCATTGGGCCAAAAAGGAGGTGGGTGATTTTACTGTCATGCAAAAGATTATGTTACATCTGCTCTGTTGGTCAGATTTAGTCTGTGTATCACGTAAACTACCTGTTGATAACATCACCATGTCAAACTTGTCATGTATCCCTAGTTGTCCATATTGAACCATCTCAGATGTCTGGATGCGGATGAGACCAACATCGTGAAGTTCTATCAGGATGTCAGGATGAACGGTCGAACCTGTCTGGTGTTTGAGATGTTGGACATCTCCTTATTTGACTACATGGAGCAGAGGGAGTTCAACCCTCTGCCACTAAAAGTCATGAGGTCCATCATCCAACAGGTACAGACGCCATCAGACAAGAAGTAAATTCAAAGCTTCAGAATGTTCCACTGTAGTTCATGCTCTATATTCTATGACCGACTTTGTCCCTGCAGATGGCCACAGCATTCAAGGCCCTGAAGAGCATCGGAGTGATCCACGCAGATCTGAAGATGGACAACATCATGCTGGTGGATCATCTGAGAGAGCCCTTGAGGGTGAAGCTGATAGACTTTGGCTTGGCCTGTCTGAGGACTGAAGCCGAGCAAGGCTCTATATATCAGCCCCTTTTCTACAGGTGAGATCTACTGGAGAGGGTTTTCAGTTTCTCACTTCTACTGTAAATACATAGCAGGGTGTGTGTTTCCTGTCCATACCGGTGAGGACAAATGTTGAATTCAGGGCTACATAAGTCTCAGCTGTTGTGACATTCTCCTACTGATGCCTCCTTGTTTCATTTCTACCATGTTTCCCCATGTTGTATTATTATTCCTCAAAGCACGACAATGTTTCTGATTTGGTGTGCTGCTGTTCTTCCACACTCAGGTCTCCAGAAATCCTTTTGGGGCTCCCGTTTTCTGAGGCTGTGGACATGTGGTCGCTGGGCTGCGTGATGTGGGAATTGTTCATCAGTTCATCTTCTACATCACTACTCTTCCCTGGGGAACATGAACATGACGTGGTCAGTACCTTACTATAACTGGACTCTGCTCCCTTTCTACACTAACCCTTAATTATTGATAGCAGTAGCTACTCTAAGACCAGCAGATGATGATCACAGCAGACAAGTAATAAAACCATATGGAGTCCTGATAGTCTAGACTGATGTGATCCTGTGTTTTGCCTCCAGATGCGATTCATCATCGACCTCCTGGGTCAGCCAGCGGACCACCTACTGAATGCTGGCAGTAAAACAAAGGAGTTCTTCATCTTCAGGAGGGCTGGAGGCTGGAGGCTCATGGTACCACAACACCGCTTTATTGACCAAATATAATTTTCTCTTGAACATTTTCTTGAGAATATTTATTGTCAGTATCAATCAGTAATTCATCTAAAGTGATAAGACATTTCAAATACACGTTACCTTCTTTTAGACACCAGAGGAGTATGACAACATGTCCACAGACTACAGGGAGTACTCATTCAGATCTCTGGATGAGCTGACAGAGGTAGGTAGTCCAGTAGGTGGTAGCTGCTGAAGACATGAGTGAGTCAGGAAGATGATTCCACTGATTTCCTGTTGGACTTTTCTCATCATTTGGTAATTTAGTTCAACCTGAAGGAAGAGGACAGGGCTGAGCTCGCTGATAGGAGGCAGTTTGTTGACCTCCTGAAAGGAATGCTCCAGATGGATGCCAGTGAGAGGATCACACCAAGTGAAATCCTCGAACATCCATTCATCGCAATGAGCGACCTCGCCAGCGGCTCCCACCACAGCTCTCAGTAAGTGTGTGTGTTTGGATGTGTGGTGTGAGTCCTTATATTGCTGCTTTGCACATCGGTTATCAGACAAGGGTAGGCGCTGTAGGTGAATGATTCATCAATTGATCAACTGATTGATTGATTGGCATGCTTGTCCAGTGGGAAGTCTTGCTTCCTGGCTATGAGCATAACTGTGAGTTTGTCCTTTTGGAAGGTACCTGAATGTACCTGTACAACAAATTTGAACTAGCAGTATATGTTAACTGCATGTGTCCTCATTCAGCAGCGCTAGGGGAACTTTCATCTTGGTTCAGCCAATCCATGACATGTCCTCCAACGAGAGCGTGTCTAGCCCCCAGGCTGTTCTGGTCTCCAGCTCCCAGTCCATCTATGAACTGGTACAGCCGGCTGTGACACCTGAGGAGACTCCATCGCTGGACACCTCAGAGGTAGGAATCACTGCTTGCTCAGTGTCAATTATATATTAGCAATAATGTACAGTTGAAAATTCACTCAACCAGGAATGAATGTGATTATTGTTAATAGTACTAATCGTCTCCTCACAGGATGAAGCTCCAGCAGCAAGCCCCACTGTGGACTCTGCTGTTGTGGCCACCCCTTCGGTTCCCCTGAGCAGCCCCACTGTGGACTCTGCTGTTGTGGCCACCCCTCCGGTTCCCCTGAGCAGCTCTGTTGCTGACCCCGCCATTGCTGTGAACCAGGCTGTCATAGAAAACAACAACCTGGTTGACAGAAACGCTGCTCACACCACATCTGGTAAGACATTCACCTCCACTTGTGTCTGAATTGTCAAGTCCTTCCACACTGTAGTTGATTCCATCAAGGTCACTTGAGGCATTGACTGTCCTCTTTCGGTTTTTAGAGGTCAGCAAGCCGAAGAAGAAGAAGAAGAAGAAGGGAGTCAGACGCTTCTTCTCCTGGTTGAGGAAGGCATTTTGCTGCTGCGGTTCGGCCAAGGTCTCACCTGGAGAGTGAGACCTGTGGCCTCACCTGGGGAGTGAGACCTGTGGTCTCACCTGGGGAGTGAGACCTGTGGTCTCTATGTAGGTTTTTTTCTAGCAAAACCCCTGAGAACTACGCTCAGAAAATATTCACCTATTCATTCACTCACCTACAACAAATCTGAGGTATCAGTATATGTTAACTGCATGTGTCCTCATTCACCAGCGCTAGGGGAACTTCCACTGAACCACAGCCAGGTGCCATCTTGGTTCACCCTAACTCAGACATGGCCCCCAATCTGAGTGATGGGGAACTTGAACAGGACAGGAACTGCCCCCAAATTAGGTAAGATTATTTCCTCCAGAGCTCCACTCCCCCCTCAGATGAGGGTGGAAGAGGAGGGAAATGGTCCAGTTAGGCCATAATGTGAGCAGATCAGGGACCATGTGCATCCATATGTGAAATTTGCAAGATTTGATGACAAAAGGCATTAGTACGCTAGAAGTGCAGTTTTTGATCACCAATATCAGGACAGACTTGTTCACTTTGAGCACATATTGGTCTCTGCCAAATGACATCAAAAACAATGGAGATACAAATACTGCTCTTAGAAACTTGAACTTAAAATGGTGTGTGTGTGTGTGTGTGTGTGTGTGTGTGTGTGTGTGTGTGTGTGTGTGTGTGTGTGTGTGTGTGTGTGTGTGTGTGTGTGTGTGTGTGTAGCCCCCAGGTGGTTCTGGACTCCTGGATAAAAACACCTGGCTGTGATAACTGAGGGGACTCCATCACTGGACACCAGAGGTAGGAATCTCTGAATGAAAAATGAAAAATTGACTCAACCAGGAATGAATGTGATTCTTGTTCATAGTACTAATGGTCTCCTCACAGGTTGGAGCTCCAACAGCAAGCCCCACTGTGGACTCTGCCACTGTGGCCACCCCTTCGGTTCCCCTGAGCAGCCCTGCAGGTCCTCCCTTGAACAATGACCTGGTCCACTCCACATCTGGTAGGACATTCACCTCTACTTGTGTCTGAATTGTCAAGTCCTTCCACACTGTAGTTGATTCCAACAAGGTCGGGAGTTTCTTCTGAGACGGAGTTTCTTTCCTCAGGCCATCAGGACTGTGAACTCCGACCTCACCAGGGCCCCCACCAAGACACACACACTGCCCCTCTTATGGACACACACACACACACACACACACACACACACACACTTAGGTAATGACTACACATAATTTATATACATATATACAATTTCTCATATTTCTCATATTACTATAATTTTGTAGTGCTCTTACTGTAAATATTGTGTTGTTTTTTTTTATATAAGAGCTCTTACTGTAATACTGTAAATATTGTGTTGTTCTTTTATTGTAAATACTGTGTACTGTTGCCCTTTGCACATTCCCGTTGAGCATTGCCACTTTTTCATTTCACTGCACACCCCGTGTGTGTATGTGACAAATAAAGTTCTTGAATCTTGAATCTTGAGGTCGCTTTATTGTCCTCTTTCGATTTTTAGAGGTCAGCAAGCCCTAGAAGAAGCAGAAGAAGGTGGATGAGGACATTCTGCTGCTGTGCGACCAAAGCCGAAGATGTGGAGTGAAGTTCCCTATGGAGGTTTTCTCGCCAAACACCTGAGAACGACTCTCAGAAATATTCACCCACCCGTGATCGAAGACAGAAAACATTTACAGATGTAAAAGTGAACATCTGAATGAATGTGGTAGCAGCCGCACTTGAAACTTGCACTTGGCAGAACAAATTGAATCTGCCAGTGCAACTTCTCAGATGGCGTCTTGGGCATCACAAATCTGCACGTAAAATTGTTGCAGAGAATTTGATGCCTAAGTGATTAAATCTGAGCAAATATATTTCAAGTGTGCAGCTGCTTCTCTGACTTCAGATTAACGGGTGGGTGAATATTTTCTGAATGTAAAAGCCATCATCAAGGTGGTTCTCAGGTGTTTGGCTAGCAGAAACCTTCATAGGTCTCCCTGTGGGCGACACGGTGGCCCAGTGGTTAGCACTGTGGCCTCACAGCAAGAAGGACACGGTTCCTCTCTGTGTGGAGTCTGCATGTTCTCCCCGTGTTGGCGTGGGTTTCCTCCGGGTCCTCCGGTTTCCTCCCACAGTCCAAAGACATGCAGGTCAGGTGGATTGGAGACTCTAAATTGCCCTGAAAGTGATTGACAGTCGATCTGTGTTGGCCTTGTGATGGATTGGCGACCTGTCCAGGGTCTTTCTCTGTCTTTCACTAAATAAAGCCAGTCGCTCAAAAACAAATTCACTGTTGTCAGTTGTGTGTTTTAGCAGTAGTATATATTCACTTTTATTTGAGCTTTTATTCAGATGTAGTTAGTAGAAGTGGAATGTTTCTTTCCAACAGCACAGATATGGAGACAGACTCTCTCGCCTTAAAACTATGGAAGTGTATAGTTAACTTAATCCAAATGTTAATGCAAAGTGGAACATGAAGATGCAACCCTTTTCTACTCTATTCTCTGTGACACTGGTCTAGTCAAGCTTGTTCTCTTCCAGCTTTCCTCAGCTTATCAATTGATTGCTTCAGGCTACAGCTAAGCAGCAGGAAAGAAACTTACCATAAGAGTGACGTCGCCACGTTAAGCATGGGCACTTTTCTGCTATAAAGCATTGCAAGGAGCAAATCTCTCTTCACTTCAAGTGGAAATGCACGAGGGGAACACAAATGTCTTAGTGTATCTGTCAGCAAAAATATTGATATTAAAAATAATCGGTATACGGTCAAATGTGTGTGTTGATCCGGTATTTTACACCGGCTTCAAACGTCAGAACTAAAGACCGCAACTGTCCATTTTCTAAAGCAGCCTTCAGCATCCCAGAGTAGTAACAGTAAAACGTACTCTATACTCTCTCACCTACCTGACCTTGAGACCAAATCAAGGTTATGTAGCTTAAGAAACATCCCACGTAATGTCAAAGACATTATGCAGCAATAAAAACAATAACAAGATGAAACACACAAGAAAGAGGGTGTATAGCTCAGTGGTAGAGCATTTGACTGCAAGAGGTCAAGAGGTCCCCGGTTCAACTCCTGGTGCCCCCTGGGAATCATCACAACGAACAGCCATCTCATGATGAGCCTGACAGAGACCTTTAATTTGAAAAAGAAGATGCTCAATGTTTCAAAACTGCCTTGGAAGTGAACACCGATGTTTGTGTGCTTGTTCTGCATTTTCCTCTCATGCATTTACCCAGAATGCATCCAGAAAGAGGGGGTATAGCTCAGTGGTAGATCATTTGATCCCTGGGAATCGTCATACCTAGTTAGCCATCTCATTTTGGACCTGCCAGTGACCTTTATTTTGAAAAAGAAGATGCTCAAAAAGAGGGGGTATAGCTCAGTGGTAGAGCATTTGACTGCAGATCAAGAGGTCCCAGGTTCAACTCCTGGTGCCCCCTGGGAATCATCACAATGGACAGCCACCTCATGAACCTGCCAGAGACCTTTATTTTGAAAAAGAAGATGCTTCATTTTTAAAAACTGCCTTGAAACTTAACACCGAGGTGGGAATCACCACAGCTAGAAAGCAAAGTAGTTGACTCAACATTTCCGCAAAATCTTATATAACGGATAACTGATATCAATTCTGACTGCAGAGGTTTATTATCCGCTATATCAAAGGCCTCTAACAGGACAGGTTGGTAAAAGCGCTCCAAGGAAACATTTTTAGATGATTTATCTATGAGCTGTCCATGCTTTTTCCTGTTTATTTCTCCATAACCACACTGCCATCTGTTGGAATAAGTTTAAACTTACTTGTTAAGACCTTCTGCCCATCCTAGAGGTTTTTAATCACAAGGGGGTTATTATTTTTTATCACAACCATATTTAACGTAGTATTAGGGGTATGCAACCACAGTGCTCATCATACAGACATTTGGAGTTTGTTAGTAACTCAACCAGTTACTCTCTCATCAAGTGTGAGCAGGCAATGTAAACTATAGAATTTTTGCTGCCTTCATGTGCTCCTTGTAAGCTCTGACTTCAGAGTTGTGAAGTTGTTACTACAACTTGTAACACAGAGAAGTGCTTTGGGTTGGAAATAACAACAAATGGAGCCCTGTAACAACAGTATGTTGATTTGGTGGCTGCAGTTTTATTTTAGAAATCAATCACTACTGAGATACTTTATGTTGCAGGGACAGATTTAAGAAGAGAAAATGTGCACAAAGCATGCAGTTTGTTATTACCTTATAAATAAACCTTTGGATAATTCTAACTATGAAATATTATTGTCATTAATACATATTTGTATATCAGAGAAATGTTGTACTTATTCTTTTTTTTGTTGTATTTTTGTTTATTTGGTTTTGTTTATTTTTATTTGATACATTACTTATTTCGAAATTATACTGATTACTATAAATATTATTTGTAAATAAGTGGCACTATTACTACAGGAAATATATTATTTTATTGTTATTGTTATTATTTCTGAAGCGGAACTATTAAAAGGCGCTGGTGTTTGACGTCGGTGTTGGAACCCAAAGATGACAATAACAGGAACCGGCAGGAGGCGCCCCCTCTGCTAACGTTAGTACACTCAATTAATTGGAACACTTAGTTTTATTTCCTCAAACTAATTCTAGTTTTGTTCTAGGGTGTTACAATAGTATAAACACTTCTTATTTAAAAAAAAATAAACTTAAGTTAGAGAAATACCACACAAGTAGATAAACAACTTATTAGCTTCTCTTGTTGTCATCACCAGCTTGGCGTGCCCTGATGATGTCCCGATGAAGTTGTCTTGCAAAATAGTTTACATACCTGTTAGAATAAAACTTAAGACCTTTTACGAATCGTTAGTTTCTTCTGGTAAATTCGGCATATCGATAATTCACCAAGCAGCACTTTTATTCAACAGAATCTCGATTTTTGCCTGCTCGCTTACGCCCGCCACGACGCTGGGTTATTTCTGTGGAAGACTGTGGGAAAAACAGGAGATCCCATTCTAAAAGTTGATATTTTGGTGAAATAATTGCTGCTTTGTGTATCTAATGGATGCCGAATTGAAGACCATCTCCACAGAATACGTGAAAGATCTTAAGTCCTGGTCAGCCAGGTATGTACCTTTACTGAAAAGCGAAGAAACACGAAACTGACAGGTTTTAGAATGGAGTTTGGCGTGACATTGTGCCAATACAAGCGAGAACGGAACATGTCGGGGCTGAAGCTTGCCCTGGTGTAGTCTCTAACCACTTGCATTCTTTGTTCAGCTTTGGATGGCTGTATATTGTACTCATAAAGTGACTTATTTGGTAGTTTTGCGATTTCCAAATTGGCATGAGTCAACCTCTGAAACGTGCCCTGTGCTTCAAATGGCAAATGGCGAGAAATACCTCGTTTTTCCCGAAAACAGTCCCATTACAGATTACCAGAGAGGAGCCGGTAACCCACAGGAGCTGCCACTGCGGTCGCCTTCCAGCAAGGTGGTGATTATGCGGCCGGGACGGCGTCTGTAACGCGGCTTTAACAGATCTGAGTCCAGGCTTAGGGGCGCATTCCTTGGAAGTGAGTGATAAAAACACGTATGATAAAAAAAAAAAAGAAAATTACACTCTCCTTTGGGTGTGGGTGTTCATTGGCATCCAGAAACAATTTCAAAACATGTTTAGACCCACATTATAGTGAAATAGGTGCAACTATGTGCACTTTGCTTCCCTGACCAGAACTCACTGTATACACACACACACACACACACACACACAATCCTGAGTCATCGCTCAAAGCACACTCATTTGAAACAAAACAATCCTGGCACTATAGCTTCGATTAAATCATGTAGTCCATCCAAAATGATGTGGCGTCTGTGAACGTCTCTCTTCTCCATCAAGCCTGACTTGGGTTTGCTGCCACGATGGAGAGCGGCAGGCGGAGCCCCTGCTGAGGTCTTGCTGGAGCGTCCCTGGCTTCCTGTGTGCATCAGTGGCTGCCAGCTCCTCGCCAAGACCTGGTTTGGGGAAACGGCCTACCACATCCTGCTGACGGACATGCACTGTGTCTGGGAGGAGAGGATGGACTCGGCAGCCATCCAGAGCAGAGCACAGGTATGCAGCGTGGGAAATCAGCACCAACCACTGGCCAGATGTTTGGCAGTTTTGATAACTTTAACTTAACTGCGTGCTGTGTCCATCCAGGAGCTGAACAGGCGGTTGCGAGCCCCGGTCAAGGCTTTCTTCTCCCACCTGAGCGAGGTGGTACAGCCCTGTCTGTCGGGGCGTGGCGGCCAATCAGACGACGAGGCCCAGATGACCCTGACGCGCCAGGAGGACGGCGACATCCGCATGAGGCTGAAGAGCGAGCTGGCAGGGCTGCCCTTCTACTGGGAGTTCCACTGCACCCCCGCCCCCGTGGGATTGGTACGACCCCCACTTCAGATAACGTTGATTTACGTTTACACTTTAGGGTTTGTAGATGATGTTCTCCTCCAGATTGATGAGCAGGGACGCAGTGTTTTCAAGGAGACTTTGACCTCAATCCTGGACCCTGATTGGCCGACAGCTGCTCTAAGTTAAACCTGCTGAGTGACACCTGCTCCAAACTGGCCTGATTGGACAGATTTCAGGAAGTGTTTAGTGAGGGAGCCAATCAGGACCAAGCCCAGTTGTAACACTTTTACTGGAGTAAAAAGACAAATTCTTCTTTGATTGTCTTTGATCAATTTGACATTTTCTTTTTAATATGAGACATTTTAAACGAATAGTTCACCCCAAAATGAAAAGTCAGTCGTGACCTACTCGCCCCCATTTCAGTCAAAACTCCACTGAAGTTCATATCAAAACCAAACACACTCATATCTCCTTCTCCGCCTTCTTACAAACTATTGAAGTTAACAGAGCCATTTTTTTTTTTTTTTAAATGTCCACCATCACATTTCTCCAAACCGCCTATGCAGCATAATCAAAAGCGTTTTGCTCTCCTATATTTCCCTCAGCGGCGTTGCTTCGTTGCCCAACACGCCTGCTCATGCGCTGAAGTTGCACGACCAACTCGGCGATGAACATCTTAACATTGGCGCCAATGTATTTTTGAAATGACACAAAGGCGTTTCAGACGGTTTCAAAAGGGTCATTTTGGTTTTGGTTCCATATTTGGGGCCGTTTTGCCCCAGTTTTGGTTCTAGTGAAGGTTGCACTGCTGGTACTGCTCTTGTTTGTATGCTTTATTATCTTCAAAAGTCCCTATTTTAAACACTGGAGCAACCTGTGTTTGTTCTGAGGGTCATTGGGTCAAATCCAGGTTTTAGATTGCGTTCTCTGCAGTAGTTGTGGTGATATTCTTTAGGTGTTTAGTTGACGCTGTGATCCAGAAGAGCTCACGGTGAGTGTACAGATAGGTCTGGTGTCCTGCTCAAGGACACTTCAGCAGGACACAATGGGGGTCAAACCTGTGACCTTTCCACTACGGCGCAATCTGACCATGAGGGTCTAAACTGATGGATCAATATAGAGGAAAACACTGATCTGTTACGTAGCGATCACGTCACTACACCGTCTCTTCACTGTGTTACTACTACTGTTACTACTACTACTGTTACTACTACTATTACTAATATTACTACTACTACTACTACTACTACTACTACCACCACCACCATATATACAAAACAAATATGTAGTACAACGGACTCAAAGCTCACAGCGACTGAAAGCTCGGCCTAGCTGTGATCAGTTAGCCCCTGACATCTCATGGTGGTCTCCAGGTGTGTGGTCAGCTGGTGCGCCCCCTGCTGCTGACCAGCAGGCTACTGCAGGGGCAGGTGGAGCAGCTGGGAAGCCTCCTGGTCAGGAAGGACGCGGAGATCCAGGACTACCGGGAGAACGGAGCCACGCTCAGCAGAGGTACACACACACACAAACACACAAAGAAGCTTATAGCATCAAGTGTGTGGGGAAATCGGGGCTATGTAGATATCCAAGTGTGTGTGTGTGTGTGTGTGTGTGTGAACTCAGAGCGCCTGCAGACAGAAGTTTTCGAAGAGCAAACCTACAGAGAGGACTTCATCGCAAAGGTGAGAGGTCAGCAACACACACACACATCATAACACAGCACCCTGCATGTGTCACAGAGTTTAGGCCTGTCCTCCATCCCACCTACCCCCCCCCCCCAACACACACACACACACACACACACACACACACTCCTTTTCCTGCTCGGTGTCACGCTACCCGGCCAGGCTGTTGTTTGGGCCTGTTTTTACCATCCTCACCACTTTGTCCCCGAACGTTAAATGTCTGTGGCGAGCGCGGCGGCAGCCACATGATAAAACGTTGTGCCCACTGGAATGGCCCTCGCTCCACCGCTGCCTCTGAAATGAGAGCCCAGGAGGACGCGACTCGAGCCGCGACGCATCGGACTCGGCCATCAGCACTCCGCTGCCTTTTTTCTTTCCTGTGTGTGTGTGTGTGTGTGTGTGTGTGTGTGTGTGTGTGTGTGACTGTGTGACTCTGTTTACTGTATGTGGGTGTGGAATTTGTCAACCCTGGCTTCGTTGACCCCTGTCTCCAACTCTGTGTGTGTGTGTGTGTGTGTGTGTGTGTGTGTGTCTCTGAGTGTGTGTGTGTGTGTGTGTGACAGTATTTCAAAGCTACCTGTGGAATTCCCGAGGTGTGTCTGCCCTCTCTCTCCCTGCCACCGACTCGGCCTCCATCTCTGATAGATGGTCGGGGTGTACAGTCACACGTTAAGAGGTAAAGAGAGTGATCTGTAACCGGAAGGTCGCAGGTTCGATGCCTGCAACGGTCAGTGTGTCCTTGAGCAAGACTGACGTAGGTGTAGTAGAAGTCCCACTTTTTGCCGCTACCAGTGAACTTGCTTTGAGTTACTCTGGATAAGAGCGACCCCGCTGAACACCTAGCATGTACAGTGTGATTCATGTGCAGGCTTCCCAGTGGGAATTTCTGGAATTCATGGAATTTTGACGGATGCGTTCCAGACAGGGAAGGTGTGGGAATTTGATAAATTCTCTTGGTGAAGTCAGGGAATTTTACAAATGGGTCTATAGAAAAACAACAGGAACAAACCAGGAAGGAACATTTTACTTCCGGGTCCCGATCTCATCCCTGACCAGGGCAGTGAACCGACAGATCCCATAGACCCGGGAAACGTGGCCCGCACTGAGAAATCCTTTTTTCTAGCGGATCAAAGTGCAGCGTTTTCTGCCCTCCGACTCCGTCCACGCCCCCACCTCTTCCTCTTGCTCTTCTACCGAGCGCGGCAAATTCCACCGGCCAGCGACAAGGGCGCCTTCGGACCAAAGTCCAAACGGACATAAAATGTGTCTGGGAAAAATGTCGCCGGGATATGTCAAAGGGAGAAGAGTTGAGAGAGCTGTTGGTGTGTGTGTGTGCGTGTGTGCGTGTGCGCGTGTGTGTGTGTGTGTGTGTCAGCCATTGGTTTGTGTCTACATCTGTGGCTGCGTTCACACTGCAGGCCTTCATGCTCATTTCTGAATCTCTGCTCATGTCTGCTTTTTGGTTTTTTTTAGACGTCGGTTCACGTCTGCTCTCGGATGTCACCCGTATCAACACCAATACGAACTGATGAAAGACACACGGCAGAGTAACGACAACAAAAGACGCCACATCTCTTTTTTTTATATACCACATTTCGTAACGTGCCTTCAGTTTTGACCGAAATCCGTTTTTCTCCCCAAATACCAAACCGATCGGTTATTTTTCTTCCTCTCCATCACCGTGTCTCGACCTCTGTGCCGACCATCCAAAACGACGACGACCGTCTCAGCCGAGTGACGAGAGATGTCCTCATGTCGCGTGAGATCAGAACTGCAGACGCTGTGTGAACGTCGCCTCGCCCCCGTCCCGACCGGGAACCCGGTGCGTCACCGACCGGCCCGGCCCTCCAGATAACGGCCCCTTCACCTCACGCTCACCTCCGCAAACACGCCCGACGGTGACTCTCGCTTCCCGACGCCCCCGCTGAAAGAAAGACTCCCTTTACGAGCCGGTTGAGATGACACGGCTCATCATCAAAGCGGAAAAAAAAAAAAAAAAAAGCTGCTGAAGGGTATTTTTGGCGGATGATCCTCCCCCCCCCCCCGTTTGTCTCGCCCACCTCACACATCCCCACCACAATCCTTCCCGTCCACACCGCCGTCTCTCTCTCCCCGGGGCGTCCGACACTAGCACCTTTCTTCACCTCGCCGCCGCTCGTTTTTACACTTCAGGCGTCGAATGACCTTCACTTCCTGGATCACCCATATGACAGGCAAGCCAATGAGCGAGGTCAAGGGTCAGGAAAAAAAAAAAAACCCTGTGGTTTTTCTTCCTTGAAGTGACCTTGAAGTTGCCATGGTTATTTGTCTGTTGAGTGGAAAAAAAGATCTTCCCATCACCCCCTATTTCGTGTGTGTGTGTGTGTGTGTGCACGCAATTGGGGCAAGCATTTCCCACACCAAGGGGCTGAAAGGTTGTGTAGAAAAAAAAAAGATGGAGGTAAGAGGGACAGTGAGAGAGAGATGATGACAGGAGCAGCGCTTTTATTTTCTACCCCGGCTTTCCATGGAAGCCCCCCCTCCCCCCCTACCCCCCTTTTGGCCACCACACAAACACCCCACCCAGCTCAGGTCAACATTTACATGGGCGGAATTAGCCTGCTCTTCCCACTGATACACACACACACACACACACACTTTTTTTTTTTTTGACTCGGGCATAGCTGGTCATAGAGCTGTAGGGTGAAAAAAAAATGCTTAGATCGTTTTAGGATCACATCAGCTTCCCTCTGGACCTAAATTTGGAGTGTGTGTGTGTGTGTGTGTATGTGCGCATGTGTGTGTGTGTGTGTGTGGTGGCAGCAGCCCATGACTGTGACCTGGCAAGGGGAGTGTCTGCTTGTCCACACAGCACCGGCAGTGACGCATGCCTTTTGGTTTTGAGAGCAGAGAGAGTGTGTGTGTGTGTGTCACTGAGGGTGCTTTTTATCTTTGTGTGTGTATATATATGTGTGTGTGTGTGTGCGTGTGCATGTGCCTCGGCACACGCCTGGCCCTGCTGTGGTGACGCATGCCTTGGGGTTTCGGCGCTGAGTGCAGAATAACATTGTGACAGTGGGAGTCGGTTCCCTGGAGGCCGGCCGTGCAGCGGCACTACGGTTGTCAACGTTAAATTGAATTGTCACTGTTTGGGAAAGTCGCCCGCATCCTGTTTCGAGTGCCGGCGGCTTGACGGTCCCACGGCAACTATGCAGTCATGTGACACGTGCATGTTAGCGGGCGCTCAGACTACACAGGATCACATAATGCGGCTTCCTAATTGGGTGTTTCTGCAGATTTCTTACTCCAGATTTGGTGTTTTTCTTACTTGAATTCACAGTTTTTACGGTCGAGCCTGTTTTGTGATTTCAAAGAAGCGTGGGCCCCGAGTAAGAAAATCACCGTCCTTGCCCTCTGGAGAGATGTGTTCCTCCTGACAAACGCCATATAGTGATTGTACGTGATCTTTCCACCGGGCTGGCATCGGCGCTGCTGTTTGTGTAACACAGCCTCGAAGTCAAATACTGATATCTGCTTGTCTGAGTTAGGAGCCGGACAGGAAACGTCTTTTTTTTTTTTTTTTCATCCTCAGACCACAGCGGCCGATGGATTCCAAAATACACACTTGGACTGTTTTACCAGTCGGAGTGGAAAAGAAACTCCAGATATCGGTTGGTTTCATGCCAAAGTGCCCGGCGAAGTAGAAAAAGGTGAGGGGTTCGGCGTGTGCTAGCTCAGACGCTACTAGCGCGCGATAGGGCTAAAGGCAGCAGGGTGGACCCAGGTTCAAGACCCTCATCAAGACCCCTGACAAGGAAGGAGGGAGGAGATGAGGAGGCGAAAAGGTGGCAGGGATGAGCATCGGCCGGTACTTCTCTCTCCTTCGCCTCCTCTCTTCTCCCTCCTTTTCTCTGTTCCTCTTCCCCTCTTTTCTCTCCTTCCCTTCCCTCTCCCTGTCTTCTCTCTCTCCTCTTCAGTAAATCATTGACCGCCGCTCCCACGAACGCCAGCGAGAGGCTCTTTATCACACATACCTGAGGAATTCAGGGCCTAGGTGGCAAGTGGGCGGGGCCGGGGCCACAGTCGAACCGTCAGACAACACAGGCCCCAGTCACGGTGGCGGGGGGCCCCTCCTTCACCCAGCGGCTGTGGGCGCTCACATTGGCATTACAGCGGCGTGCCATGTAGATGTTGAAATCCGGCCTTTTTGTTGCACGTCATCTTCTCCACACAGGAAGTGGCGAATTGAAACGTAGGAGCAAAATACTCGCTTGACTCACCAGACGTTTGATCTCTCGTCCCATTTGGTGTGAAGCGTCACAGACCCGGACCGGGTCGGGAAACGTGAGCGTGCCGCGTGCAGTTCACTGACAGTCACGTTACAGGATTTCTGGAGATTGAGGTCCTTTTAAATTTGAAAACGTTACCGCGCGAGAAGAGAACTAACATTTTCAGGCTGGAAAAGCGTGGAAGATGAACTTAATAACTTCCTTGAAAAGCTTTGGAAGTCTGGAAGCGTTCCATCTCAACGCATCGCTATAATAAATACATTGAGGGGAAAAAAGAGTAAATCAAAACGTAAACAAAGCTCGGCGTGGGGCGATGGTTTTTCAGCAGGGGGCGCCATACACACAGTGAGTCTTCTAGATGTCGTGACCGAGACTGGGTCTGTCGGCGTGTCTTGTGTACGTATCGATAAAGGTTTGGAGTCAGCTGGCTGTGATGATCAACCTTTACAACAGAAAAGGAAGCTACGTCTGTTTGCCTTTGTCGGCAGTACGCTTTAGAGAGTGACTGTTTCTCTTCATGTCTTATTGGTAAGTGGAAGTGTGGAAGCTGATTTGTGGAGGTGTGTGCTATCCACCGCTCCCCCTGTGGAAGAGGGGGGAGGGCATGTGCCGCCATGGGGAGGAAGATGGCCTCTGCCCTGGGCCCAGTAGTCATCCTTAACTGATAGCCATGTAATGCTCTAATAACCGCCTTGAGGCCCCTTCGTAGGGTTCAGGGGAAGAGTGAAAGATGGGAAAACTCAGATCGTCCTCATCCCTCCCTTTCTCTCATCCCCGCTCATCCCTCCCTCCCTCCCTCCCCTCTTAGTTGCACACAGTTTCCACAGGGTTGTCCCCAGGGCCGGGGCCTGTAATTAGGGCCTCTGCGGCCTGGCTGCTCTGCGCCGCTCTCCCCCTCTCAGCCCTTCAGCTGCCGGCCGCTGGGCAGCTCCCGCTGGGCCGAGCCCCAGGCCTGGACGGGGCAAGTGTGGCATCCCGCAAAAGAGATCATGAGACAGTGAGGCAGCGCAGCAACACAACACAGCAGCAGCAGCAGCAGCAGTCTGTCAGCATGTGAGCACGCCGGATGCAATTTGCCGGTCCCTGTTATGTTACTCACTCTTTCATTTGTCCCGCTGCATTTGGAGTTCCAGCTCTTCACACTTGCCAGTGGGGACGGCTTGTTGTTATATAGCGGCACGATGTGAGTGACTGGTCCAGGAGGGGTTGGTGATGACACGGCATGGTGCAAGCAGGTAGCGAGCTAGATGGTCAGTCAGTCCAGTCAGATGTCATGGTGGTGTATTGGTGGTCACATGAACTCTGTTGGTCCGGTTTGGCTCCGATTGACAGCGTCGTCTTTCTCGTCGCCGCGACTGGAAATGGGCCGACGGGAAACAGCGAGCGGGGACAAAGGGAAGGTAGAGGGAAACACCGGATGGCGTCGGGCCAGAGAGGAAGAGAAGACGGGGTCTGGGCGAGGTGGACGGGGAGTGGAGACAGATTTATGGGGTAAATGTAAAGTGAGGCGGCGACTCGGGTGGATCCTGAAACAATACCATTAAGACTTCACCTGTTTTGCCAGCCGCCTGCCAGGTGTGTGTGTGTGTGTGCGTGCATGTCCACACACACTTAACTACCATAGTCACTTGAGTACTGTCTGGTCCCATTAACTAATGAAGAGCTTCTCTGGTCCTCCCAGTATCTGCAGCACTACTAAGTGATGAAAAGGATCTAATATATTGAATTGATTCCCGATTTATCTCGTCAGCCAATTTAGGACGGAAGTGTGTTTCTTATCGATACTGATGAAGCCTGCAGGGCCCAAAGTGGCCCCTCCATCATGAGGTTATATACCTGGAACGGATTCTGCCTGAGGGCAACTCTGCACGGACCCCGAAGGACGTGGGTCAGGGTTCAACCGGAAGTGACACGCCGGTACTCGGGGCAGGAAGCTGAGGTCAACACCAGAGACGACGAGGAGGAGAGTACATATGAGACACACCGGCACCAGGGCCCTTGAAAGCGGCCCCTGGAAAACAACAACAGCAGCCCGTCTAAAAGCGGAGCTGTTTACCAGCTAATAATAGGGCAGCATCAACACGCCGCCCCCTTCCTTTCACCCCCTTTCACCCTGCCTCCCTTTCTTGGTCAAGCTGTGGGCAGGGTGAGATGCCAGGGTTGATGCCCTTCAGTCTGCCGGCTTTTATGAAGGAGGGGGGGTGAAATGGGGGGGGGGGGGGGGGGGGGGGGCGTGGCCACCAGGTGAGCGCTCCTCCTTCCTCCCCGCCCGGAGGACTTTGTTCTGTTGCGAGAGCAGAGGAGGCGTGACCGGAGGAACTTTCCACAAGATCATTACATGAAAAATGGGCGAGGAGGTTATTGACCCGCCGTCCTCACTTTGTACTTTTTTTTTTTTTTTTCCTCAATTAGCGTTCCTGTCTTGCTGCCTTCACCCTCGCGGCGCTACAGCGGACAACAATGCTGCTCCGCCAGCCGCTGCATTCATATCGTATTGCGCCTTTCCTAACATACAGAGGCAGAGCGGGGGGGGAGTTAAAGTATCAAATAAGACACGTCAGTTGATTTAGGGCCGCCGATCCAACAAATTGAGCTTAACGTTTCAGATCATATAATCTGAAGTGAGGCGGTTGCCAGCCGGAGAGCGAGGGGGACCGCGGGGGGAAGAGTGACCAGCCGAGAGAGAAGAACGTCGGCTTTCTGCTGGCTTTCTCTCCCCCGGCAGCACATTGGTTCCTCTGTGCCCGAAGGAGAACTAAGGCTCACCAGAGCATACATTTATTTTTACGATATTTAAACAAACAAATAACAAAAATAAATCAATGCGAAACCTCGAAAACCTGACCAAAGTGTGTTTAGGGAGCCCCTCTCCCTGACAGCGGAGCGAGAGACCACCAATCTCCCCGGTCAATATTTGAGGAGCTAATTTGGAGAGTTTGTCCTCTCTCCGTTCGGGGGGAGAAAAAAAAATGAGGATTTTTAGTGAATAGCGTGTGTTTTTCTATGTGTCGGCCGTGCGCTCGCATAATGTCGCATGAGTTTACACGCACCCTTATCTGTCAGACTTGCGGTCGAGTGTGTGTGTGTGTGTGTGTGTGTGTGTGTGTGTGTGTGTGCTGCATGCGCGTGTCCGTGCGTGTCGCGTTGTTCCTGCTCGCCCGGTCTACCTGCGGTCAGCTGTGCCAATAATGCAGCTTTGATTTAAGGCCTTATCGCAGCGCGGTCACCACGCCCTTGAACGCACCGTGTGACTCCCATACCAGGGGGCCGTAAGATAAACACCCGAAGGCACCGGGGGCTGGGAAATCACAGTTTCCAGTGCGTGCGCTTGATTACGCCGTTTTTGTTTTATTGCTTTATTGGTACGGCTGCCCCACTTAACAGACGTCTCTATATCCAGGGTTCATACTGGATTCACTTCTGTTTACTCAAGGCTCCTATGCAGGTCTGGAGAGTCCGGCCAAGTATGGGAAGTGTCTTAAAAGTCTGCAAAGTTTATGGAAAAATAGACTAAATATTATACAGTTGCAAGAAAAGGTTTCCTGTCTAAATCGCTCCTGAGATCAATTGTGTTTTTACATTTCTTTATTGAACATGTTGTTTTATTGCACTGGGAAACGTACGTGAACCTGGTGGAACCTCCTTCAGCAGCAGTAACCTCAACCAATCGTTTCCTGTACTTCCTGTTTCACTTCATTGATGTTTTTTTTTTGGGATGTCCTGTATGAGCGTCTTGCTTTCAGGTCACGCCACGACATTTCGACAGGGTTAAGGTCAGGTCCCCCGTTGAAGCCGTTCTGTTGTAGATTTGTTCCCTCGGTGACTGAAGCCGTCCAGGGCCCCGAGGCAGCAAAGCCCCAAACCATGATGCTCCCGCCGCCATGCTTCACGGCTGGGGTGAGGTTTCGCCGTTGGCGCGCAGTGTTTTTCCTCCTCCAAACATAGCGTTGTGCCCTTTTAGCCAGACAGTTCAATTTGTGTCTCATCTGTCCACAGAACTTTGTTCCAGCAGCTTTGTGGACCGGCCAGGTGGTCTTTGGCAGGTCTTTGACTTTTAGTGGAGAGCAGTGGTTTCCTCCTCGGTGTCCTCCCATGAACACCACTCTTGTTTTAGTGTTTTTCTCATTGTGGACTCGTAGACACAGATGTTAGAAAGGTCAAGAGATCCTCAGCTGCTGCTAATTCAAAAGGGTTCGCAAACATTTTGTCCATACAGCTGTCACCTTCCTTCACTTGGTCTCATTTTGGACCAGAACTCTTCATTGACCGTCTTTCTACCTCCCATGTTTCTCTCCCCCAGGCTCTACCACAGGTGTGCTCTGGGCAGCAGGAGGGTTTGGGGTTCAACGCCGACCTCCAGGAGCTGTACGCGGCCGTCGTCGCCCACGGAAACACGCGTTCACGTAAGCGCAAGCTGTCGGAGAGGCAGCAGGACGACCAGGACGGCCAGCCCGCCGCCGAGGAACCCGACTTCACCTCGACTCCAGGTCGGTTCCAAACCTGGGATCGGTTAAACTCTGTGCCACCTCTGGGGCTTCGCAGTGGATAAAAACACAATCATAATTGCAGGATTGCAGCAGGATTTACAGATGGACGGACGCATTGCAGTTAAAACGTTTTTTTCTTTTGATCAGGCAGTTGAAACGCTAATCAGCCGATGATCGGTGGCTAATCAATCAGTGAAAATGACTTATCACTTCATATCACAATCAAAATATTCAGCAAAAGAATCAGAGTTGGCTTTTTTTTGTCAGTCTCACAGCCCCACCCCGACCCCTCTGCTGCCATCCAAGAAGTCAAAAACCTGAACCCATCTGACAGAAACCTTTGTGTCTTTTACCAATTAACTTCCCTTTTATAGTCTCACAACTTCCATTAGCGCTGTTCAATCAGAAATAGCCTCAACAGCACAGCGAGGGAGACATTTTGTCAAGTGGTTCAAGATGATGTCGCCAGTAATGTGAAGCAATCTACGTGTAAAACTGTAAAAAAATAAAAATGACAACCATAAACTAGTTTACGTTACAAATGTGTAGATGCAGCAGTAAGATGCAGCAACTTTCATCAGCATCACACACACACACACAGTTTGAATGTCTGTGTCCTCATACTGTAGGTGAGGGGGCTGTGAGCAGAGAACCCGATGGCGAGCGGGATGCAGGTGGAGCCAAGATGGCCGACAGACCCGTGCAGCAACAACAGGTACTGAAGGGAGTCGAGATCAACAGCAACAAATTGTTTACTGTGAGTTTGAGTTCAGAACGGATTAAGATGGGAGGATACAACGATGTGATCTCTCGGTAAAATAATCTGCCATCGTCTTCCAACAGCAGTCAGTGCACGTCACCGTACGACCGTGAGAGCACAACTTATCTACTAACAGAGTGCTGCAGGAATGCACTTCCTGTTCCCTCGTCTCGAAGTCAATGGGTTTTTTGAATGTATTTTTGGTTAGATGCCTGAAATAAGGTCTGTGGTTAACACGTTTTGTTCTACGACATAAAACACGTCAGTAAATACCCCTCTCGTGAATTTTGAAGCTTTTACGTGTCTTAAAAAAGGTGGATACTAACAAGTGGCTAAATGAGACGACAGAGGTTGTCGGGGACATTGAACGCATCACGCCGAACAACTCATCTACTCACTAGTCCGCCTTCACAGCCTCTAGTTGTGTTTCTACTCTTCCAAACTATTCTAACTCAAACTCTCCAACTTGTAGATTTATCAATTTATAGTATTTTTAGTGGTGGTGACGTTGACGTCATGCGTCCGTGGTGTAGTTTGTTTATAGCCTAACGTTAGATTTTTACTTCTGCCGATTGCATTTACGCTTAAAAAAATCATAAAGTGGTGTTCATTTGTGAAGATTATCTTGCTGAACAAAACGTGTCAGTATCATAAACTTTTGTTTGCCACAGAGTTTATTTTCTGCAATAATCCAAAATCCAATGGAAAAATCCCATTGGCTTTTTGTGGAGGGAACCAGGGCGATGCTAACTTCCTGGTTGGCCTACAAAAATACGTCATCCCTGCAGCACCCAATGTGGTGAAGAAGATTTTTTTTAATTTTAATTTATTTTATAAATGCTCAAGGAATGACGGCACTTCTTCCCTCTGTCTTCTACAGTCTGTAGCTGCCGTGGAGGATCCTGCAGAACGACCCTCCTCCAGACCAAAGAAGAAGAAAGCCGTCGGTCTGTTCAGATGAACAGCAGTAGGAGGCAACGGAGGACAAATCGGGTTATTGCAAAAATATTAAATCTCGTTTTTAACCGTTCGCTTTCAAGAAGGACACTTTTTTTAAATTCAGGTGTGGATTAGTTATAGAGAAGGCTTTTTAATTTCAATAAAAAAAAATTACATTTTAAGGATTTTGTGGTGTGCTAGGCGTACAATTTATATTGATTTTTACCTCTTAAGATCATTCCCAACACTCCCATTTCATATATCCATGTGTTTTAGCTGCATTATTTGAAATAAATAGGTAATTACACAGATAATTTCTTGTATTTTTTTATTTTGTCTGAAAAAAGAAACAAGGTACGTTAAATCTCATATATGCTGAGGTATTCTCTGTCAGGAAGGTTAAGATGGAAAAATCGTTATTTCTAAGGATGTGTGTTTCCCTGTGTGCAGCTTATTTAGTCTGGAAAGTGCTGAAAGGAACAAAACAAACACATCAACATCTATAACAAGAGGAAAACTTGCACAGTGGACATATTTAATGCCCATTGCTCATCATTTTGCCACATCATGCCACAAAATCATAGGACATCATCACTTCACAACACGTCGGCTTCTTTACCCGACTCGGTAAGAAGTAGGAGGAACAGGACAATGAAGCAGTTCATACAGTATAACATCTAAAATCCCTGAGTCAAACCTCCATATCCACCAGAGGGGTCAGAGGTCGGGGCTGGTCAGGCGTGGCAGGTCCGGGGGTTCAGTTTGTTGTTGGCTGCTGTTCCTGGGTGGTCAAACCTGTGACCTCACGGTTACAGGGCGGTGTCTCTAACCACCAGGCCACCGTGACGTTCCTCAAGAGCATCAACCGTTGCTCAGAGATGTTTGGGGAAGTTGAGGAAACGCCTGGTGGGGGGGTTGCAGTGACGAGTGGGAAGCTGAGTGACGTCAAAACCGAGATGTGACCATATTTGTGCATCGTGGTCCGTTAGCGCTAGGACGGACGGACGGCGGGTTGCAGGGTAAGAGACGAACAACGAGCTGTCAGTTGAAGGGGGGGGGGGGTATTTGTTTGTGTGATTTTTAGACCCAGCGAAGCAAAACTGGTTTGTGCTGAGTGGATCTAAGAGAAGTTAAAGGATGACACTGACTTTTTGGGAAATTTGCTCGTTGGTCAACTTCCCTTTTCCCACGTTCTGATAGGAGAACCACCAAGATCATCTCTGGTGGTGATTTCTCTCTCCTGGTCTCCTCTCGTCACTTAAAGGGGAAGTTGACCAACGGGACAATAAAGAGGGACATTCTGAAAGCAGAGATCTTTGAAATATTTCTGGTGACACTTTATTTTCCTTAACTGTCACTTTTTTTTTTGTCTATTTCTGTTCATACAAGCATTCACATCTTCATTTTGCATTTTTCTTTTTGTGTTTTCTTTTATTATTTCTGTTTTTATACATCATCTGTGGGAGATTTAATTTGTCAAAAGGTATATTTTGAAGTATATTTTTTTTTCCAAGCACAGACTGAGCAGAAAAGGCATTGATTAGGCCTGCCAGAGCTGACACCGGTCGATAATGCATTGCCTCAGACCGGCCGCTCTCCTTTTTTCAGGGGAGAGTGTGATGTTGACTCAAGGTGTTGCAGCATCTACGGAATGCTATTGAAGTTTTAGTTGAAAAGTCACTGTTTGCCTGTATGGTTGTGAATGATCTGAAGGGTATTTCTGGCTTTAAGAAAAAGACATTCATACAGTGACTACTGCTACTGAATCGCTCGGGCTCCCTAACTTTTTCATATCAAAGCCCACAAATAGAAACATTTCAAACCCCCTTTATTTGCACCCCCCCATCTTTTCTGAGATAACCATGAAGAGAGTGAAAGGTCATTTTTCCACCGTCTTGTTCTAATTTCTAGTGAATGTGTGACCCCTGGCAGTCCCCGGACCACGGTTTGGGAACCGCTGGGGCAAGGCATGACATCAGCGCAAGCCACTTTAATGGCTGGAGGGGGCTCAGTGGTCTCAGTGGGGTAGTCCAGTCGCTGGGTGTTGGGTGTCCTGTCTCCGTTGGTGAAACCGGACCTGGACCCCCCCGCTTCTCGCCGACCCTTTCCATTTTCCGCGGCTGATCCCCGTGTCCGTCTCTGAGTCCCGGCCCAGCTTGTCGCATAGCTGTCTGTCTGTGCAGAGTCTCCTAGATTTGTGTTTGTGAGCTTGTCTTGAAGCAGTGGTTTCCAAAGTGGGGTGCTTGAGGGGGTCCCAGGGGTCCTTGAGGGGGTCCCAGGGGTCCTTGAGGGGTTTCCAGGGGTCCTTGAGGGGTTTCCAGGCAGGTCCCCAGCAAAACTTTTACTGAGACATTTGCAACATGAGAGGCTGTTCTGATCAGAGGTTTCAGTCTTTCCCACTGTTATCACTCCACCTACAGTACAGACAGTTATGTAATTATGAACCAAGTCATATTTAACAAAACCTGCTTGGATGAGGTTGCGATCTGTGTGTGTGTGTGTGTGTGTATGTGTGGGGGCCCCCTATTTGGGGGTCCTTGACATGAAAACGTTTGGGAACCACCGTCTTAAGGCGCGCACCTGCATTGTGCTCATGCGTCTTCGAGTTCAAGACAAGGGTCCAAAGGTACAGCGTCAGTGTGCGCCAGACAGTCAGCGGGCCGGTGTTTGTCCGTCTGGCTGAACTACAGTCGCGGAGCGGCCGGCAACAAAGAGAGATGAAGGCAGAAGCGGGGCCTGTGCCACCCCGGTGGGAGGAGAGGTGGTGGTAGGCTGGGACGAGAGGGCAGGTCCAGCAGGGCGCGGTCTTCTTCTCCTCCACGGCACCTCATCTGTACTGTAGTAGGATCTCTTCCATTTCCATTTCTGCCAACAGCCTTGCGCCACAGGGACGCATTGAGAACAAACCCGAGAGGCAGAAACCGCTGCGGGGACACCCTTTGACCGCCGTGCCCAAAAGGCGCAGCCAGCCTACGCACTGTGCGCCTGTGTGTCTGTCTGTAGCCCGTTTCTCACAACTTAGACAGAGAGACAGCTTTGAACCTGCCTGCCAAGATAAACTGACTTCGCCTATTTATGCCCCTGCCTCCGCGTGGACTTGGGATAGGAGAGTGTCAGCAGCTGAGAGAGGACAGGTTGAGATCTTTCCAACACGTCTCCAGCGGCGCAGTGGCCCCTTTTACGCGCCGGGAATGGCGACTTTTGGGGACTCGGGGATGAGTCCTGTTCCCTTCCTCTCGCTTTAACGTTTCGAGAGGAGAAGGCATACAGGGAGGGGGACACACACACATCAGAAGAAATAGAGCGGTGACATTTTGGCCACCCGCCGGGGGGTTGCACACCGGCCCGGGGTGGAATGCTGCTGCCGACGCTGGTGACGTGCCTCACCGGGTGCGCCTTTCTCCTCTCGCCGGTCAGTGAGGGCTGCGGACCGGGTAGAGGGTATGGCAAGAGGCGGTCACCGAGGAAGCTTGCGCCGCTCGCCTACAAGCAGTTCAGCCCCAACGTTGCCGAGAAGACTTTAGGGGCCAGCGGGAGATACGAAGGGAAAATAACCCGGAACTCTGACCGCTTCAAGGAGCTCACCCCGAACTACAACCCCGACATCATCTTCAAAGATGAGGAGAACACAGGTGCAGACCGCATGATGACACAGGTAACCCCCCCCCCCGCCCCCCCGGCTACCGGAGATCCGTTTAGCCTGTTTGCTTAACCACTTGCTTTTGCTTTAAAGGGGGATATTTCAGTACCTTAGATGGTGCACTTTGCCCAGTCTTTAAACGCGTGGACGCTGTTATCTTTTCCGCATTTGCTGTTGACTTTAGTTTCCTCACTGCAAAAAATGTCCATTGAGTCATCCAGTCTCATGTTCAGTCTTTAAATCGTAAAACAAATGTAAAAATGCTGCCAGAGGGGTGAAATAATTCCACTTGTTTCTTATGCAGTTTAAAGGCATTTCTCAAAACAAGTGTCACGAGACAGGATGGGGCGGATAAATCCAAAAAGGAAGAAATCGCTTTATTTGAAATTGGGATTATCTCTCTTACAGCTTTACTCGCTTTGGCAGATCACTTGTTTAAAGGAAAAAAAACTTAAACAACTTAACATTAGAAGAAATAACCTTCAAGGATGGGTATTTTTTGCAGTGTTGTCCTTGCGCTGGTGAGCACAGATTACAAAAGCCAACTATTTGCACAACTCCTTCTCAAGTCAATTTAAAAGGTTATGTGTGTTCCTGCAGTGTAGATGAACTGTGTCGGTTGTTTTAACTGTTTGAATCGGAGCTAGAACGAGTCTGCTTTCCAGAGGACTCAGAAGTTCACTGTGGACAGCCCGTGCGTAAAAAGGAGGGCAACCCCGTCTAAAAAAATGTATGGAAAAGCGGTTGCTCTTAATTAAAACACTATGTCTTCTGTTTTACATCAATTTTGTGGAAAAAACAGCCAATAGTCGTATTTGGTTAGAGCCCGGGTCAAGCGAGTAGTGATGTTTACCGTGTCGTTTTTAGCCCGACTGGCCAGAGTTAACAGTCGCCTTTTGGACTGTCAGAATTTTTTACGACACCGTCATTGATGTGGCCCGGAGTGGAATTTATTTGACTCCCAATTTCCCCAGGAATAAAAGTATTTATATCTGGCTCTTGTGACCGCGGGCTTCCTCTGAAAGCAGCGGCGCTCACGTCCACAGACCCACGTGGTGAATGAAAGCGCGCACTCCCAGTCCGTGTAGCTGTCACCTCGCTCCGCGCGCTGCAAAAAATGTCCATCCTCACAAAGTCATTTCGTCCAGCGCTGGCTCTAAAACGAATAAACGTGATTACTTTTTTCAAAACGGGTGAAAAGAAATCAGCCAGTTCCGGTTAGATCAATTCACTCGTTTCCAATGCAAATCCACTTTGTTTCGAGATTTATTTTATTCTTTAAAGTGACCTCGAGATACTGGCGATCTGCTTTATTTCAAGGTAATGTCACTTTTTCCAGAAACTTCCAGGAAGTGCAACAGTATTTGGAAGCAAGAGGCATCATGTCACCCCGCTGACAACAGATTTCACTTGTTTTCATGAAAATAACACTTTAACATGGAATACGAGACTAAATGGCTTGTTAAGATGGACATTTTTTGCAGCGCGCACCACGGGCGCTCGCTGACCTGCACACAATTTATGGGCTCCAAGCCGCAGCAGACAGCCTCCTGTTTGTCTTTTACTATTTCGTGTTACTTTTTTGTTTGTTTTTGCAGCGCACATGTGCAAAAATAGTCCACTTCACTTGTGTTGAAGCCTTAATTATACACGGGTTTTTTTCGCCTCTTATTTTTTTATTCAGCAGTGGCGACTTTTTCCTGGGCGCTCCGTGCATACAGACGCGACTGTTCAGGGGCTGAGCCACACTGCAAAAAGTGTACATCTTAACAAGTCGTTTGGGCTTGTATACGGTTTTAAAATGGTATTTTTCTTAAAGCCATTGAGGAAAAAATGCAATTTGGGGTGAGATGATTACACTTATTTCCAGAGCAGTTTCCACTTTTGTCAGGAATTTACCACAAACCAGTGAGAATATTTTGAAATAAAGCAGAAATAAAGCAGACCACTCCACTAGTAACAAGAAAATGTAGTTAGATTTTTTTGAAAAATACAAGTTAATTTGCACTAGAAGCAATATGAATTATCTCACCACATTTGCAGCTTTTTTCACTTATAAGAAAAATAAGACGCTCAGACTCAGTGCGACTAAATTACCTGGTCGGACGGACATTTTTTGCAGTGCATAGGTGTGCATAGGCGCATGCTGTCAGCCTATGCGTCCAATGTTTGTGCAGCCCGTGGTTTAGTGCTAAAACCGCTCCTACAGAAACCCCCGTCGATCTGTATACCTTGAAAGGAAAACCAACAAAATCCATCGTCTGATTTATGAACTTCAGCTCGTTGCTCTTGACCGCAGAGAAAGAAAAAAAAAAACAAGACGTTAAAATCTACACGACACCGTGAAAAGGCATCTATGGCCACCAAGCCGTGCGCTATTCTTATCACAGGCCGGGGAGCCAACATGGAAAAAGACATTTATAGGTTTTTGAATTCCGCCGTTTCCACTCTAATAGAGTTTCTTAAGATGCTGCATCACTAAGAGACGCTTTCAGCAGCAGCAGCCAATAGGAGAGCAGCGTGGTCCCTTCAGAAGATGGGAAGTTCACCTATAGCTGTGATTTGTTCAGTGATATTTAACTTATTTAAGGTCATTAGATGAAGTTTTACTCAGCAAAACAACTAAGAATGAAGCAGCAGCCCTTGGGCCAATCAGGAAGAAGATGCGTCATCCCTCCAAGTTTCATCAAAATCAGACCGGTGGTTTATCACTTAAGGCCTTTCAAAGTTTGTAAGTTTGACCTTTAATGATAGCGCCTCCGTCAGGCCAGTCGGTGTAATTGTGCACAGCGAGAAGACGCGTCATCCCATTGAGTTTCAGCAAAATCAGACCAGCGGTGTCACCTAAAAGATCACGTATGACGGACAGACGGATAGACGGACACAGCCTGATCCAGTCACACACACACACACACACACACCGTTAATGGTACAATGAAGAATGGGCGTAGTTGGGTATATAGGGCAGATGGGTGAGTTTGTTTGAGAGAAAGAGTGAGTTGAGGGAGGGGAGGGGGCGTCCTCCGGGTCCTCAATAGGCCCTCTCACCCTCTGTTTGCTCACCCTCACCAGACCCCAGTTTTAGAGGGACGCTTAGGACCCCCCCCCACCCTAACCACCCAACCACCCCATAACCTCACCCCCTCCCCCTCCACCCCTCCATCCACCCCTCCATCCATCCTTAACATAGCCTCATGGCTCCGTTCGCTCACCACAGAGAGCAAACATTAGGGGTAGCTGGGACAGCAGGGGTGCATTGTGGGAAGGCTAAAGCCACACAGACAAGGGGGAGAGGGGTGCCGGGGGTGGGGTTTGGTGAAGTGGATGGGTGCACCGTCCAGGACGCAGAATGGGTCTTTGTAAGAGATTTGGGTCTGTTTTTTATCGAGTCAGGGTAAAAAAAAAAAAAAAAACGGTCCTGAGATTCTTTTACATTTTGAGCGACTTGCCAAGAGTGTAAAAGTAGGACGAGTTCAAATTCATCAATAATTGTAAGGAGTATTTCTCTGAACGTGAGAGACGCAAGAGCTGAGAAGAGAAGATGGAAGGGTTTTCCTGAAAAGTAGAGTTGGACCAATGTGGGCTTTGTAAGACCAATACCGAGTAAGTCGGGTCGGTCTAACCCAAGTCAGTCGAGGCGATAAGATGCAGCATGGAGGAGGTGATGACACACATTTAACTTTACCAAGGTGAGAGCCTACATAGAAACCTACCATGAATGATACAGGTGTGTCACTGGGGTTATCACAGACGGGACCCCTTCTGCTGCGTTCAAAGTCCTAACGGAAGAATGGGAATTTGTTGCTCCGTGTTTGACTCGTTGGAACATCCAACCATAAATGAACTGCAGCAGGTGTTGCTTGTTTTTCGTGAGCAGGATCGACTGTATTAGTGTGAATATAACTGATAATCGGCCCCACCCCCAACCCTAATTGGCAGCTCATATTTACAGCAAATCTGACATGACATGAACGTGGCATGACCCATGTCTCCTGGTTTCCTGACCCACGTTCAAGACCAACAGTTTGAAGAGACCCATGTCTCAGTGTTTTCTTTGTCATCTAAATGGTCTTTTACTGTGTTTCTCTTGCTTCCTGGTCGCCTCCTCCGCCGCAGCGCTGTAAAGACAAGCTGAACTCGCTGGCCATCTCGGTGATGAACCTGTGGCCCGGGGTCCGGCTGCGGGTCACCGAGGGCTGGGACGAGGACGGCCACCACTCGGAGGAGTCGCTGCACTACGAGGGCCGGGCGGTGGACATCACCACCTCGGACAGAGACAGGAACAAGTACGCCATGCTGGCTCGCCTGGCGGTGGAGGCCGGCTTCGACTGGGTCTACTATGAGTCCAAGGCCCACGTCCACTGCAGCGTCAAGTCAGGTGAGCGACCAAGGCTGCACAGTAAATGTAAAACTGTTGAAAATTGAGAGGCTGCAAATTTTCTGTTTCTGAAGGAAGTACCTCTACCTCCTGCACAAGGTGTTGGATTAGCTGGTCTGCAGGTCAGAGGGCGTTAGCATTAGCATCTCATCGCCTCCAGCTACAATTATATTTAAGTGCTGAAAATGAAATTATCTAGAAAGAAAGGAAGCTGTGTCCACATGTATCTAAGTTCATATCTCAATCAAAAGTGTCCTCTCGCTTTCTCGCATCCTCTCTCCTCACCTCTTGGATCTCAAGACGTTTTGGAGGACGTTTAGGAGAGGAATTTGAAAAGGAAAGCGAGAGAGAGAGAGAGAGAGAGAGAGATGAGGAACTGAGGACAGTGCTAGTGGCGGGGAGGGAAGGGGTTTGGAGGAGGACCAGTGAACACGGGTTCTAGTGAGAGTGCGGTGCATGGGTGTTTTTGTTTTCCATTAACCGCCACTAACGCAGAAAACCCTTCACCCAGCCTTCCTTCACTCACTCACGATACACCTGAACTCGAATGTGCCGCAGCTTCTGGTACAACCGATTCTACTTGAGAGATTTCCGCTACGGTTTTTAGTTTAAATGATACCTGTTCATAATGTTTTGCTCCAAACTGAATCCCTCAACTAGGTAGATCAAATAACGTACTAATTTTAAACTGTATCTTTCATTGAGGCTATGCTAGTTTTACTGAGCTGACACCTACTCTCTACATTTATCACTCACAATTGCTCAAAAAACAAATGAATTTCTGCCAGACTTTCATAGTTTTGGGATGTAAGTGACATTACGGCCATAATACATGAGGTTTATTTTTCGGCACAGAGCCCCTTTAAAAGAAAAAAGGCTAAGAAAAGGTCAACAAGCCATCAGTTGAAGGGGGTAAATATAATTGAACTACTATTGTCTTGTGAAAGTGGAGATATTTCAGTGCTAAAACATTCAGAGAAACATGGAAAGAAACATTGGTACAAATAACCGAAGACTACTCGACACTTTTTTAAAAATGTCTTGTTCACAGCCGGGAGGAATTCGGCAGCAGCAGCTTTGGGCGGCGACTGCTTCCCCCTGCCTTTTCCTAACTTTGTTCCTAACATTTTGTTTCTCACTCTTGATCCTTTAACTCTTCTTGCTCGAAACTCTCTGTGTGTGTAGGCGCTTGCAAGCTCTTACGCCTTTCCCCTCCATCTATCTCATCTGCCACTCACCCCATGTTCCCTGGGTCAGGCCGGTCACCATGATGTTCTGCATCAGCGTTCACGTGTAGGGTTCGCTGCGTAGCTTCAGCTGTCTCTCGCTTTCCTCAAACACAGAAGAAGGCTCATTGATACTACGGCCATTTTGATCAGGACCGATGTTCCCTCAAGCCAGTTTTCATTCCATCCAAACACTACAGCAGCTGATTTCACCGATTAACACACCTTGAAACAGACAGCTGATCAGTGAAACCAACTGTGGTAGTGTTTGGCTGGAAGGAAAACTTGCAGACTCTTGGCCAGTGGATCCCAACCTCAGTCCTCAGGACCCAGAGTTCTGCTGGTTTTCTACCTAGTAGTTAATAATAACACTCTCCTGGTGTCCCAGGTCTAAATCAGTCCCTATTAGACAGCTAGAATGAAAACCAGCAAGACTCCAGAGTTGGGAGCCTATACTGCTATAAAGCCAGGTGTGTCCAGTCCTTTGCCTTGAAGGAGTCTGCAGGTAATCACTCCAACCAAACGCTACGGCGGCTGATTTCACCGATTTAGTTCCCCCTTGTCTGGTTGAAGATGCGTTAACCAGAGAAATCAGCTGCTGTAGGGTTTGGTTGGAGCGAAAACCTGCAGACTTTTAACCCGCCACAGGGCTGGACGCCATTGGCTGAGAGGCAACACTGGCTGGGACGACACCTTTCAACACGACGTATGTTATGAACAACAGTGTAGCAATATACTGTATGTCACAAATGTGCCATCAGAAACGAGACACACTAGTGTTGAAAGTGACACATCTTTGTAAGAATGTGCATTGGATCAGACGTCAGCAGCCCCCCCCCCACCCCCCCAACACCCTCCTCCATTTTACACTGAGTGGTAACTGAGATTTTCCCCTCTTCCGTCCTCTTTCTCTCTCCTTTTTCCTACTTCGTCCCTTCTTTTCCCCTCCTTTTTCTTCTTCTCTCTCCTTCCCTCCCAGATCGGGTCGCGAGTGCCCAGTCCTTGACTTGATCAGAAGGGCAACCTGTCAAGTTTTCCTTTTTGTTTTTTCATTTTTTTCTTCTAAATTTCCCCAATGCAAGACAAAGACACATAACCCCCGACTGAGGAAACCCTTGAGCTGTACTGACATGCTGGTGGTTACAACCCTCCAAACGTCTCACGACCAACAAATCCCCCAAATCCTTCTTATAAGCACTTATTGGGAGTCGCTGGACTGTAGTAAGCAAGAGGAAACAACCACTAGGGGGCAGCACACCACCAGGACCCATGTAGATGAATGACTGGACCGAGGGGGGAAACTGAGGGCTCACTGACACGAGATGATGAAGAAGAAGAAGATGGAAATGACCAAACACAAGGATACACACCATGGAGCGTGTAACATTGAACTCACAGAGAAGACCCCAGACCATTTGGACCAATGAGAGCTTCAGCAATGACTTGAGGTTAAACCAGGAAATGGTTAGGAAAGCTATTTTTTTTTTTTTTAGTTCCACCATTTGAGAAAAGTGACCGACTATTACAAAATTATTATTATTATAAGACAAATACAAACATAAACAATATCCACAAATGATGGAACATTTCAAAAGGATTTGTTTAAAAAAAAATACAGTTCTTTGCAATTTCTGGCTTTGTTTCGTTTAGGCTCTTAAATGATGATACACAGGGATCAATGTGTCTGTAGCCAGAGGAGGGTCCTATACATGGTCCTGCACATGGTTATGGTCCTATACATGGTCCTGCACATGGTTATGGTCCTACACATGGTCCTGCACGTGGTTATGGTCCTATACATGGTCCTGCACATGGTTATGGTCCTACACATGGTCCTGCACGTGGTTATGGTCCTACACATGGTCCTGCACGTGGTTATGGTCCTATACATGGTCCTGCACATGGTTATGGTCCTACACATGGTCCTGCACGTGGTTATGGTCCTACACATGGTCCTGCACATGGTCCTGCACATGGTTATGGTCCTACACATGGTCCTGCACATGGTTATGGTCCTACACATGGTCCTGCACATGGTTATGGTCCTATACATGGTCCTATACAGGGTTATGGTCCTACACATGGTCCTGCACATGGTTATGGTCCTACACATGGTCCTGCACGTGGTTATGGTCCTACACATGGTCCTGCACGTGGTTATGGTCCTATACATGGTCCTGCATGTGGTTATGGTCCTACACATGGTCCTGCACGTGGTTATGGTCCTATACATGGTCCTGCACGTGGTTATGGTCCTACACATGGTCCTGCACGTGGTTATGGTCCTATACATGGTCCTATACATGGTTATGGTCCTACACATGGTCCTGCACATGGTTATGGTCCTATACATGGTCCTGCACATGGTTATGGTCCTATACATGGTCCTATACATGGTTATGGTCCTACACATGGTCCTGCACATGGTTATGGTCCTACACATGGTCCTGCACGTGGTTATGGTCCTACACATGGTCCTGCACGTGGTTATGGTCCTATACATGGTCCTGCATGTGGTTATGGTCCTACACATGGTCCTGCACGTGGTTATGGTCCTATACATGGTCCTGCATGTGGTTATGGTCCTACACATGGTCCTGCACGTGGTTATGGTCCTATACATGGTCCTATACATGGTTATGGTCCTACACATGGTCCTGCACATGGTTATGGTCCTATACATGGTCCTGCACGTGGTTATGGTCCTACACATGGTCCTGCACGTGGTTATGGTCCTATACATGGTCATGCACATGGTCCTGCACATGGTCCTGCACGTGGTTATGGTCCTACACATGGTCCTGCACGTGGTTATGGTCCTATACATGGTCATGCACATGGTCCTGCACATGGTCCTGCACGTGGTTATGGTCCTACACATGGTCCTGCACGTGGTTATGGTCCTATACATGGTCCTGCACGTGGTTATGGTCCTACACATGGTCCTGCACGTGGTTATGGTCCTACACATGGTCCTGCACATGGTTATGGTCCTATACATGGTCCTGCACGTGGTTATGGTCCTATACATGGTCCTGCACGTGGTTATGGTCCTATACATGGTCCTGCACGTGGTTATGGTCCTATACATGGTCCTATACATGGTTATGGTCCTACACATGGTCCTGCACATGGTTATGGTCCTATACATGGTCCTGCACGTGGTTATGGTCCTACACATGGTCCTGCACGTGGTTATGGTCCTGCACATGGTCCTGCACGTGGTTATGGTCCTACACATGGTCCTGCATGTGGTTATGGTCCTATACATGGTCCTGCACGTGGTTATGGTCCTATACATGGTCCTGCATGTGGTTATGGTCCTATACATGGTCCTGCACATGGTTATGGTCCTATACATGGTCCTATACATGGTTATGGTCCTACACATGGTCCTGCACATGGTTATGGTCCTACACATGGTCCTGCACATGGTTATGGTCCTACACATGGTCTGAAAAGTCTGGAAACGTAGAAAGGCAGTCTGCCGAGATGCAAAAAGATTGGCAATCTGAACATCTAAAGGCTTTTAGGAGTTAATAAAAAGTTCTTGTAGGACCCATTTCAAAGCTGCTGATTGCTTTAATTTGTCAATCAGTCCCAATACACAAACAGCGACACCTCGTACAACCTTAAGCCACTGATTGATGTTCATATTACCCATCAGTCATACTGAACACCGTATTGAAAATCGTGTCAAATCCAGAGTATTTTTAGTGCTTTGAAATGGAGCACGTTGCCTGTAGCTGCTGCAGGAATCTCAGTTGTCAGATGATTAACCTGCTGGCCGGTTTCCTGCTCCGCTCCTTCCTCCTCCAGGTGACTTATCTTATCACCTGGCCTTGGCTTTCCTACCTTCCCCAAATATTTATTCCCAGATAGACTTGAGACGGGGCCCAAGGTGTCACTTTCAAGTGCCTTGGACGGCGGAGTCACGCACACAACCCCTCCTCGAGGTTCATGTGCGAGCATTACACACACACACACACACACACACACACACACACACACACACACACACACACACACACACACACACACAGTATTCAGGGTTGCAAACAGGAGCTTTTATCTTTCAGCGACGTATTGTTCTTTTATGTGGAGTGTAGGAAAAAAAAGAAGTAAATATTTAGCTAAAGGGAGTTGGAAAGATTTATTGTGTACCCAAGGCCTTTAGAAATATTGACATCCTTTTTTTTATCTTTTCTTTTCTTTCCTTTTTTCTGTCTGTCTGTCTCAGAGCACTCAGTGGCAGCCAAGTCAGGAGGTTGTTTCCCAGGCGGCGCCTCGGTCACCTTAGAGAACGGGGGTCAGAGGTCGATCCGCGACCTGCGGCCGGGCGAGCGGGTCCTGGCCTCGTCGGGAAGCGACGGCAGCGGGGAGCTGGTCTACAGCGAAGTCCTGGCCTTCCTGGACCGCGAGCCCATGACCCGGAAGCTATTCTACACCGTCAGGACGGAGGCCGGGGCCAGCCTGTCGCTCACAGCCGCCCACCTGCTGCTGGTATCCGAGGGAAACTGCTCGGAGGGGGTGGCGCCGGCCCACGGCACCATGAGGACCGTGTACGCCAGCGACGCCCAGCCGGGACAGTGCATGCTGGTGGCAGAGGGTAAAGCGGGACGACAGCGCGGCGAGGGGCGGCTCTCGCAGATCACCCAGGTCAGCGTGAGGGAGGGCAGGGGGGCGTACGCCCCCCTCACCGACCGCGGGACGGTGGTGGTGGACGGGGTGGTGGCGTCGTGCTACGCGGTGGTGGACCAGCACACCCTGGCCCACTGGGCCTTCTCGCCGCTGCGGCTCATGCGCAGGTGGACTGGCACCACCGGTCGCCATGGTAACGGCATCCACTGGTATTCACGGCTCTTACACTGGCTGGGAAGGCTGCTGCTGGATTCAGAACACTTCCACCCTTGGGGCATAGCTCAGCCCGGGAGGTGAGGCATGAGGGACTGATTAGACACAAGAAGAAGAAGAAGAACGGGGAAAGACGGGAGGAAAAGGTAAAGCGGGTATGATGGGAGGAAGAGTCGACCAATCAACGGCCATCATTTGGTGGACGCTTTTTTACCCCAATACCCCTGGCGTCGTTAGTGCTGTGCTTTACCCTCTGGGCTGCACAGGACCGTGACGGACCTACTAGCCTCTGATCTCCACGCCTAGACGCTGGAGTCCCTAACAGACGGAGGAGGTTGGGCCCCTCTGAGGTCCTCATGGGAGTTTTTATCCAGGAAAAAGATGTACGGGGATCTGCTGTGAACTGACACAGATGCATTCTCCCTCAGTAAAAGTGGCAGACAACAAGCAAAGTGCACGAGCACGCAGAGTGAGAATGACTCAACGGACACAAGCGTCCACAGCGGTGTGAAGTTCACTGTTTTAATGACTTTCTGTGACACTTTTTATCTCCACAGGGACGTGGCGCTCCTCACCAGGCTACATGAGCCGTAGTGAAAAGCTAAGATTCTCATGGAGGAAGTCCAAATTCTCCTTGACATGCCTAATAATTGTCATGTAACATTACTGTTTAATACTCCACAGCTGAATAGAAAGATTTAGGACGAATGATAGTGTGTATTTAAGTGTTTATAGAAATCTAAAGTGTTTATGAGGCTGTTGTGGGTGATGAGATATTAAAAGATCTATTTTTGAAATTAAATTTTATGGAAATAAGCCGGATGTTGCTTTATTTGTAGTGTATTTACAGTGTCTGCGCGTGTGTGTGAGACAATGTGTGTGCTCTGACCTGCGCGCAATCACCCCTACAGGCTTGCCGTCCATGCGTAAAACTTGTGCTTTTACTGACATCTACTGGCTTTGCATTGAGGAAACACACGCTTCCATCTTGTATCCATCATATCTGAATGCATGCAGCTGATGAGTGTGTGTGTGTGTGTGTGTGTGTGTGTGTGTGTGTGTGTGTGTGTGTGTGTGTGTGTGTGTGTGTGTGTGTGTGTGTGTGTGTGTGGGGTGGGGGAGGGTCTAGCCCTAATATTAGAGTGGAAACCGCTATGTGCGCAATAAGGCAGTGTTTACAGAGAGCGGCGCACCAGTTGCGCGCGTTCAACAGGTTGTCAGCTAATAATAACGGTGCCGCCACTGCGCCTTTAAGAGGCTGGCCGAGACGGAGGTGAAGAGGAAACCCAATCTCTCCATATCGGGATAAAGACTCCCATCAATTAACGGTGGGAGCTGAGAAGACAGAAGAAGACACCAGAACCTGCTCGTGCTGCTCCTCGCTGGGTTTTCCCCCCCGAAAGTTCCTCCGCTTTCAGTGTTTCGTGTTGTTGGTAAACTCGGCCGTGTTAAATTTCGCATTACGCCTTTAAGAAGCTGTCAACGGGATTAGAGTTACGCAGCAGCGACCCAAGTCACCCACCAAGGGGGGGGGGGTTTACGCATCGTCGGTATCCAAGGGGGACGTTTCTCCTTCAGCGCCCTGCCCGTCGTCCTCTGACCGTGGTCTTCACCGCTCCGCACTCCGAGTACTGGGGAGCCCCGAGCACCGTGCAAAAATGGCTGAGATGGGCAAAGGGGTCACCGCCGGGAAACTGGCCATCAACGTCCAGAAAAGGTTCACCAGGGCGCAAGAGAAGGTACGGGGGGGGAAGGTTTCATTCAGCCGAGGACCAGTGAGACTGACGGGGAGTACCGCTCGGTGCGCAACGGGGCGGTAGTGCGCTCCGCTCCGCACTGGTTTTTATCATGGACTACTGGTTTTATCATGGAGTACTGGTACTGGTTTTATCACACCGTACTGGTTTTATTATGGAGTACTGGTTTTATCATAGAGTACTGGTACTGGTTTTATCATGGAGTACAGGTTGTATCATACTGTACTGGTTTTATCATAGTGTACTGGTGGTTTTATCATAGGGTACTGGTTTTTATCATAGTGTACTGGTGGTTTTATCATAGGGTACTGGTTTTTATCATAGTGTACTGGTGGTTTTATCATAGGGTACTGGTTTTTATCATAGTGTACTGGTGGTTTTATCATAGGGTACTGGTTTTTATCATAGTGTACTGGTGGTTTTATCATAGGGTACTGGTTTTATCATAGTGTACTGGTGGTTTCATCATAGTGTACTATAACATGACAAGACAATAAAAAGATTATTATTATTATTAGAAGTAGTAATATAATATCAAACTGCCTCATCAGCAGAAGTGAGGAACCCTAAAATGGAGAAATGAAACAACTCTCTCTTTCTCGCTCTCTCTCTCTCTCTCTCTCTCTCTCTCTCTCTCTCTCTCTCTCTCTCTCTCTCTCTCTCTCTGTCTCGTTGCTTAATCCTGGAAGTCACTAATCACCTCAGGACAACAGGAGTGCTGTCACTCAGGTGGAGGGGTGGATAGGTAGAGAGGTGGAGGGGTAGATGGTGGTCCTGGTATTTTCCCTGGACTGATCTTATTGCCTCTAGTGCTCGGGGTCGACTTCTCTACTCTCCTTGTATTTAGATGTTGGCCGTTCAGCTGCTGCTCTCATCCGGAGAACCTTCAAATGCCTCAGCCAGCAGGGCTTCAGTGTTACGGTACACATTGCTGTGGGATCAAACTTGTGACTTTGCCTCCTCATAACAGCTCATCCTCATCTTCCTCCACCTCCCTCTCAAGTATCTGTACCTATTGAACTACTGAACTCATTTCTCACCGGCATCAAATCATATTGAATTTAGGGTTAGGGTTAGTGAGGACATCACGGTGCTTGAACGTGCGGCTATCTTCCTGCATGGCCCGCATCACCCCGGTGCCCTTATTTTGAAATTCATATCTATCCAAAGAGCAGCGATCCAGCAGGAAGTGCTCCTGTGTCAGGTTTTGTTGAATTTAAGGAGTTTCCAGTTAGTTTGAGCCTCCGCTTTGGCATTTCCTTGGAGAGTTGAGTTGCTTCTGCTGTAGCCTGCCAGGCTCAATCGATCGTTGAAACAAGCACTTGAATGAACTTTAAATAGCAGCTTGCCTCAGATCAGTTGCCATGTAGTCCTGAATGGCATAGCATCCGTGGCCCACATGTCTTAATATGGTTTGGTATGGTGTTTATGGGTGTTTTAAAATAAAACCTTTTGATGGGAGGGACAGGGCAGATTACACGGGATTCCCACTGGCCAAGGGATTTCTGGAATATCATGGAAGTTTGAGATGTTTATTCTAGAAAAGAACAGTCAGGGGAGTTGATCAATTCTCTGGTGAGGTCAGGGAATATCAGGGAGTTTTCCAAATTACTTACATTGGGTGGAAAAACAACAGTAACAAACCCGGGAAGGAGAAAAATGTTTAGGTCATGGAAGCGCCCCAACTTAGTTATGGAAAGTCGTGGAAAAAGTCATGGAATTTTACATCAGGGCTACGGCGAGAGCCCTGGTGACGTGGCCTGGATTCAAACCTACAACATCGTGAGTGCGTGGCTTGAAGGCGGCTCGGTATCAGAAATGTATCTCAAAGCTTCAACACATTCGACAGTGAGAAAATTCAAGGTTTCCTCTTCTTCATGGACATTTATCTCCGTGAAATCATCTGAGCAGGGCTTGATTCAGGCTTCCCACCCAGTTTCAAAATTCAAGACGTTTTCCAGGCCTTTTGATTTGAATCGATTCTCACAGATCGTCGTCTTGCCCCTCACAGTGACAAATATCAGGATATACGAGATGGCGGGAAAGTACAATATTTTCCCAAACTTTTACATGCAATTTTCCAAACTTATGAAGACCTGGAAGTGACCAAAATCCCTTTCCAGACATTTCCAGACTTTCCAGACCTGTGGAGGGAACCCGGTTGGTTCTGTTCAGGAGAGAAAATGGCTGTGCACAGAAAATAACTCACTCGCTCACGATATCGAGGTATCGTTTCAGAGCCGGTATTGGTGCTGAAGAACCTTTGACTGATACCCAGCCCTCGCCGTGACACTCAGCCTTATCAGTTGGATTGCTCCGAGGAGGGTAAGGTCAGAGTATCTTCTTCCTCTCTGGATCCCGGGCCTGGAGTTCAGCTGTCTGTCTGCTGGCAGGCTGCCGTCGACCCCTCACCTCACCAGTCATGCCCTCCACACTTCCTCTCTTAGGTCTTATCCGGAGTGAGTTACAATGAGTAAGCAAGTCGGGAGGTTTCACTAGCGGGGGGATCAAACCTGTGACTTCAATCAGAGCCGTGTAGTGAGTCAAGGCCAACGTATTTTACTGCAGACTCAATCGGTTTTCAGGCTGGAGGTGAAAAAAACAAACAAACAGACAGACGGACTCGTAATTCTCAGGTCTCATTTCATCACAAGGCTCAGGTCTCGTTGTTTGTTGCTCTTAAGAAGTAGATTTTTTGCTTCCGTCCTCAATGGCAAAGTTTAGTATTTACACCGAAAAGATCCCGGGCGACGTTCGAGCTAAAGCAGAGACGTTAAAAAGACGTCCGGCGCTCAGCAGGCGTCTTCCGATGGAAAGGGTTAGGCCAGCTGATGGAAGAATCCCCCGAGCCACCGTGGTTGTCATAGTGATGTAATGTCACCCAGCGCCCGCCGAGGCTACAACCGCTCACAAACTGGCCAGCTGCAGAGCATGCTGGGAGAATTTCTGCCGGTGGAATCCGGGTGGGTCCGGTTGGCCGTGGAAACTGGGAGGGTTTGAAACCGGACTGTGACAGTTTATGATCCTCTCTATAACCCAACAGTGATCAACCTCTACCAGGTCATGAAGCTTTTCCAAATGCTGTTCTAAACACGGTGTCAGGTGGGTCTTTACCGGGAGAAACCCTCTGGAGACAGGAAGTGATGCGTTTCCGGTTTGTCTGGAATAAACCAAAGAAGACGAGCAGCGATGGCCACCGTGAACAGACAGAAATCATTGGCCACATTGCTTTTCGATTGACAAGAAGTGCAAAAACACCACGGCGATGAGCACCAGAGATGTCACTAAAATTAGAGTTATAAGAATAAGAATAATCTGGTAGATTAACCCCCCACACAAAATCAAGACTTCTCCATGTCACTTTCCTCTCCATGTGCTCGACCCTCCATGAAGCCTCTAACTTCCCCTGCTTGGCCTGCGCACCTGTCCCTCCCTGCCAGCCCTGCATGCCTCCCTGCTGGGGGAGGGGGAGGGGTGGCTATCTATAGACACCAGGGCCTCTTCCTCATCACACTAATAGCCCTGTGTGTGTGTGTGTGTGTGTGTGTGTGTGTGTGTGTGTGTGCGTTTGATGTCGGTGTGATGGAACGATAGAAAGTGTATGAGAGATAGTTCAGTTCATACATGTGATGTTGGTATGATAGAGTGTGTGTGTGTGTGTGTGTGTGTGTGTGTGTGTGTGTGTGTGTGTGTGTGTGTGTGTGTGTGTGTGTGTGTGTGTGTGTGTGTGTGTGTGTGTTGGCAGCCCAGTCGAGCCTGTGGGTGTATTTTTGGGGCTGAAATTGAACACCGGCGGGTGGCGGACAGTTACGGCCTCTGTGAAACTGACGGCGTGTACAGACAGAACACACACACATATATATACACGCAAGTAAGCAAGCACCCACCACCAGATTCAGCTCGCTATACCTTCTCTTACTGTACACACACACACACACACACACACCTGTCTGGCTCCAGAGAAATCTCTTCTCTCGTCTGTCAATCGGGCTTAAAGTGGAATGTAGTGGACATTCATAGATGTGGAAACCTAGAACAGGTGTGTGTGTGTGTGTGTGTGTGCGCGCACATGCATTGGTATGTAATCTGTGTGCATGTGGGGAGTAAGAAGACTGACATTAAAAGTTGAGGGCAGGGGATGTCACTCACTAACTCAAGTGCTGCTTCACATTAAAAGCATTTTCATTTCCTTTTATTTTATATTTGATACGTTTGAGTTTTAAAACCTGCCAGTGTGGTGAGATAGTTTCACTCTCCTCAGATGTTAGTATGAGTTTCCATTAGACTGAAATAAAATAAAAATGTTATTGTCACGTTATAAGTATTGATATCCATGTCCCTGTTGGGTGTGATGTGAGGAGCTGGACCAGAGCAGCCTGAGGGTGACTAGGAGGTGGATAGGGTTTCTGGGTCTGGGTCCTCGCTTCTCCCCTCTGACATTCCTGGGGAAGGTCAGGACCCCTGACCCCCGCCCCCCCCCTCTCCCCTCTCCCCTCCCGGCATGGTTGTTGTCTGTCAGTCTGTACAGAACCTGGTAGGATCCGGTGTGGGCTGGAGGAAAGGATTTTACTGCTGTTTTCATTGGCCCAGTGTACAGCAAACTGTCTAGCTCCGGCCTATCGGGTTGCTGGACCCTTTGAAAGCAGCAAATTCACGCCCCCTTCTCTGGCGGTTGTCAAAAGGCATTCTGGGAGCATGAAGCCTACTATCACTCAACATAGTGTATGCTAAAGTGTTAGCATGAGCCTACTATCACTCAACATAGTGTATGCTAAAGTGTTAGCATGGAGCCTACTATCACTCACATAGTGTATGCTAAAGTGTTAGCATGGAGCCTACTATCACTCACATAGTGTATGCTAAAGTGTTAGCATGAAGCCTACTATCACTCAACATAGTGTATGCTAAAGTGTTAGCATGGAGCCTACTATCACTCAACATAGTGTATGCTAAAGTGTTAGCATGAAGCCTACTATCACTCAACATAGTGTATGCTAAAGTGTTAGCATGGAGCCTACTATCACTCAACATAGTGTATGCTAAAGTGTTAGCATGGAGCCTACTATCACTCCACATAGTGTATGCTAAAGTGTTAGCATGAAGCCTACTATCACTCCACATAGTGTATGCTAAAGTGTTAGCATGGAGCCTACTATCACTCAACATAGTGTATGCTAAAGTGTTAGCATGGAGCCTACTATCACTCAACATAGTGTATGCTAAAGTGTTAGCATGGAGCCTACTATCACTCCACATAGTGTATGCTAAAGTGTTAACATGAAGCCTACTATCACTCCACATAGTGTATGCTAAAGTGTTAGCATGAAGCCTACTATCACTCAACATAGTGTATGCTAAAGTGTTAGCATGGAGCCTACTATCACTCAACATAGTGTATGCTAAAGTGTTAGCATGGAGCCTACTATCACTCCACATAGTGTATGCTAAAGTGTTAGCATGGAGCACTGGAGCGAACGATCTACCGGGGACACACGGATGACCCCGGTGTCTATCTTCTCATCACCTAGCGGGTTGCCGGGTTGACCAACGGGCCAACCTCTCAAAACCCTGGTGTACCCCTTTAAGAGTGAGGAGCTAGGGGAGGAACTGGAGCAGGTATGTCATGAGGGTGAGGATGTTGACGCTAGCCCAGGCAGTGTGTGTTGCAGCAGCGGGGAAGTCCCCGATCCCGCCGTGGGCGGCGGCCACAGAGGCCAGGATTAGGGCGGCAGGTGGCCAGGGTGTTAGAGGCTCCTCCATGTGCTCCAAGTCAGTCATTTGATCAGATTAGCCGGTGACCTTGCCCGACAACAACACCCGACAAAACGAACAACCTCTTCTTGGTTTCTCCTCTTTCTCCAGTTTACCTCTAACTTACCTTTTACCAGTCAAGACGGGTCGAGTCAAATTTATTGATGAAGCGCATTGGATGAACACGTTCCTCCCCGAGGGTTTACAGAGAACAACGGGCTTAAATACAAAACAAAAGATAGAAATACAGATAAAATATATAGTGATTCGGTACCAAAAACTGTTCCAGTAATTCAAACTTGATACTGGTTCTACAGGCAGGCAGAAAAGAGAATCACTTTATTTACTTTATTTACTATATTTTTTTTGTAATCTTTATTTTGAATAGAAGCAATAGAAAAAAATGTTCTGCCATGTGATCAACAGTTACTCCATGGTCAGTTTACTTTCCTGAAATGCCCTCAAAACAGAAGAAAACTGTAAAAATCCAACACTTTGAAACTTTTCAATACCTTTTAGTGCCTCATAATGATCAATACTAAAAATCGGCACAGTACCAATAAATGTCATCTTTCAATACCCAGTCTGTCCCTCCCTGGTCTTCTGCTCTCTGTACATGTGTTTGGGTTTGGTCTTTCTCTCCTACACAGCCGGGACCTGCTGGGTGATGATACTGTACCGTAGCCATACAGTGCAGTACAGGTGACCATGTGATACTTTATTGATCAGAAATTCAGAGCTTCCCAGTTCTCTAGAGTCTCTTTACTTACTTTATTTACTAGATGGGATGGGGAGATTTGAAGTAATGTTACAGTTTTTTTTTCCTGTTCATTTTCGATATATATGCTTCATAATTAGCACGTACCAGAAATTACATTTGTGTGTTCAAGACTTTGTAGCTGAGGACTACATAGATGCAATCAGAGCCTCTGGCCCCGCCCACAAACACACCCCACACCCTGCTCAAGGACACTTGAGGGTGGAGGTCTGCTGCTGGTTGAAGGGCATTCTCCCGACTCAGAGAGAGAGACTTCCTATCATGCAACAGTCTCACTCTTCCCCTTTTCATCACCCTCTTCCCCTTTCCCCTAAATCCCTTTCCCTCTCTTCCCTTTAGCTTCTGTTTTCAGGGCTTTTTCTTCAAGTCTGCAGGCTTGTTTCGTTTTTGCCGAATCAGGCGTTATTGCTTCTGAGAATGCAGAAGTGCGTGTGTGTGTGTGTGTGTTTGGGTGGTGGTGTTGGTTTGGGTTGGTGGTTTGGGTTGGTGGTGGAGGTGGGGGGGTGTTTCCCACAGCACAGGCTAAAAACTGTCCTGCAGATGTGACTGCTGCAGATGTCCATGTTGTGCTGCAAGAGAGGAATTGTTTGCTTTGCCTTTCAGCCATCATCTCTTGTCAGGTGCAAAAAAAAATTATCCAGAAACTTTAATGGCTGCTGCTGTGAAACTCTCTTCTCTTATATCTTCACATTTTACTAGGGACGGAGGAGGAGGAAGAGGAAGATCTGTTACATCAGTCAGAGCGCTGAGGCTTTGACCCTTGTGCTCCTTACTACTGGTTGCTTGTAATCTTGGAGGAATTTAAGCTTCGTCTAGTGTTGTCTCTCCTATTCGGCAACCGGAGTTGGGTGCCGTCGGGTTCAGGCATAAATATCAAGCTCTAATCTGTCATACACATCGTACACACACACACACACACACACACACACACACACACACACACACACACACACACACACACAATTGGGTTGGTCAGCTGGTGTTAGCCACAGACGCAGGGGAGACACATGGCTTTGACAGGCTGCCTAAAAATAGACAGGCATACCTCCAGTCTTAACAAAGTAACATGAATGAAACGACAGACAGACAGATAGAGAGATAGACGGATAGATAGATAGATAGACGGATAGACAGATAGACGGATAGATAGATAGATAGATAGATAGATAGACAGGATAGACGGATAGATGGATAGATAGATAGATAGAAGATAGACAGATAGATAGATAGATAGATAGACAGATAGACGGATAGACGGCTAGATAGATAGATAGATAGACGGATAGATAGATAGATAGATAGATAGATAGACAGATAGGTGGATAGACGGATAGATAGACGGATAGACAGATAGATAGATGGATAGACAGACAGACAGACAGACTATTTCCTGTTTGTGTGCTCTGTATTACCTATATATTGATTGTTGATGAACAAACGTTTTGTTCGCGTGCTGCTAAAGACGTTTTAACATGAAATGAAACCGATCCCTTCGACGTGCACCGCTGTGTTTTTATTCCACTTTGGAATAAAATCCTTTCATTTTTCTGATGTTGTGTCGTTCCCCTCCGCAGGTCATGCAGAAGCTGGGCAAAGCAGACGAGACCCGAGACACCGCCTTCGAGGAGACGGTGGCCAACTTCAACAAGCAGATGGTCAGGACCCTCGCCGTGAAAACCGGTCCACCTTAACAAGTCGTTTTTAATCTTGAAATCCCATTTTTCTTGAAACGAGTGAGCAGATCCTCCAGTAGGTTCACAAGCGGCGTCGTCTTGGACAGATCGCTCCACTTATTTTAAGATAATTGAATGTTTCAATAAAGGTTTTCACACAAATTGAATTGCATTGGAATGGTGAAATGATGTCACCCAATAGTCAGATTATTTCCACTTGGTTTAAAGTAATAATCTGTGACATCGTCATACATCTGATCTCTATAACGCAACAGCGATCAACGTCTAACCAGTTTATGAATGGTTAGAAGGTTTAGGGTCTTTCCTGGGAGAAACCCTCTGTAGACAGGAAGTGATGCGTTTTTTTTAACAGAAGAAGAACTGGGTAGTTAGCGTGAGCAGCGATAGCCACCGTGTCTGAACAGACAAAGGAAAGAGCGCCACCTACAGGAACTCAAACTCCATCAACAGGAAAATTCAAGAAAAAAGATGTCACAGTTTGATTGACAGGTGATCTCTGGGAAGAGCAGTGAGGATCACCACAGTGAGGAACACCACAGTGAAGAACACCACAGTGAGGAACACCACAGTGAGGAACACTACAGTGAAGAACACCACAGTGAAGAACACCACAGTGAGGAACACCACAGTGAGGAACACTACAGTGAAGAACACCACAGTGAGGAACACCACAGTGAGGCTGAGAGACGAAGATGGAGACTGGATGATAAAAACATTAATAAAAGTGACTCACTGCTTAAATGACTTTTTAAGGTGGACGTGTTTTGCTGATGTTCTCCTGCTCCTTCTTGTTCTTCTCCCTCCTTTCACTTCACCCCTCCATTCATCCTCTTCCTCACTTGTGTTGCTCTTTCAGGGCGAGGGCACTAAATTGCAGAGAGACTTGAAAGCCTACCTAACGGCGGTTAAAAGTAAGAAAGCATGTGTGTGTGTGTGAGCGTGTTGGATCGGTCTGCAGCCTCACTGCTTGGTTTGGTTGGTGTGTGTGTCGCTGCTGCATCTGTAGCCGGAAACGCATCACTTCCTGTCTTCTATCGTGTTGTGAACATACGATATGATTCATGGCAGGAAATTCACTTTCAATCATTTCAAAATATAACTTACAAAAAGATTGAATTACAATTGAAACTCCAAATTGCTCGTCACAGAGAATAGATTGAAAATAAAAACCTTTTCATGGCAAAAGATGTTCGATTTTCAATCCTCTTCATGAATTTCATCCAAGTGATGGTGAATTGTCTCTGGTTCAGATGCTGCCTGTCCATATAGTGTGTTAATATCAATGTACTGTGGTAAACATTTTAAAAACCCATCTTTTAAAGGTGGAATAGAGTTTAGCTACCTTTTTTATTTGAACCTTTATTTAACCAGGCTGTCTCTCTCTCTCTCTCAGCCATGCACGAGGCGTCGCGGCGGCTGCAGGACTGTCTGGCCGATATGTATGAACCCGAGTGGTTTGGCAAGGAGGAGGTAGACGCCATGGCGGAGGTGAGAAGAGCCAGCCGTGTGTGTGTGTGTGTGTGTGTGTGTGTGTGTTTCTTTTCTAATATCTCTATGAGGCTTTCACCTCACCGTTCGGTTCGATCACAATGTTTTGAGCAAAATCTGAATGAAAAGTTTTTGTTTTTCTGAGGGAAAACAAAAGTGTAAACCATAAACAGGGTGACTGGAAGTACAGTTGAAGTACAGTTGAAGTACAATTGAAGTAGAGTTGAAGTCCAGTTGAAGTCCAGTTGAAGTCCAGTTGAAGTAGAGTTGAAGTCCAGTTGAAGTCCAGTTGAAGTCCAGTTGAAGTAGAGTTGAAGTCCAGTTGAAGTAGAGTTGAAGTCCAGTTGAAGTCCAGTTGAAGTCCAGTTGAAGTAGAGTTGAAGTCCAGTTGAAGTAGAGTTGAAGTCCAGTTGAAGTCCAGTTGAAGTAGAGTTGAAGTAGAGTTGAAGTCCAGTTGAAGTCCAGTTGAAGTCCAGTTGAAGTCCAGTTGAAGTAGAGTTGAAGTCCAGTTGAAGTAGAGTTGAAGTCCAGTTGAAGTCCAGTTGAAGTAGAGTTGAAGTCCAGTTGAAGTCCAGTTGAAGTAGAGTTGAAGTACAGTTGAAGTCCAGTTGAAGTACTAAGCTGCCAATGTACAAAGTCACCCAGTACATCTTTAAAGAAATGCTGCCTCTCTTCCTCGTCTCTTCTGTAACTGTATTTTATCCTCCTTAGTCGTTCTCAACCTGAAAGAATCTGTTTCTAATGTACAAATGTGTTATAGTGTTTGTAATCTTTCAGATGAATTAAAGGGTATTTGGTGTTGTTTTGGTTGGCGACCCAGAAGGTTTCAGAAGCGCCGCTCTAACTCACTCGGCCTCTTTCCTTTCCTTTCCTCGCTGCATGCCTCTCTCCTTCCGCCCCTCCATCTGAAGGAGATGATAGAGAAAGAGATGGACAATAGCTTGGAGGTAAAACACAGCGATGCCAGTGTTTCCCACAGGTCGTCTGGTGAGGCGAGGGGGGCGGGGGGAGGGCGGGGGGGTTGCACAGTTCATTGAAACAAACGGGAAATTGCAAAAGGCTGCAATAACAGACGGGCTCTTAAACGAGATATCCCAGTGCTGTGCAGAATCCAGAATCCTCCACCAAAGTTTATTTCGATGGTTATTGTTTCGGGCCGGTCCAGACAGGGAAAGCCGATGTATGGGAAACACTGGTTCAGCTCTGTGGTGAAGCAGCTCGGTAGAGAAACTAGACGTGCTGTAGCTTCCTGACAGCCATTTTGAGATTTTCACACTGCCGGATTGAGTTTGTGGACGAAGACGAGGGGCGCTGACACCGCGTTTTCACTGATTCTGAGCACTGAACGTTAAATATCGGTGGATGTCGCGTTACGTTTGGGATAATTGGAAATATAGAATGAATGACTACCAGATCTACCATCCTTCTATGTCATTTTGACTGCTGACATGTTACATATTGCTCTTGGGTCAGATATTCATTCATTGTCTTGACCCACTTAGTCCTATTCAGGGTTATGGGTTGCTGGAGCCTATCCCAGCATGCATTGGGAGAAAGGCAGGGGAAACGCAGATAGACAACATTCATTTCTATGGGCAATTTAGAGTCTCCAGTCCACACTGCAGCGATACTTGGTGGTCTGGTGGTCTGCAGTGTGAAAACAGCTTGCTTATCTCCTAGTTAGTCCTAGCCTTCGGTGTAAAATGGGTATTATTGTCTGTTCATATGTGTGTGTGTGTGTGTGTGTGTGTGTGTGTCACAGGACACAGACATGCTGTGGACAGACTACCACCAGAAGATCACGGACAATTCTTTGATCTCCTTGGACACATACCTGGCCCAGTTTCCTGACATTAAGGTGTGTGTGTGTGTGTGTGTGTGTATGTTTGTTCTATATTTATGTGTCTGTGTGTGTTGGCTGATTGAAGAGGATCCAGTCTATCAACGAGTTACCATTTTGTCAACCAAGGACGTCATGGGGGGGAAAACCCACCTTGAAACACTTCGACGCTGTTAAAACACCATGTAACTTGTATTTCTGATACCTTGTAGGTACCTGAACGTCACGCTGATTCATTTCCAGCAGCTCCAATGGAGTTTGATATCCAAAAGTGTATCTCCAATACATTTTTTTCCCTTTTTCGTTCTTCTATTGCATTTAATCATTTTATTTATTACTGTTTTATCACTATGCCTCTAAATTAAAGGTGCTACTTGTAGTATTTTTAAGGATCAATATATTGTCAAATTAATTGTGAAACCTTAGCATAATTAATGTTAACAAATAAGACCATGGTTGAGACGATTAGTAGCCTCTATCTTACAGGAGCCACATTGTTAATACTAATGTTACAAAAATTAAGACTACATTTCCCATAAACCCTGTTGATCTTTTTAGTTAAAGGATTTCTCTTTGTCTTTCCTGAAGAGGATCAACATGTTGAAGTGATTTCTCCATCTTCCTTTCTCTCCTTCCTCCATCTGCCGTTGCCAGAAACTCTTTATCTTTAGCTCCGTTAGCGCTGGAAGAACAGCGCCCTCTTCCTGTTTTGTGCCGTAAAGCAATCCAGCAGATTTCCCTCCAAATCGACAATGTAAAATAGGCAATGGTCTTGTTTGTTTACAGTAATTACAGGCTAATAATGTCTCTAAATGAATGCGGTAATGATATATTGATGTTAAACTAAACCAGCTCTCTGGCGCCCCCTCAGGCCCGTATAGCGAAGCGCGACAGGAAGATGGTGGACTTCGACAGCGCCAGGCATCACTTCGCCTCCCTACAGAAAGGCAAGAAGAAGGACGAGGCCAAGATCGCCAAGGTACGTGTGTGTGTGGATGGGTTAGTGTGTGTGTGTGTGTGTGTGTGTGTGTGTGTGTGTGTGTGTGTGTGTGTGTGTGTAGGTGAATTGGTGTATTTGTATGTATTTGTGATGATGCATGCAAGCTAGTGAAGCTACCTTTGAAGTATTGACACCAAGACACACACATTGCCCCTCTTATGCACACACACACTTAGGTAAAGACTACACATAATTTATAATTTATATTATATTATACATACAATTTCCCTTTTTTACTATATTTTTATAAAGTGCTCTTATTGTAAATATTGTGTTGTTTTTTATATAGAGCTCTTACTGTGACATTGTAAATATTGTGTTGGTTTATGTAAATAGTGTGAACCTGTTATTTGCCCTTTGCACATTTCTGCTGAGCATTGCCACTTTACATTTCATTGCACACCTCGTGTGTGTATGTGACAAATAAACTTCTTGAAATCTTGAAATCTCTCACCTACTAACGGAAATGCTTTTTAACACGTGTGTGTGTTTGTGTCGTATTGTTTGTTTGCATTTCCTCTTGTTCTCTTCTCCTCACTACCTGTTCTTCTTTCTTTCTATCTTTCTTTCTTTCTTTCTTTCTTTCTCATCCCCCATGTCTGGTCTCTCTCTTCTTCTTTCTCTCCCCCTGGTCGGTCTCTCTCTTTCCTCTCTCTCTCTCTCTCTCTCTCTCTCTCTCTCTCTCTCTCTCTCTCTCTCTCTCTCTCTCTCTCTCCCCCCTGCATGCTGGTGTGCATGGTTAGCCAGCAGCTCTGTTGGAGATGGCGGCTCCCAGTTGGGCTCAGGGTTTGATATCGGCCCACCAGGTGGCCCAGACTAACCTCTCCTTCAACCAGGTGACGCCAGGTCCCCTCCGTCCTCACCCTCCGTCCTCACCCTCCGTCCTCCCCTCTCCTGCAGCATGTTCACCAGCAGCCGCATCACCAGTTACTCTTCTAAATGTTGTAATATGACCTCAGGTACACGCCGACAGAGCGTTCGTATTCAGCGCCAAAAAGCGCTAAAGCTATTCGCCTCGAGGCAGGGAGGTGTTGTGTTCAGGGGTCCTGCAGTCTTAAAAAGCGTTTCTCGTGACGACCAAGTTCATTTCTAAAATACAGGATATGCACTTTGGGAAAAACTAATCATTACCTGAAGTTCATCATCCATTTTATCAATCAAGGGCTTGAATTTACTTCTATCCTTTAAACGTAGATGCCACTAAACCCTTAACTTATCTACCCCCCCCCCCCTTCACTCTCACTCACATCCATCTGGTTATTAAACCCTGTTGTGTTGTGTTGTTGTGTTGTGTTGTTGTGTGCTTGTCTGCATGTGTGTGTGTTTGCAAAGCTGTCGTGTTTTTAGCACCATTTTATTACAGACATACAAAGTGTTGATACTTACTCGTGTGTGTGTGTGTGTGTGTGTGTGTGTGTGTGTGTGTGTGTGTGTGTGTGTGTGTGTGTGTGTGTGTGTGTGTGTGTGTGTGTGTGTGTGTGTGTGTGTGTGTGTGTGTGTGTGTGTGTGTGTGGTGCAGGCGGAGGAGGAGCTAGGTCGAGCTCAGAAGGTTTTTGAGGAACTGAACGTGGAGTTACAAGACGAGCTTCCAGCACTGTGGGACAGGTAACAGAGTTCTTCTTCTTCCTCTTCTTCTTTTTCTTCTTCTTCTTCTTCTCAAACCTTTAAAAAACACTATAATGTTTTAGCTGATAGCATTCATCACGGTCACAGATCCTGAAAAGATTTATCTGTTGTTCTTCTCTCTCTGTGTGTGTGTGTGTGTGTGTGTGTGTGTGTGTGTGTGTGTGTGTGTGTGTGTGTGTGTGTGTGTGTGTGTGTGTGTCCAGTCGTGTTGGCTTATATGTTAACACATTCCAGGACCTGGCAGGATATCAGGAGACGTTCCACAGAGAGATGGGCAAGGTGAGTGATAGAAGAGATATATGGATTAGTGAGTGTGTGTGTGTGTGTGTGTGTGTACTGATGTTTAAATTGACATTACTGTTCCCCCTGTCTTTCCTCAGCTCAGCCAAAACCTGAACGACGTCATGACCAAACTGGACGAGCAGCGACTGGCCAAGTGAGTTAACAACTTTTACATCTTTACATTGTTTTGTTTTCAAATCAGGATACGAGTAATGTTCTCCACCTGAAGGTTTGTTTAGTGTAATTGAATTAGTTAAATTGGATGAATGTGAAGTCCTCACAATACTGGACCCTGATTGGCCGACAACACCAGCTCCTCTAATTCTAGTGCTTTCAGTTCAAATGCTGCAAACTGGCCTGATTGGACGGATTTCAAGTATTTAGTGAAGGAGCCAATCAGGACCAAGTCTAGTTGTGATGCGTTTACTGGAGTTGGTCTGAAACTGCCTGGGGAAAAAATTGACCCAGAAATGCAGTTTACAGCGGCAGCAGCTGTTTTTAAAGCGTTAAAGAAGTACACAACAAAGTACAAATGAAAGTAACGTCTCCACACCGCCCCCCACTGCAGAAAGGATGGTACTGCAGCAGGCCAGACGGACGACGCTGGGAAGAGGTAACAGCCGCTGTGTGTTAAACCGTCATTTATCTGAGCATGCTGCTGTCCAGCGCCGCCCGGCTTCACGTCAATACATCTATCCACGCTTTCATACCTGGGAGCCGCCCAGTACAACCACAGTCCTCTACTGGTGGCCACTGAGCAGCTCCACTGGGCCAGCTGGGGGTCATGTACCTTGCTCAGTGGCGGAGAATAAATCAGGATTTGAACCTGTAACCTGCTTCTCTAACCCCTCGGCTACTAACAACTAACAACCCTTCCTTTTCACCATGACAGTAACAGTAACGCCACATTGTGACCATAGATACAGTCGGTGTGTACAGTCATAGGTGAGGGGCGGGGCGTGGGCGGAGCGTGGGCGGAGCGTGGGCGGAGCGTGGGCGGAGCCAGCAAGGGGGGAAGGAGCGCCGTCCAGTAAATATTTTTACTTTGGTAACCCAATATCCCTTATCTGCTGACCGGCCCGTTCCACTCACACCTTGGCAGTAGACTGTGTCTGTGGCTCTTTCATTTTTAATGTCGTTTTTCAAGCCAGATGATGTGCGTCTTCTTTGACACTGTTTTCATACGTGGTCACACTCTTGGCGAACGGCGTCAGACCCTCTGAACCGAACCGAACTGAGACCGTCTCCGTCTGACGTCCGTCCCCTTTTGTGAAAACTTCTTCATGGGTTTTTTGTCCCTCCATGCTCCTCATACATTGACTACGTACTTCCTCTACCTGCCCACTTGAAAAAACAAACACAAAGCATTGTGGCTTGTGGGGGAGGAGTGGTTTGGCCTGAGGAGGGGATATGGGGTGAGGAAATTCACAAAGAAATTCTCTCAAAATGCATAAAACTGTTCTGACAGGTTTTTAAAACATAATTATGAAATTATATTTTTCTTTTTTCATTTCCCCTATTCCTGCGGGCAAAATCGAAAAAGGAAATGGCACAAGGAAATGGATGCCGCAACCATAAGAGAAGCAATTTTTTAAAGTTACCCACAATTCAAAATAGAAAGTGTGAATGTAAAATGTAAGATCCATTAGAGAAAAGGTGCACCAGAAGAAGAACTGAGTCTCTTTCACGTGAAAGGGAACCGAGCTCTTCTTCAGCTGGTTCACTTGTTGGTTCCTTTAGAGGGAACGACATGTTGAAAACACCCTGACTTGGTGTTCCCTGTCTTGCCGACTGTATCTATGTGCATGTTTGCCCTGTGAGCGCCTGTCATGTGACACACTGAGGTCATTGGTTTGAACTCTGTTGAGACGTTGTTTTGAAGCTCGCTGTCGCCCTCGTGTGGTGGCAGGGGAGGACTGCGCCTGTGTTTCAGTCTAATTCTCATTTTTTCCTCTTTCTCGCTTGCTTTTACCTCTCTCTTTTACTCTTTCTTTCTCTCTCCCTCTCTTTCTTTCTTCCTTTCTTTCTTTTATCTTTTTCTTTCTCCTCTCTCTCTCAGTGAGGGAGCCAACCACAGCGTACCCGCCGACTCAGCATCCAAGGTAAAGTTCACTCAAGTAAAACACAGAGACAGGAAGACTTTTCTATTCTGTCAGATGTCCCGCAACTTTACAAAACACCTCAAACCGGCATAGCTGAAATGTTTTGCAACACCGGTTGTAGTACCGTCCTCCATCACTGAGGAGTTGAAGATGGAAACTGGAAATGGTTGAAAATGTGTCTTGACATTGAATGAAAAACAAAAAATCTATCAACCATCACGCTGTTTACTAATCCTGTGTTTCTGTCTCCCGTACTGCTTGTGCATGCATGCATGTCTATGTGTGTGTGTGTGTGTGTGTGTGTGTGTGTGTGGTTTTGCTTTCACTCACCCTCGCCGCCCCAAAGCCCGGGCCCAGAGTGTCGCCCACCCCGGACCATTACGACTCGAATGAGGACGACGCCTCGCCGCCTGATGCGAACGCAGCTTCCATCACCGCCGCGCCGCAGGTCAGACGGTGTTCCTCTCTCTTTCTGGATGTAATGTTCATTTCCTCAGGTCTTGGTTGGATGCAGGTTGGTCTGGATGCATATCGGGGCTTCATGAGGGCTCTTTTTTTTTTTTGTCTTCCCTTTGACAGTTTGTTCTTATGTGGAGAGCGCTTGCTATGTTCTCCAGTGTTTGGAAGTTTCAGAGACTTTTACACCTCCCCCTGTCTTTCTTGGGCTTGGGTCCCCCCACAGAGCCTACATAAAAAATGTGTGTGTGTGTGTGTGTGTGTGTGTGTGTGTGTGTGTGTGTGTGTGTGTGTGTGTGTGTGTGTGAGAAGCAGTGTGAGCCCTCGTCACGGGTGAACCTGCTGGATTGGGATCTGGAGGTATTACAGCCCGTCACCTCCCCGGCCCCCCAGGTGGGTGTCCTTCGTCGAGGTCAAAGTTTTGGGGGAGTCAGGTCAGGTCGGAGGTCGGAGGTCAGCGGTGGGGGGGGGGGTCAGACGCAGGCAGCTGACAGAGACACTCACTGACTGTGTTTATATGTAGCCTAAAAATAAAAAAAATTAAATGAAACTTTGGGTAGATAATCCTGCATGTGAACACACACACCGTCATCTAGTGTTGACGGTGTGTGTGTGTGTGTGTGTGTGTGTGTGTGTGTGTGTGTGAGACCCACCCCCCTCCCCCGGTCCACTGCATGGCTTTGTATGTGCAGGCGTGTTCAGTGACTTACAATGACTATCCAGTGTCTTGTTCAAGGACCCTTTGACAGGACACGTGGCTGTCCATTGAACCTGTGACCTTTTGACTATAGGTCAGTCTATAGTCTGACTACGAGGCCACCGGTACCAATACGTTACATCCCAGCAAGCATTATCAGAGGGCAACATGCAGGAGGAGGCCACGTTCAAGATCAGGCGTGGTAAAACTGTTTTGAGCTGATATCAGAAAGATATTCAGGCAGCAGGTATCAGAGAAGTTGCATCTATTTGACGTGAAAATGTTTTCTGGGATTACTTTCCGATTTCATCCTCACAGTCTGGGAAGGACCAGAGGAACTTGTCTTGCCACTGGGCTATGGGACAAAACATTCAGTCACTCATGACCATTTGTTCCCTTGAATGAACTAGTTCTTGTTTTCACCACATAAATGTATTTTCCAAATATATTTATATAGATATGAAGCATCACAGACTGGCTGGGTTGGTAATCGTGAGCGTGCCGTGTGCAGTTCACTGACATCACATTACAGGATTTCTGGGTACTGAAGCTCAAAATCTTCACCTCTCAATGCCGATGTGCAGCTTTAAGTCTGCATCATCAATAAAGACCCACTCAAGATATTTCTAACTTGCTGTATAACAGCCCTGAATTTATTGGAACAAATAGTGGCTTCATGAAAACCAACGGGAATGTTTGTTGTGTGCATCAAGATTTTGGTGAAGGCTTTTAGTATGCCTTCATCTCATTGGCTGTCTTGTCTCTTACTGCCTCACGGAAGGCGCCGGCATGGGACACATGGGAGGTAAGCATGTGTTTTAAAAGGGGATTGGACCAATAGTAGGAAAGCTGAGAGGTCCATTTTTATGGACCATAGACTGAAATAAAGATCTCCAGCTTTACTTACCTCTGCCTTCAAAACCTCTTTCCCTCGGCTTCATGCCACCCTGCTCAACCCCGTGACCTCCGTTATGCCCTTCGATCCCATGCCAACCCAAATGCTCCTCCGTCCTCTACTTCCTCCTTCCGTCCCTCCACCTGCCCTTCCTTCTTTGCCCCCGAAACCCGCCACATGCTCCGTAATCCCCTGACCTCGTAGCAAGAGCAGACCCCTGCAGCACAGGAGCCCCAGGATTACAATGAACAGTACCCACAAGACACCCAGGGTGGCTCGGAGGACGATGACGGCAACAGCTACGCCCCCCAGAGCTACGCCCAGCCCGGTTGGGACGGCACAGGGAGTCCCGGGGACCAGGAGGGCTGGACCGATGATGGAGCCCCCGCCACTCAGTCATACACCCAGCCCGACTGGGAGGACGATGGCGCCCAAGCGGGACAGGGTGGCGGGGGCGATGATGGAGACGCCGAGGTAGGGTTGGGTGGACAGGGAGGCTGCAGACGGAGATGAATTGTGGGCCAACCGGCTGGGATTTGCAACAGTGAGGGTCTTGTATAGCCTACAGGGTAGAACATGGCGTTAGTGTTAGGGGTTCAATTCCCATTGGGGCCGTCCATGCTGAGATGTTCATGGGACTTTAAAAGCATCCACCAAATGGTTATTTTATGTTCCATATGTGGGCTGGGAGGTACTGCAGGACATGCAGGAGGAAACAGAGACGAATTGTGCTGCAGGCAAGGGTGGAGGTTTAATTTCAGCAAAGCACACTGACATACTATAGGACAGTAGGAGGCTAAATACAACTCTGTTTCCCCTCTTCACTGGCAGGACTGAAACTAGAGATATAAATGAAGGTATGAGAGAGAGTGAGGGTAAGTGGTCTTGGTGCTCGTGACCAAAACCAATTACAAAACGCTTCAGTGAACGCAGAGCGAGTCTAAGTATAGACGCCCCACATCTACGCCTGTAGGTGTAAAGGTGTAAGGCTTTTTTCTCATTATGTGCAAAGGATGCGCGTGTTGCAATATTTATTACAAATATTTCAACTTTTAGCAGAAGTGTGCCACACTTCAAATGGGGTTTCAGTAGTCGCATAGGAAGAACAGGAAGCGAATCCCAGGCCTTAGCGCAGGCAGCTGTTTAGTGCTGCTAGCTAAAAAAAGAGGTGTCTGGTGAACGCGGGGGCTAATTCATGATGTGAGACGTGGATTCACCTGACTGGGAGGGTGATCTGGTCGAAGCTACTCCCATAGGAAAGGAAAGAAGAGATTTCATATTTCTATCTTTCATTTCTTTTTAACACTAAGATGAGACTAAAGCCTTTTTCTCCTGTTTCTCAAACTCAACTCAGGAGAAACAACCACATATCAGCTCATGTTGATCTGATCGCGACAGCAGATCTCCACATGATCTGAAATAAGTGTCATTTAACTCTCCTGGATATGAGACCATGAGATCAGAGAAAACTCAACATGATGTTTTATGACTCCTTCTTCTCCAACATCCTGCTGCATGTTCCTGTTGAAGCCACGGAGGCAGCAGCCATATAGTAGGAGCTGATCACCGTTATATACGTCACATGTTGGCATCTTCACATTGATCTCATGAAGACTCAAGGATTTATTCTTGAGGAAGAGGCAGTCTCTCTTTTTGTGGTGACATCTTGGCATGTCCCTCATAGTTCACATTTTATAACCACACACGTTGTGATGTGGAGGATTTACAGTAATAGCTGACCATTTCTTGGACTTCCTCAATAGTTGACCAGGCTTTTCTCTGCTCGTTTCCTGATTCAGAGCGCGGTGACCAACGACTCCGATGGGGAACTCCCTGCAGGATTCCTGTACAAGGTGGGACTCAGCACTCAAAACACACTGGTTTTGAGTAATAAGGACATGCACCCTTTTTAGATTCTGCTGTCATCTGAAGTCATGTAGTCTCATATTCAGCCTTAAAATCTTAAAATAAATAAGACATTCTGCCAGAGGTGAGATGATTCCACTTGATTCCAATGAAGTTATTACTGCAGGAATTTTTCAATATCATGAAACGAGGCAGATCACTCTACTAGTTTCAAGAAAATGACACTTCAAGATTCAATACATTTGCTGAAACAAGTTGATTTCCGAGTGAAATGATCTCACACTATCAGCAAAATAAGATTAAAAACAGATGAAATGGCTTGTTAAAATGGAATGCATGGAAAATGAATTGAATTGCTTGAAAGTCATGAATCATGAAAAGTTCGGGAATCACACAACAAAGATTACTACATTATTTTGTGTGTATTTTTGACTCCAGGTAAAAGCGGTGCACGATTATGCTGCCACTGATGGCGATGAGCTGGAGCTGAAGACCGGGGACGTTGTGCTGGTTATGGCCTTCAACAACCCTGACGATCAGGTCAGTGGGTTACACTTACTTTCACCCACAACAATTTAATTTGCCTTTACTTTTTCCGCTTTACCTTACATTTATTATTACCTTTTAGTCATTTAGCTAATATTTAGTTACAATGAGTAGAATACATTTAAACTCCAAGATTGCCAACATTACAAACCAATAGAAAAGAGTAAGAGCCACTGTGTCGACTCTATATAACCATGAACACATATTATTTTCTCTTTCTACCCTTTTGCTGTCAAACAAATAAGTTAAGAAATAAAATAAAATCCCTTCTCTTATTTTGTTTCTTTTCGTATGATTACTAGTTGTTCTCTGGTCAAAATAATATTGTCGGTGCGGCTCTGACCCTCGCACTCCTTACTGTTGGTGATCTAGGAATTTATGTATATCCAAAAAGTAAAGAAAGTTTGTTTTCTGTCCTTTTGCAGGACGATGGCTGGCTCACGGGCGTGAGAGAGTCTCACTGGTTGGAGAAGAAAGATATTTCAGCTAAAGGTGTATTCCCTGAGAACTTTACCCAGAAGGTTTGAGCTGAACAGAAATAAAAGCTGCCCTCCTCTCCCACTCCTCCACCCCAAACCCACTTGAATATCTGGAAGACACGATCACGGGCAGATCTATAAATCAAAATCTACCGGTACATGATTCAAAGCAAGGGCGTCTCCATGGCTACGTTATTGATTGATTTGTGTGTGTGTGTGGTTTATGTTGTCCTCATGGAGTGGGGTTAGAAAACAGTGCCAGTTTAAGTGTAACGCATCAATGATCTCAAACAAGCAGAGCGCACACATTCACACAAACCAAATTAAACCGTTTTGTTTTTTTAGTTAAACAATGATGAATTTTCATGTGGGGTTTCGACAATGACCTTAAATGTTTGGGATGTCAAATAATAGACCCAAAACTAAAACTTAACTCGTTTTTGTTTTGATATGTTACACCTGAGTTATTTATATTTTGTCTCAACCCAAATGATCATTGGAAACCCCCAAAATAGTGTGTTAGCAAAATATAAAAAGGAAATAACTCATGGATGTACTGTACGAATGTTAAAATATTTTATGTTTGTATTGTCAACTGATTTTGAAAAAAAGGGCTTTGAGAACTTTTCACAGTTCCTTGCATGAAGCATTTGATTGTATTGTCATTTACTTTGTAACTCAACACATACGATGACACCAGGTTTGGACAACCTTGGGATCACTCTCAACTATGACTGTGAAAATGCACTGGTCCTAGAGTAGAGCCCTGGAGAACACCACAGCAAATTAAACAGAAACGGCAACTGCTCACAAGGCCTTGCTTTACCAATCTAAATTGTACTGAAACAGAGGGAACAGAGATTTGGCCATTTTGAGTATAGGACTTGATTTGTGGCTTGAATTAAATATAATTTCTAATTTAATTTAGATCTAGTTCTACTGTGGACGTGGCTGTTTACCATCAAACTGGGCTTCTGAATGTTTCTCCACTGTTTAGATGGTGTTTGTACACTGGTAATGAAAATGTACTTGAACTGTTTTTAAACATTTTTCTGAACAGTCATGTGATTCTGGGAGTGGACTATCTAACTTTCATTGAAATGGATTCCTGGCTCGCTAGTCCTTTGCTGTATAGATAGCTACTTGTGCAGCGCTGGATCACTCTTTTAAGGGTAAATTTTCTTCAGTGGTGTTTTCCAGTAGAACTCAGGTTTAGCTCTTCCGGTTCTGATTGTCAATCATAATGTCTGAATGTACCTACATCTGTGTTGGAGCTTGCTAGATGAGAGACTGAAGCTGAAGCGCTTCAAAAGATCTAAAGAAGCTTGAGAAAAGTGACAAAGTGATGGTCAGTCCCTCCAAAATATCCTGCTGAAACCAAAGTTTAAAGTCTTTGTTCCACTCTGGGAAATTATTAAAATAGTGGACAACAAACCAGTACATGTTACAGTGTTACAGTACATGTAACCAACGCACCTCTGTTGGATCAAATCTGTGTCATTAAAGATGAATTAAACAACACATGCCCTGTTACTGTTTGATTTGTCTTTGTGAGCAAAGAAGGGGATTCAAAGGATGCTGCGTACAAGGACTGAAATCGGGAGCACGAATCAGGAGAACATATGAGGGATTTTATAAGATGATAGATATCCATTCTAGAATAAAATCTTTTTCCTGATATTCATCGCTCAATATTTAAAGCATTATAGCATGTCACTATTTTGTAAGCAGAGGTTTTAAATGTATATCCATCCAGTCCCTTGAGGGATCTGTGCTCCCACTGTACAACACCAGGTGGCATTGGATTAGAAACCAGCTGCAGAGCTCTGCTTGCCCTCATGATTACACCAATATGAGAATATTACTCTCCAACCCTGCATCTTTTCACATTACTCTGGTTTAATAGTACAAGTGATGGTTACATCAGACCCTATAAAGGTTACAGTTGTGTTGATATTGTACAAAACCATGACAACCCTTTAGGAAACAACCTTTTTTTTGGAAATATTTGAAAATATTTTTTGGTTTAATATTGTAACGCAATTCTAAGGGCCTTTATATTATAGAACCCATTTACACAGGCTCCATGTGTCATTACAACAGATTACGTACGCTGGCAAACTGCTAGCTATGCTGGCTACCCACGCCATTGCTCTATAAAACAAAGCATTGACACTGTGAGTTTGAGAGTTGCAGTGGTGTGACTGTGAGGTTGGCCGAGCAGCCAGACACATGAAAAGGGATGCAGGCAAAGTTCAGCAGTCCAAGTGAGTTTTATTTACAGCAGTGGAGTCCCGTGCAGATATTTACAGTGTATTTAAAGATGGTCAGAAAAAATGAAGAAAAACAAAAATTAACTATTTTCCCAAAAATAGGAACACACCAAAAATAATATACCTCAAACTCAGAAAATAACTCTAATCCGCTCTTTGGCTATACCGCAAATACTGGGCCCAAGGCAGGAGCTGTGGTCTGTAGCTGTCGCTCTCAGGTTGTTCTCTCTCTTATGAGGTCTTGTCCCCCTTGGTGCTCCAGCCTTGTCCTTTAAATACAGGTGGGCTCCACCTACTCAAGAGACCATTATCAATTATCTTATTATAAACATTCACCAGGATAGCAATGTTCAATTACCATATGTTATCCTTAAAAAATACATTCAAGTTTATTTTAAAACATGTTTCGTTAAAAAGGGTGCTTTAAACAGCCTAATCCCTAAACAGAAACACAAACACCCCTCCTACTCTACCACACTTGGTCTCTTCCCCTGGGAACCCTTTTATTTAAATCAAATGGACCCTCCCGGTCGGATTTGGCAGTTCCCGGTCTATAGCAGAGGAAGAGACAAGTGCAGCAGAGAGGAGAGGTGACAAACAATTTAAACAATGTATAAAACAATGTATTATGCCAGTATGATGTCTTGTTGTGAGTGCTGCATCGGTGCCTTACTTTAGGGCACAGGGTTTCCCTGTGACAGTGACCGTCAATGTTTTTGTAACTACGGGACACCCAATCATGTGGAAAACACAACAGAACAGAACAGCCCAGCCTGGCCTCGTGGAGTAGGGGAGGGAGGGGGAGGCTGAGGTGTTTCCTTTTACTCTAACGGTGGACCAAACAGCCTTTGGGGAGATGGGACAGATCTACAAGTTCTCAAATCGAGGATATGATGAGTTTTGTTGCAACACACTTTTTATGCTTTTAAAAAAGTTCATCAACCACTTGTTTTAAATGCTATCAATTTGTCATCTACGGATTTACTATCCCCTAAAATGTATCATCAGTCGGTTACTCTCAGTGTACTTAAACTGTGCACTGTTTGCTAAGTTTCCTGCTCACAACTTAGCACCCTCCATACGGTGGGGTCAGGGTTATATATTATCCCGGTGGAGTATGAGGGACCACTGATGTGTGGCAGGGCATGTTTGCACAGTGTGCCCCAGAGCTAAATGATTGGCTTTTCACTTCAGCAGCCACATTCTCTTCCGTCTGCTAAACACAATTAACCCCTCAGTTGCCAACAACAAAGCTCGTTACCACGGTGTTTCCAAATACTATAAGTACGGAGGAAATCTCAAGAGACACGCCTACAGCAGATTTCCCCAGCAGATCCTTAACATCAGCCAGAGGATTTCATAATCATGGTAAGCCTCTACAATTCCATGCCTTTTAATCACATGCCTTTTGTTTTCCTGCCTGGAAAAAACACAGTAAAGTATGGATAGAAAACTATAGTGTGCAACTGATTGATTTTAGCTTGATTTTGACTTCAAACTAACATGACCCCTATACTCTATTTTCTTCGAGCGTGAGTGCATCTCCATCCATGTCGGCCAGGCTGGCGTCCAGATGGGCAATGCATGCTGGGAACTGTACTGCCTGGAGCACGGCATCCAGCCGGACGGTCAGATGCCCAGTGACAAAACCATTGGAGGGGGGGACGACTCCTTCAACACCTTCTTCACTGAGACTGGAGCTGGCAAACATGTTCCCAGGGCCGTCTTTGTGGACTTGGAGCCGACAGTCATAGGTAAATAATGAACCAAAGCAGTTTTTTAAATGATATGGACATTTGTGTCCTCACATTTTATGAAACAGTATTTAACCTCTTCACAGATGAGGTGCGAACTGGTACCTATCGTCAACTTTTCCACCCTGAGCAACTGATCACTGGAAAGGAGGATGCGGCCAACAACTACGCCCGTGGTCACTACACTATCGGCAAGGAGATCATTGACTTGGTTCTTGACAGGACTCGTAAACTGGTAAGATACTCCATTGCTTCAGTGCAATCTCTTACATAGTATTAAGAAAAGAAAGAATTCCATCACACCCCCTCTCCCCAATTGATATCCCCTCTACCACGCCTTCATCTTGAAGTAAAAGTATTCTTTCTGTCTCTCTCCTTTGCACTTATTTCTTTCTTCTCCTAGCATTTCTCTCTTATGTAATTATTTTAGTGTATCATTCTAAGGTCATAGGAATATTTTTATTTCTTTTGTCAGGGCACTGTGGCTTCAACCCTTGCACTCCTTTACATTTATTTGCTTGTAATATTGCTGATCTACGAATTGAAGCTTATTCTGCTGTAGAACATCAGCTTAATGTCTAAAATGTAAAATGCAATTTGAAAGAAATCAACTGTCACTCCTCAGATTGAACTCTTTTCTTTCAGGCTGACCAGTGCACTGGGCTCCAAGGTTTCCTCATCTTCCACTCCTTTGGAGGAGGAACTGGCTCTGGCTTCACCTCTCTGCTGATGGAGCGTCTCTCTGTCGACTATGGCAAGAAGTCCAAGCTGGAGTTTGCGTTCTATCCCAGCTCCTCAGGTGTCCACAGCCGTGGTGGAGCCATACAACTCCATCCTGACTACCCACACCACCCTGGAGCACTCCGACTGCGCCTTCATGGTGGACAACGAGGCCATATATGACATCTGCCACAGGAACCTGGACATTGAGCGTCCCACCTACACCAACCTCAACAGGCTGATTGCCCAGATCGTCTCCTCCATCACCGCCTCCCTGCGCTTTGACGGCGCCTTGAACGTGGACCTGACAGAGTTCCAGACCAACCTGGTGCCCTATCCACGTATCCACTTCCCTCTGGCCACCTATGCTCCAGTTATCTCAGCAGAGAAGGCCTACCATGAGCAGCTGTCTGTGGCTGACATCACCAACGCCTGCTTTGAACCAGCCAATCAGATGGTGAAATGCGATCCTCGTCACGGCAAGTACATGGCCTGCTGTCTGCTGTACCGAGGCGACATTGTGCCCAAAGACGTCAACTCTGCCATCGCCACTATCAAGACCAAGCGCACCATCCAGTTTGTGGACTGGTGTCCAACAGGCTTCAAGGTGGGCATCAACTACCAGCCCCCAACTGTGGTTCCTGGAGGAGACCTGGCCAAGGTCCAGAGGGCAGTGTGCATGCTGAGCAACACCACAGCCATCGCCGAGGCCTGGGCTCGTCTTGACCACAAGTTTGACCTGATGTACGCCAAGAGGGCCTTTGTCCACTGGTACGTTGGGGAGGGCATGGAGGAGGGAGAGTTTTCTGAGGCCAGAGAAGACATGGCGGCCCTGGAGAAGGATTATGAAGAGGTGGGCACTGACACCGTTGGGGATGAAGGAGAGGAAGAGGGGGAAGAATATTAAGAGCTTCAGATGAAATGATACCTTCACAGATTGAATGTTCTGTATTCACACAACTAAACAATGATCATATTTTAATGACAGCAAATCTACAACACTTTGTTATTAAGTTTGTTATTGATTTTAAACTGAAAAACAACAATCTGTGAAACAGGAACACTACATGGAAAATAAAGCATTTTACAAAACCACTACACATTTGTGTGTTTCATTAATGCTAAAATAACATCTGACAAAGTTCTTAATGGGGACACTGCAAACACCACCTACATATTGTGTGCTGATGATGAGTTTCTGCTACTATCTCCATGTGTACTCTGAGGGTTCAGTTAAAGCTAGTCGTACTAGATACACACCGCTGTGAATGCCTGCTTCGCCTATTAGGATCAGCTGACAACCAAGTGCAAACAAAGACTGAGAAATGAGTAACTAAGGCAACTAAACAGGACGTTGCTCTGACAATCCTTGTTTGGCAGATGCCAGTAGTTTGTCGTTATGTCTCTATGGTTACCAGTCAAACCCTGAGGTGAAACATAAAACGGGACATTGAAGTCAAACAACAAAGCATTAGAACTGTAATGTTTTTGGTTGAAAGACAGTGTTTCCTCCAGAATCCTATTCTTGTCAGGGTGCAAAAGCTTCTGAAACAGCTTTTGGACCACGAGACACTAAAACTCTCCATTGAAACTTATAATAATGAAATTATTTTATTGCTAGCAGTTCTTTAAGGCAGGGTGGCCCACCCTACTTATTTAGTGGTAGGGTAAACACTGTCACAAACAACACTAATTGTGCATATGACTACACAAATCATAATCCTTTGGAATTCTCTCACCAACTTGAAATATTACATGCATGTCACCAACTCAGTCCAACTCCCAAGTTCTTTGCCTCTGAACTATCTGTGTGCTATCTTTGGAAAGCACATCTTTTTGGTAATATGAAACTCAGTAGAAACATAAACGTGCATCAATATTCTAAAGTATTGATCTCAAATGTCACCTGGCTTTGAGAGAAGCCTGCACTTAGGTTTTCCCCAGGCGCTTATCTACCTTTGCATTGCAAATTAATCTCGACCGCAGTGGTAACAGAACGGTGATCTGTAACAATAGCCTATTCAGGTCACTCTGGGGAGGTATCCATTTTCTTTCCTCAGTCTAAAAACAACTTAGCAAATGGAGGCTCCAAATTTGCAGCGTTAACAGGACCTGTTCTAAATTTGAACAGCGTTTTGTGAGGTGAAACTCAGTAATTCCTTTCGGGACACAAACTCTTTTTATGTAGTAAATGGAGGGTCATGAGTTTGATCCCTCACCAGGCAAAAGTGTGTCCTATTGAACTGCCCTTGAGCAAGACAGTGAACCCCTACCTGTTCACTCATTGTAAGTTGCTCTGAATAAGGGCATTAGCCGCATTCCTTAAATATAAATATAAAATGTACATTTCACTACGTAGCTTTCTATACATTCACCCTGTGAATAAATGATACATAAGACTTGAGGAACATGGGAGAAGTGAACAGTTATGGGTCATATTTCACAGCTATTCTAGTCATTGTTGGTGATTGACCATGTGTGCAACAACAGTTATTGTCCCTTACATCTGTGCAGGGAAGCGTAGCAATGGATTTTTTTTTTGTACTCCTTCTCCTCTTCTTTCATTTAAGGAGATGGTGTTGGCTTTGTCTCCAACGTCTCCAGTTACCACAACATGCCGGGCTGTTGCCTAGCAATGCTGCACTATAAAGCAGCTTCATGCTCTTGTTCCTTACACACCGTAGCCGACCACTCATCCTTACTGAGCAAGAGACCACTTCAAGAGACTGAAACATGGTGAGGACCACTTTTACATCTTATGTTGGAACAATCATGGACAAATTGACATAGATCATGCAAAAAATGGTGCGGAAAACTGATGTTCAGTTTGCATGATAACCATTGGTCAATATTTTGCCACAACCACAATAGTTAGATACAAGTTATGACAGAAAAGAACATTTTGCAGTGTACATTGGTATTTGTGGTTGGGCAACAGCACTACTGTTTCTATGTGCTGTGAAAAGCAAGTTGGAGACATGTCAGATATTTGTTTTAGTTCCAGTGTAATGTGATCTCATCATGTCATCAACCACTCTGATCAGGGCCCCTAAACTTTGGAACGAGCTACCTGAGGAAATGCAATTAGTAAACACTATCTTCTTTTAAAACACAACTGAAAAGTGATTGTTGAATTATCTCTGGGCGTTAATGGTGTCAGCAGCAAAAGACTTCTCTTTATTGTAGCTGATTGTTGGTTCCTTTTATTTGACAGCTCTTTGTTAAGAAAAGTGCTGTACAACTATAGATATTATCATAAACTGAACGACTTCTCCCTGCAGCGTGAGTGTATCTCTATCCACGTTGGCCAAGCTGGAGCTCAAATAGGCAATGCATGCTGGGAGCTGTACTGCCTGGAGCATGGCATCCAGCCAGACGGTCAGATGCCCAGTGACAAGACCATTGGAGGGGGAGACGACTCCTTCAACACCTTCTTCAGTGAGACTGGAGCTGGCAAACATGTTCCCAGGGCCGTCTTTGTGGACTTGGAGCCGACAGTCATAGGTAAACAGATGATTTTCTGATGCAAACTAAGGATGAACTCGTACTGTATGTTATAGACCATGCCAGTTAGAGAAGAAATAAAGTCCAACCTTGGCGATGCCTGGAGAGGAAGTGCATTGTTTGCTCTAATTAATTTATTGTCACTCTAAAGAGATGTTCAAGATATTAAAGTAGTCTTTCAAGAAAATACTGGATTTTTGAACCACTGATCATGTCATCAATGTTTTCCAATGACAGATGAGGTCCGTACAGGCACCTACCGCCAGTTGTTCCACCCTGAGCAGCTGATCACTGGAAAGGAAGATGCAGCCAACAACTACGCCCGTGGTCACTACACCATTGGCAAGGAGATCATTGATCTGGTTCTTGACAGGACTCGTAAACTGGTGAGCTTGTCCGCAATGACTTGAAATTTGTGTTGAGAATGTAATCAGTGATGGAGTAAAGATGGGCTGCACCTTAATGTTCTTTTTTTTCCCTCATTCAGGCTGACCAGTGCACTGGGCTCCAAGGTTTCCTCATCTTCCACTCCTTTGGAGGAGGAACTGGCTCTGGCTTCACCTCTCTGCTGATGGAGCGCCTCTCTGTTGACTATGGCAAGAAGTCCAAGCTGGAGTTTGCCATCTATCCGGCTCCTCAGGTGTCCACAGCCGTGGTGGAGCCATACAACTCCATCCTGACTACCCACACCACCCTGGAGCACTCGGATTGCGCCTTCATGGTGGACAACGAGGCCATATATGACATCTGCCGCAGGAACCTGGACATTGAGCGTCCCACCTACACCAACCTCAACAGGCTGATTGGCCAGATCGTCTCCTCCATCACCGCCTCCCTGCGCTTTGACGGCGCCTTGAACGTGGACCTGACAGAGTTCCAGACCAACCTGGTGCCCTACCCACGTATCCACTTCCCTCTGGCCACCTATGCTCCAGTTATCTCAGCAGAGAAGGCCTACCATGAGCAGCTATCAGTAGCAGAGATCACAAACGCCTGCTTTGAACCAGCCAATCAGATGGTGAAATGCGATCCTCGTCACGGCAAGTACATGGCCTGCTGTCTGCTGTACCGAGGCGATGTTGTGCCCAAAGATGTCAACTCTGCCATCGCCACTATCAAGACCAAGCGTACGATCCAGTTTGTGGACTGGTGTCCAACAGGCTTCAAGGTGGGCATCAACTACCAGCCCCCAACTGTGGTTCCTGGAGGAGACCTGGCCAAGGTCCAGAGGGCAGTGTGCATGCTGAGCAACACCACAGCCATCGCCGAGGCCTGGGCTCGTCTTGACCACAAGTTTGACCTGATGTACGCCAAGAGGGCCTTTGTCCACTGGTACGTTGGGGAGGGCATGGAGGAGGGAGAGTTTTCTGAGGCCAGAGAAGACATGGCGGCCCTGGAGAAGGATTATGAAGAGGTGGGCACTGACACCGTTGGGGATGAAGGAGAGGAAGAGGGGGAAGAATATTAAGTTGGGACTAAACTAAAAAAAGTAAGTTAATGGTAAAGTTATTTCTTTCTCCCACTCATGTAACACAAGTCCCTTTTTACCTCACCTGAATAAAGCTTATGGCATCAACTTTGTGAAAGAGTAATTTTCCAATAAACTAAAGAATCTTTTTTTAATGGAGCGAAGAACACTTATTCTGTCTGGCAGGAACTGTGACATTCAGCAACTGAGGATGCAAATTAATGAACTATCTCTATCTAAACAGGTGCCGAACTTCCTTCTCATATTTGTGTCCTGGTTTGAATGATAAGGAAGACTATGCTTCCTATGTGGGGCTGATTAACAATATAATTAGTTTCTACCATTGTATAACTATTTTCAAGCTGCATTGTATAGCAAGAGAAGTGTCCTATCAAAGCTATATTCAGGCAAAGAAGCTACATTGAGTTTAATGGGGGAAACTTCACAAATTCCTCGCCTCCAAAGATACTATCAAATGTTTTATGTTTTGCTGGACATTTTTAGGAAACTGGTGACAAAATGCTTTCCAAACAGACAGGGAGGATATTTGAGGAGGAATTTTGCACTGCTTCATCATCAAGATATGAAGAGTTTGTTCCAAAATAAGCTATCCATTGTTTGAAAAAGTGACACCTATTCTTACAAAATGATTGGTCACCTTAAAATAAAATATAAGATTATACTTTTTAAAGGACAGTAGGTAATTTTAGTCATTGGTGGATGACAGTCACAGTTTACAAGTTGATATTCTATATTTTACAGAAATTGAATGATGAACTTCAGGCACTTAATGTTTTTGCAAAATAAATATAGTGTTTCAGGATAGAACTCTTTCGATTATCAAGAGATTAGAGTTTTGCTAAGTACCTTTAGTGACAAAATAGTTTCCATAGAAATAATTATTTGTAGAGCATTGTTGCAGCATTTAAGTGTCAAGATGTTGTGTTTCCTGTCTCTTTGTCTTGGACTAATAAACCAATTCATGTTTCAAAAGGTGTATTTTGTTTTCAATGGGTGATAACACAAGCACACCTCTTCATCACACTTCACAGTTCATGATTCCCCTCCTGTTAACTCACTTCACCTCACTGATTCCAATCTAACATGTAATTCAAACTAATTCATTTTCTCAATGATGTGAAATGCCTTACATAATAAAAATAAATAAATTCAGGACTATACCTTATTATACCTGTATGTACCATGTATACACAGAAAAGCTGAATACCTATAAGAGTTAGTTTTATTGATAGTTACAGGAAAAGCATGTCAATTATATCCTTTTAATGAAGTTTACATAACCTAGTCATGAATTGTGAATGAAGTTGAATGAATGAATGTGTTATTTTTGTGTAAATGCCGGTAAATGAGGGCCTTCATAGTGGAGCCACTGAATTTTTCTGTGAGTCATGCTGCCTTCAGGTGCGCTTTATAAGCTCCTACTTCCAAGTTTAGAAGTCGTAAATACGACTTGTCAGGGCATTCAAGTGCTTTTGGTCAGAAATAATAACATTAGATTAGCTGGATTTATTAGCTGGATATTTTGCTGCAATATAAATGAAACCCAGGCAGCTATTTGCTGTCTCTTCCTCCAAGATGACATCTTTTAAGTATTCACAAAATATGTGACAACTAAATGTTAAACTAATAGTGAAATTGAAACATACAATAACACTTCTTATTTATATAGAATGCCAAAAAATGCGAAGGCAATGTTGTCTCCCACAAATCATGCAGTCCCCCTTTGGGCCAATCAGTAACAAATATGTCACCTTGTTTTGACCTGTAATTGTAGCGCCCCTTGTGCCGATCAGTGTAATTTTGAAAATTACTGAATGCGATGAGATGCATCATTCCCCCAAATGTTGTCAAATATTGGCATATCATGGAATGGCTGAACAAATTAACAATTGGAAAGAAAAAAAGACCTAAAGACCTAAAACTCCTATCTGCCTTTGTTGGGTTGTTGTGCAGGTCACCTCCATAATGGTGGTGTTTCCGATAGCCCTTGAAGGCAGCATGAGTCGGTCTCCTCCCTCAACCGACGCTCCCGCCGAGAGGACACGCCTCCCTGCGCCTAGATAAATACCACCGCCTCCACATCCATCCTACATTTCAGCCTTCATCCACCGAATCCTCAACGTCGGCAAGAAGGAAAATAAATCAGACAAAATGGTGAGTTTTGAGGCATCTAAACGTTAAATCGCTTACTCTGTTGGTAAACCACGGAGGGAAATAGCGCAAGGTCGTGTTGCTGTTAGCAGACATGCGCAGATTGTGGATTAAACGCATATTTCTTAAATATTTCGAAATGCTAAAATTATCTAAAATGTACGTTGTTGTTTTTTGGGTTGTTTTTTTTTGAATGCAGCTCTAGAAATTCGTTTGATGCTAGACTCAGCTGATTGTGCACCTTCAGCAGGGCGGGACTGACGCCAAAAAACTGGCGCAGTTTCCTCAATCTGTAGAGGACGTCACGTAATCTTGAATCCAGCAGTTAATAAAATGAAATTGGGGGGGGGAAAAACCCGGCATGAACAGGTTTTATTTAATTTCACCACGTTCTCTGTTTTCGGCGTGGACCGTGTGTTGGATCAATGTAATGGAGGGAAACCGTATTTTAAAAGTCACATGGAGCTGAAAGGCGCAATCTGATAACAAGGGTGTCCGCGCCCGTCATTGAAATCTGGAAAATCCTTAATCATCCTTAATATCCAAATATAAAATGTCTCAATGCACGTATTTGACGTAGTATTTATTTTTTCCACCATGATGTGTAGTTTATTTGTGCTGTCCGCGTTTAGTTCAATTCAGAACAAGGGAATACGAATCAGATCTGCTTTATACTCTCGTGTCTACCCGGTGTCCTCTTTTTTTTTTTTTTTTTTTTTTTTTTTCCTGCCCATTTTTACAGCTGAAGGACGTCCGATCAGAAATCCATCAATTACATGTAGCGATATTAAGGCCTTAGGGTGTTTAAATTTGGCTCTTTGAAGCGTGCAGGCCCCCGGATAACGCCCTGCCTGGTACACAAAGAAATGGGCTTTTGCTGTGGGGTAGGGAGTGGTTTCTGTCTCCCTCCCCCCTCCCCACAGGGACAGGGAGTTTTCACTGGTCTGCTGTGTTAGCTTCCATGTGGGAGGGGGAGGAGCGCCGGTCTGCAGTAAAATCTCCCCATGTGACTCGATGCACATTCAAATGGCGAAAATTGCAGGAATTTATTATCCCTCCAGGCCAGGGATTTGACTGGCCCTGAAGGTGGATTTTCTCCCAGGGATTTTCAACTCAGTATTACCAGCGTAAATCATATAATCTAGTAATCTCTCTACTATAGTTGCATACATGACTTGCATACAAGTCTTAAATACAGTTTTAAGAGCTATTAAAAATGCAAGTCTACTCCTGATTTAATTCGAGAACGGCCTGATGTTTCATTCTGCCCGGCTTTAGAAAAGTCTTAAATAAATCTTTAATTGGTTAAATTTAAAGAATTTAATTAAATTAGAAACTAACTTGAAAAACAAGACTTGTAGTAAACATCTCATAAAGACTGCTGTTGGAGCACCGAGTGCAGCAGTCGTCTGCTTGTACTCATTGTGTAGGTTGTATCTTATGCTCTAATGTTGCTGACTTCCTAGAGGAGAAACCCAGAGGCGTCACGCTGCTCCTACTACTCTTAATCTTGGGTATTGCGTCACCGATCACCTTGGAGCCTGCGGTGCAGCAGAGTTCAAATTTTAACCGAAGGAGGGCGAGGCAAATCCAACTGCTGAAACTATATCTGCAACCTTGACTTTATGCCAAGCATTTATAGTTTTCACTCTTTAGAAGTCAAAATGTGATTTAATGTTTAATCTTTTTTTATTTTTTTTTAATCTTTTTTTTATTTTCTCTCTGGTATGTTAAACCATTCCATAGACAGCGAATGAGACACGTTTTGTGGAGCCATAAGATGCTAAAACTGTCGCACCAAACTGAACTTTGTATTCTAGCATTGCTAACAGAATTTATGAACCAGAATTTAAACCTCATTTGGGTCCAAGACGTCAGACAAAAGTCTTATGGGTATTATTCCCTTTTTCAAATGTTAGTGTTTGTAAAGTGATCCATGCTTTTATTCATAGTTTAATATCTTGCATTACATGTAGTGCTGCACCATTTGGTGAAAAAGTCATATTGCGATTATTGTGGACAATATTGCGATTTGCGATATAATAAACAAATGGTATCATGAGTCTACTTGCTTGGTTATCAAGGAAAAATGCACAGATTACTGATAACTTTGAAATGTATTTCTCAACTCAAACATACAAACTTAAACTAGCATAAAAAAAAACAAAAATTTGTACAGTACTGTTTTCAAAATAACTAATATTTTACAAAATTAAATAAACAACATAACAAATATTTTTAAAAATAAAGGCATTTCTGCAAACTTGTTAGTTTTTCTCAATAGTACAACTAAATAAAAAGAGCAATAAATAAGAAAATACACATTTTCATTCAAATAAGACATTTTGACTGCCCAAACAAGGACATTTAAGCAGGGTGTAACATAAAAATTAGTGATTAAGTTACAAAATGGGGCATACTTTGTACAACCTCTTCTAAAAATGAAACTGGATTCAGGCTGCAGCCACACTAATACGTAGGATCTCCGTTCACAGAAGCGTTTTAGCACTGTTTCAGAAATTATCGCCGTCAATGCTAATACGCCTGAAAATGCATATCACGTAACCATTCACCTACACTGGGCATGCACGCTCCGGTGTACACAGGAAGTAGATTGTCTGCTCTGCTGTTGCTTAAAAGCAGGTCCTGACAGTTTTTTTTTTTTTTTTTTTTTTTGCTCAATGCAGTTCACTCATATGAGCTGACAGAAATACACTGTAGGAATCGTTAAGGAGATTCGTCCGTCACCCCATTCACCCCCCCAAAAAAACTCTTTGGATCGGGACGAATCACACAAGTCACCCAAATTGACGTGAAGAAAGCGACATTCGCCGAAAAGCGAGTTGTTTGCGACCCTGGATACAACTATGTAGTATTGCCGCGTGATGTAGCGACTTTCACTTTGCATGTTTTACACAGTACGTCTTTCTGCTCAATGTCGCTGAGCTTGAATCCAAAATATCGCCATATAACATTTGTCGTTTTTTTTGCCCACCAGTTCAGCGTCAACCTGCTCGTTGTTATCCATTTCCACCTGGTCTGACTCTGCGCCACACCGGATAGTCATGTGACCATGCACACACGCTTCACTGCCTGAACAGAGACTGATTGGTCATCTCTTTATTATGGGCGTATCAGACTGCACACAAACAGAATAGGTTGTCACGGTCACACACACACACATTTTTTATTTAATTAAATCGCAGCCTTTTGCGGTTATATAATCGCACAGGTTGACATTGCGATTAGATTAATCGTGCAGCACTAATTACATGGGTCACAAAGTTTTGCTCAGAATATTTTGGTGCGTTGAAGCTCTGAGGAATTCATGTCGGATCTGGGTCAGCAAGTGCACGTGATGCAAAGCCAATAATGACACCTGCCAGCTATACTTTGTAGCACAGTCACAATGCAGCACTATGAACAGTGAAAACTGGTCTTCAGTTGACCAGCTGGGGTCAGTATCACTTTATTCACCAAGTACACCTTAAGGACGACAGTGGCCTTATGGGGAATCAGCTCATTGGTCAACTCTCCATGTTAAAATGAATGTCTGTCCTTACAACAGGCGTTCACGAAGACGAGGACACAATGCACGAAGAGAATGATGTAATGACTACTCTCTCTCTCTCTCTCTGCAGCGTGAGTGTATTTCCATGCATGTTGGCCAGGCCGGAACCCAGATGGGCAATGCATGCTGGGAGCTGTACTGTCTGGAGCACGGCATCCAGCCGGACGGTCAGATGCCCAGTGACAAGACCATCGGCGGGGGAGACGACTCCTACAACACCTTCTTCAGTGAGACTGGAGCTGGCAAACATGTTCCCAGGGCCGTCTTTGTGGACTTGGAGCCGACAGTCATAGGTAAACAGATGATTTTCATGAACAAAGACTAAACCCGTACATGGATTTTGTTTTTACCTGCTCGTTGGAACAGGAATAAGTACCAGTACCTCAATGTGTTCGCTAAGACAACACGATGTACAAAGAAGAATTTAGGTTTATTCGACTAAATGCCTTGAATGTAAAATTGGAGCATCCATATAATGAAATGTTGTATTTGTTGTAACCAGTTTCCCCGTTTGCTTTGTTCCACAGATGAGGTGAGGTCGGGTACCTACCGCCAGCTTTTCCACCCCGAGCAGCTGATTACCGGAAAGGAAGACGCAGCCAACAACTACGCCCGTGGTCACTACACCATCGGCAAGGAGATCATCGACGTGGTTCTTGACAGGACTCGTAAATTGGTATGTCACACCAAATAACTGGAGACTTGCCTGTGAAACCGCCACAGGGTTCCTATGCAGGGCCAAGTTGTTGTTGTTTTTTTTTGACAGGGTTTGGAACAAAAAAATTGTGAGAACCATGCTCCTAGAAGTGGTCAGCTCTTATGGTTTCTCTTTTCTTTCAGGCTGACCAGTGCACTGGGCTCCAAGGTTTCCTCATCTTCCACTCCTTTGGAGGAGGAACTGGCTCTGGCTTCACCTCTCTGCTGATGGAGCGTCTCTCTGTCGACTATGGCAAGAAGTCCAAGCTGGAGTTTGCGGTTTACCCAGCTCCTCAGGTGTCCACAGCCGTGGTGGAGCCATACAACTCCATCCTGACTACCCACACCACCCTTGGAGCACTCCGACTGCGCCTTCATGGTGGACAACGAGGCCATATATGACATCTGCCGCAGGAACCTGGACATTGAGCGTCCCACCTACACCAACCTCAACAGGCTGATTGGCCAGATCGTCTCCTCCATCACCGCCTCCCTGCGCTTTGACGGCGCCTTGAACGTGGACCTGACAGAGTTCCAGACCAACCTGGTGCCCTACCCACGTATCCACTTCCCTCTGGCCACCTATGCCCCAGTTATCTCAGCAGAGAAGGCCTACCATGAGCAGCTGTCTGTGGCTGACATCACCAACGCCTGCTTTGAACCAGCCAATCAGATGGTGAAATGCGATCCTCGTCACGGCAAGTACATGGCCTGCTGTCTGCTGTACCGAGGTGACGTTGTGCCCAAAGATGTCAACTCTGCCATCGCCACTATCAAGACCAAGCGTACCATCCAGTTTGTGGACTGGTGTCCAACAGGCTTCAAGGTGGGCATCAACTACCAGCCCCCAACTGTGGTTCCTGGAGGAGACCTGGCCAAGGTCCAGAGGGCAGTGTGCATGCTGAGCAACACCACAGCCATCGCCGAGGCCTGGGCTCGTCTTGACCACAAGTTTGACCTGATGTACGCCAAGAGGGCCTTTGTCCACTGGTACGTTGGGGAGGGCATGGAGGAGGGAGAGTTTTCTGAGGCCAGAGAAGACATGGCTGCCCTGGAGAAGGATTACGAAGAGGTGGGCACTGACAGCGTCGGCGAGGAGGACGAAGGAGAGGAGTACTAAAAGGTCTCCAGCTTGCTGTTGCTCCATTACAATCTCCCAGTCCCCCCCCTGCTAGAAAAACGAAGCTGAACACCAAAAAGGGTTTAATGGACACGTGATATTGGAACTCATTCCATTAATTCAGCACATTCCAATGAGCTACAAGAACTTCCTGCCTCGCTCACCTAAATCATAAAAACTTAAAAATAAAAACAACATCAAAGTCATCATTGTTTGTCTTGTGTTTCTTTGTCAATGTTGCAACAGGCAAAATCAGGTGATGAGTATGCAGTCTTTTTTTCTTTTTTTTGGTTTTTTTAAAATATATAACTGGGTTAGTATGGCAAAACGATAGAAATTTGCAAAAAGTCAAAACTAACCACTCTACATATTGCTTGCCCCAGTGGAAAACCTTAACAAGATCTAGTAATGCTATTGGCTTATAGTAAGTCAGGTGGAAAGAAATAGTAGTTTAGGCCATTTCATACAAAGGTGAAACTAACAGCCTTTCTGACTTAAATCTATGAGCGTTAAATCTAACTGCAGTGCATTGTGTCAGTGTTTGCTCTGCACGCAGCAAAGTCTAATCAAATGGCTGTAAATTGATGCTAGAGGGGGAAAATGGACTAATCCACTAAATGCTTTGGCTGCAACTTGATGAAACATGCATCATGCTTATGCAGGAGCTGATGTGGCCATAATCCTGGGCGTGGCCAGGCTCTGATGTCATGCTGTGATGTAGCTGGTGTCTAATTCGTTTCTAGGGTAAGCCTACTGGGAAATGTGTGAGAAACACTTCTCGGTCAGGTCTCATGATCAACCGACACCACACAAAAGAGCCAAGCCCAGCTTCATTAATCACCTCATGGACTTGGTTTAAAGTGCCGAAAAGCACCATGGGGGGCAGGTAGAAAAGGTAAGGCCAGGCCTGGAAAACAACCTTCCCGTGCTTACGCCCTATGTCTTCTTTGTGCTTCTGTCACACATGATTCTTGTAAGGTTACAGGCATATTTTCAATATGGTCAAACTCTTTAACTCTCAAGCAATCTAGGGGTTGAAGCTTCTTCTTGGACTCTTGATAAGATCAGCAGCTAAATGCCTAAATGATACCTGCTAGCTTTCTGGTGAAATTTCACTTTAATTGTATACTCTTGATACAGTAAATGAAAAATAAATGTGTGGAAAAGCAGAAGGCGCACAGTGATTGCAGCATAATTATGTATGTCCTGTGCTTTTATTTTGCTGACGTTTCAAGAGTCTACCTTCCATGACAAATATTCATCTATCATCCAGCCTTTGGTTTAATTGCAAGTTTGAATGCCCCAGGTTTTGTTTTGGCCTCTAGCGCTTGGGGCTGAAGTAGCTACATCTACCAGGAGCCATGCTTGATATTATGCTCTTAATCGGTTGAGGGGGGAAAAAAGATTTTGAACTAATTTTATATTTTTAAAAGGTTTTTGCACGATTGTCATTTAACAATAAACGATTTATTGTTCTATGGCTTCTATATGATATAGGATCAGATGAATAAACAACAGCCTGCAGCCTTACTACCTTTCCAAGACTGGGCTGTGTGCCTGTGATGATCTGCACTGAAATGTACATTTTAGTTACTGGTTGTAGAGCTGTTTCCAAATGTGAAAGAATAATGTCACAATCCTTGGAATAGTGGATTTGATGGATCTGAGGAATTGAAACATTATTGCTATTGAAACCTATTTGAACATACGGCAACACAGGTTACACCTGATGAGGGTAAATCAGATAGTATAACCTTTTGGAAATGAATTCAAATTCAAGTGGCACTTGCTAGTTTTGGATGTGAAGAAAAAGGACTAATTGGACAAACAGCCCCCAGGCTGTGTGCAGTTTACTGACACCACCTCACAGGACTTCTGGGTTTTGAAGAACAGTTACCTCTTGCTGACATAATGCACTGTGATACACAGATGCAAGAACTAAGATTAAACTTTGACACCTCACTCTGTTTTAACCAATAGAGAGGCTGCATCCAGAGGACAGACTGAAAGCCCGGCTCAGAGGGCCAGTTCACATATGGTGCTGATCTTGTTGGTTCAAACCCTTGTTTCGTCTCTTAACTTCTGATGTTTTTAAAGTCAACATCCAGAGGAGTAACTGAAAAAAATCAGAGCTCTAAGGACCCAAAGGACTCAGTGGCTCAGTGTGGATGCTGCCTGCGTTATGGCTGGAGTGTTTTTGGGTTCAAGACCCGGTTCAACTCATCATCTGTATACACTTTTCAAGGCAAACATCAAGAGAAAATAGTCAAAAGATCAGGGCCTCCTGTTCTGGACTTTTAGGTTCAAAACCAGTGTCCACACTCCAACTCAGTTTTGAAAGCCAACACCTAAAGGAAAGACTGAAAAGTGCTCAGAGAGAAGTGTCAAATGTGAAGGGGACCTGGTGGTGTGACGCCATTGTTAACACAGACTCCAAATATCTCTGAAGATGTGCGGTGCCTAGTTCGACTCCCTCTTCCATCTTGGTAACTGGAGCACCAAAAAAAATGTCCCACTCAAATGCAGAGAGAGGCATAAGGAGGCAGAAGTGAAGTGGGATGAGAAGATGCATGTTGTCAGAGAACCCTGGTTCAAAATCCCATCTGCAGTCTTCATGTTGGGTCTGTCAGTCATGTGACCAGTTGGATAAATGAGACCATGAAGCTTGACATGTAAGACTGACAAATAGCTCAGTGAGTTAAGCACTGGCTTATACCATCAGTGATGTTGACTGTGGGTTCGATCCCTGATGAAGGTTAAATGTTATTGATCAAGTCTAGTTTCCTATTGAAACTGATTGGTAAAGACGTTGGTACTGTTGCAGAGCCCACGGCAAAGAGTGGCCGTTCCTAAGAAAGACAATAACCAGACACACTGTCTTAGTTGTCAGATATTTCGTTTAGTTACAGAACAGTTGTCCGACTAACGTTCTAGTTGGAAAAGTGAGTCCTTCCAGAATCTGCTCTCTTGGTGAATCTCGACGTCCCTTTGCCTCGCGGTGTTCCTCAGAACTACACACCTGATTCTCATCAAATAGGCAAATATTGATGAATGATCTACCAATCAGGATGAGGACCAATTCATCAATGCTCTACTTTTTTTTTTTTATCATGCTTCACTTTTTACAGCGTGCTTTACTTTTTACAGCGGGCTCTAGTGGCCAACTCGGTGTTTGCTCTCTCTTTCTTTGTCTCTGTCAAGGTCTCTCACCCACAGGAAAGTGAGGTTAAAAAATCTTGTATCTCTGCCATGTTATGAACTCCAATCACATTTCTAAGGACTAAAACATCATCAGATCTCACTACCAAGATGGAAAATTAATACATTTTATACAAGTGACACTCTGTCTGAATAGTGACTAACAATGACTAATAATGACTCTTAACCAGCTGATCCACCAGGACTACTACTACTACTACTATTACTATTAATGCTACCTTAGACCGCTGAGCCACCAGGACTCTCTTGTCTACAGTTCTAATGTAACGTCACATAATGTCTGGTAATGAAAACATGATGGACCAACAGATGCAGTAAAGTTGCATTAAATCACTTTGACTGGATTCCCTTCTCTCCTGTCTCAACCAAGTCTCCCTGCTGACTTGCTGGATGGGAGGAGCCTGACCTGAGTGATAGAGCTCTGATTGGTTCGCATTTAAGTGATGACAGGGGTGTAGGACGACCTGTCTGACAACCGCGACCCTGATGGTCGTCCACAATGTCCAGAGACCAGAGACTCAGGTTGTGGTTTACTGCTGAAGGATCAATGTACAATACAAAGCTGACCATGAAAGAGATTGTCTGTCTGGTTTCATGGTGAATGTTTCAACACAAATAGTAGTCTATGTCACAGTGGTTCCCAATCCGGTCCTCAAGTCCCGCCTGTCCTGCAGGTTTTAGCTCCACCTCTACTCAGACACACCTCAACCAATTAGAGGCTTTGTATTTTCCTGACACTGTAATTGGTCAACGATAATAATACTATAGGATTTAGAATCGGTTCAGACGGGATTGGCTGAGCTGATCAAAATATTTGCATATTTGATGATTATCAGGTGTGTCGTTCTACCAGGGAGGAAAACCGCGAGGCAAAGAGACGTCACCATTTACCAAGAGACAAGCCTGACCCACCAGCCTCGGCTCTTGGTAATAGTGATGGGCAGACCAACTCTTTTAGCTGGATGGATTCTTTCGGGGCCGTCCGACAGGATGAATCCCTTCTGGATCGATTTGTCAATAAAAACAAATAAAAAGTGTCAATACAGTGTGGTAACAGCTAAGTCTGTGTGAGGATTGAACCCACAACCCTGAGACTGAGGCTCATCCTCTACTGACTGAGCTAATCAGACACAAGAATTACTTGGTTTTTCGTCCCTTTCAGACCAAGACATGCAGGGAAACATGACTACCACAACCATGTGAGACACAAGACAGACGGCATCTAAAACACCAAGTATCCCACAGGTTGATGACAATGATATTTATACAATGATCTGCCAATAACAGAGTCAGTTGAACGTTAGGTCATGATCTGTGTCTTCATATAACCTGGCCTCTCTGGTTGAAGCCGTGGCACTGTGATTGTTCTGGCTGACTGATGGAGGAACTTGTGGACCACCAGGATATTTATGGGAAGTGGTGAACTAGGAATTGACTTTTTAGTGGAAACATTAAAATCCTAAACCCAAGGGGTCATAAAACATGACACAAACATCCCTGGTGGGATTTGAACCCAGGAACTTATGCGTTACATGACAGGCACCTTAGACCACTGAGCCACCAGGACTCACCTGTGTAACATCACATAATGTCTGACTATGAATCATGACTTATGAAGTGATTTCTGAACCATGTTTCCTGAGGAAAAGGGTGTAGTTCTCATGTCTCTCACCCACAGGAAAGACAGGTTAAAAAATCTTGTATCTCTGCTGTGAAATCCAGGGTCTTATTGGAACACCTGATTATCATCAAATAAGCAAATATTGATGAATTGGTCCTCAGCTCGATTGGTAGATAATTCATAAATATTTGCCTATTTGATGAGAATCAGGTATGTAGTTCTGAGGAACACCGCGAGGCAAAGTGACGTCGAGATTCACCAAGGGAGCAGATTCTGGTCGGGTGTGGTGGTCAGGGTTGGATGGAGGGCGTTTAACTCACGGTTCAGTCTTTCCTTCAAGTGTCGGCTTTCAAAATGGACTTTGAACTTAAGAGGGCCTTGAAACCACAACCTTCTGAACTTCGCACAGCAGCTTTCCTCATCATGTCACCAGGACCCTTAACAAGCCAGGACTCCTCCTCCGCTTTTCAATCTTTACTTCAGGTGTCTGCTTTCAAAATGGACTGTGAACTGAAGAGCAGCAATCAAGCCTTGAACCCACATGAAAGTTTACATACAAATAATAATATAAGATAATAATACATAATACAGTTAGGAGATGTAGAATTTGTACTTTGACTGGATTGGTAGAATAAATAAAATACACAAATAAATAGAAAATACAAATCTGTGCAGTTCATGAAAGATGTCGACTGTTTGGTTCGATGGAGGAAGTTTCCATTTGAACAATTATATTAGTTTGATTGGTAGATCAGGAGTTCTCCTGGAAAGCCTACATTGCATGTATGCAAGTTTGTAAGGGGTACATAGTCCTGGAGCATGAGGCTAGTGATGGCCCCTGTGAGAAAATAACACAAAAATGCGGCAGCTTTCATAAACAGTATTTTGAATAAAAATAATGTTCATCATAGGAATACACATAGAGTTGCATAGCTTGTAAACTTGTAATAAATAGTTCACAATACATTCTTAGATATCTGCATTTGTGGTGTTGGACTGAATTAATGTCCTTGCTGCCTGTATTAAAAAATCATTTCCATATTTGAAAAAGCTAAAATCTCATCATTCAAAACCTTTGAACTAACGTTACATGATAGAAACATGAGGTTTGGACCACTGATTTTCAGAATAACTTCAGAGTACCCTCTATCAGTTAGATGTGTTTTACTGACTTTTAGAATGAAATTAGAAATACGTAAACGGACATCCTATAGACTAACTGTTAGCTAACGTTTAGCTAGTGGCTGTTGTTAACGGAAACATCCTCCCTGAAGTTTTAGGAAGTTTTAGTGTAACACTTACCGAAAGGTACAGCCACACTGACGGCTTTAAAATTAACCACCATAATTAAAAACAGTAAAAATCTGTAAAAAAAATAAATAAATAAAAAAAGTACAAGTTTTGATTGGACAGACATAGGCATAAGCCCGCAGAAATGCACTAAAACGCACCACCGTCCACAGATTTTACACCATGTATCCAGAAAGCACCGTGAACCAAGAAGCGCTATCCATGGTGCTGAAATGTAACTGACTAGCAGGTTTTTATTTGAACTGAATAAAGCGCATTGAATTAATACCTTAATAATAATGAACAGCAGTGTATTTGTCTGGATGACAAACCGAATCGATTCACTCACTTCAGACGGCCCGAAAGAATCGATTTAGTTAAAAGAGTCGGTCTTCCCATCACTATTACCAAGAGACCAGATTCTGGCGGGTCAGGCTTTTCTCTTGGTAAATCTTGACATCTCTTTGCCTCGTGGTTTTCCTCACTGGTAGAACTACACAGCTATTATCATCAAATCTAAGACTCGCAGACCAGTAGTTCCCAACCCAGTCCTCCAAGTCTCCATCAAATCAGACTGTCAACATCTTTCATGGTCAGCTTTGTATTTTACATTGATACTTCACCAGTAAACCACAACCTGAGTCTCTGGTCTCTGGACATTTTCTTATTTCTTATAATATCTTTTCATATATTTTAGTGTGAATTTCTCTATTTTATTTTGTATTCTTGACCTTTGCAGTACTTACTTGTATTCTTGTTTTGTTTTTATTCTTCTCTTGAGTCTCTGGTCTCTGGACATTGTGGACGACTCTCAAGGTCGTGGTTGGCAGACAGGTAGTCCTGTCTCACATCACATAGGAAAATACTATTAATCTGAACCGATCACACTGTCACCTGTCACTCCAGTAACTCCACAACAGGATCAAAGACAGAAGTCAAACTGAGTGATTGCAGCGCTTAAACACGAAAAGATTTATTTAAGGTCTCACAGTTACAAAATAGCTTCTTTTTTTTCTTTTTACAGAGAATAGCATTTTTTATTCGTTTTTTTCTGACTTGCTTGAGGTATACGACAATAATTCAGTGACTTACAATTATCAGAATGGCACACACAGAGAAGGAAGGGAGTCGAATGCTCGTATTTTCTGCAGGTTAGTAAAATGGGGAAAGGGAGGAGGGGTTATTGAGCAGGATTTCAGATGTGTAAACAATCACGGTCTGGAGAGATTACCCATAATTCAACATCATCCCTCACTTCCTAACAAGACGCTTTCCTGAACACCAGCATCAGAGTGATTCTGCTTCAATCTGCACTGACTGAAAGTGGAATGTTGTTGGTGGACTCTCAGGCTGGATTTCCACAGGAGGACCAAAATCTGACGTTTAATCTGTGGCTTTCCCTGCGTTCACGTGCTATCGGATATATATCGGGGGGAAAAAAACAATTTCCTGCTTGGAAATTTCACGGGAACCGCATTCAAAGTCGAAAAAAAATTGCTACTCAAGTTCCCGAGTTCTGACACAACAGAAAATCCATAATTCAAGTATTATAAGTTTGTAGTTTGCTAGACAAACCATCATAACTAACATCTGTTTGAGAGGCGTTTGTTAAATTGGCTTGTTAAGCTGCAGGATGTTTGTTTATCGTGTGTCTTCCAGGTTTGATTTTCCGACAAAACACGTGAATGCAACGCTGTTTAGTAGTGGAAGTCCCGGATTTCGGACGTTCCCACCCGCACGTGAACGCGCAGTTGGATCTGGTCTCTCATGTCACTTTTGAACGGGAGGATCAGGATCCACGTGGTTATTCCCGGTTCTCCCTGACAGTTGTGAGGAGATCGGATCTGCACCACAGAGTTAAACATCAGATCTTTGATGTCCGTCTAAATCCTGCCTAACGTTGCCAGAAAGTACTTTTTTTTGACATCACCATTATTTTTCAAGGCATCACCCGATGGGGGAGAGAGAAGCACGAGGTCATTCGTCATCGTGATAAATCATCATCTTTGAGAGAGAAGGCGAGGTAAGATACAGCTGATGATCTCAAGAAGATACCATTCTGAGTGCAAGGGGGTCGGTCCGTCGGTCGGTCAGTGTATCGTGAGGAGGGTGGGGTACCGGCAGGCAGGCAGGTCTGGATCGAACTGGTTTTACTGGTTTTACTGGGGCAGAGCTTTCAGGATGGCGTTGACTTCCTCCGCGACGGCTGTCAGGGCAAACTCAAACTGATCCTGGAAACAGGAAGACAGATAACTCAATTGAACTGAACATTTTTAGGGTTCTTTAAAGGAATAGTTCACCCCAAAATTAAAAAGTAAATATTGGACTTTTGCAACCGTTTGGCTACAAAACACTTGGATTATGGAGAATTTTGATGGACATTTTATGCTTTCTTTGGAGTTGTGAAAAGATGATCCTGTTAACCTGCTCTACTGGGAGTTCTGGGTTCAGTGCCTTGCTGATGGGCACGTTGGCAGCAGGTATTTAAAGGGTTAAGTGCTTCCAGTTACAATCCTGGCTTTCAACTGTGTCTTACCTTGGTGCGCACCATGCCAGGCCTCTGGTCACGGACATGCTCCAGTGTAGCAGCAATGTCGATCTCTTTCACACCTGCAAGAAAAACAGTTAACACGCTAACTTGTTAAAGTGGTAATCCTTGAGATCCATGTCTAGAGATCACCTGTCAATCAAACAGTGTGTCCAGTACTGTGACGTCTTTCTCCTTGGATTTTCTGTTGATGGAGTTTGAGTTCCTGTAGGCGGCGCTCTTTTCTTTGTCTGTTCAGCCACGGTGGCTATCGCTGCTCATGCTAACTACCCAGTTCTTCTTCTGTTTATTCCAAACAAACCAGGAAACGTAAAATGCATCACTTCCTGTCTCCAGAGGGTTTCTCCCAGGAAAAACCAGACCTGACACCGGGTGTTTATATCAGTCAGGTATAGAGCAGCAAAACGGATATTTGTGCACATACCTGACTAAACGTGCGCACGCACGCACACACACACACACACACACACACACACACACACACACACACACACACACACACACACACACACACACACACACACACACACACACACACACACACACACACACACACACACACGCCTCACCTTTAGCCATGCGGTTCAGAACCATGTCAATCAGGATGTAGGTCCCAGTCCGGCCCGTGCCGTCACTATGGAAGCGACACAATGTATTACACAACGTTTTCAATCTGAACGTCTGCAGTTACATGGCTCACACTATAATTCAAATCTATAATCCCTAATCTCTCACGACACTAATAACAGTGGATGACCAACGTGTCCCTCTTTCATCATGCTTTCAGTTCCTACCGTAAGATAGTTGTATACATGTATTGTATTTCTTCTCTCTTATAATTTCTAACATAAATGAGAACCAGTGGAACGATAATCAATCTCTTCTTCATTCCTTCCTGCTTACATTTTGCAGATGTGTTGATTTTATCCAATTAACAGTTTCCTAGCAGCAGACCCTGAGCCTGCTAAAGCATGGTGCGTGACTGCCACCCGGTGGACACTAGGGGTGCTACAACTGAAGGTTTACCTGCAGTGGACGATGATGGGGCAGGACCGGCCTCTGTAGCACTTATTCACCTTCCTGTGAGCAGAGAGAGACAGAGATGGGAGACAACATGACTTACATACTCTGAGGACGGTGAAACTTCCTGATTGACGCCTCAAAATTAAAACAGGATGTAAGAAACAGTAAGAAACTGATTTCCACAGGATGAGGAAACGGCGTAAACAAACTTGATCTTCTATATTTTAGAGATATTAAATGATGGATTTAGGTCATTTAATGTTAATGCTGTAATCCATACTGTGTTCATCCTTTCATTCATACGTACTTTATATGTTCAGGTGTTGAAATTTCCGGTTGAGTATGTTTACATAACACCCATTTGCAATTTTCTCACTTATATTTTACTTTTTTTTTTACTATTTGCTGCTGCAGCAAAGGCCCCAGTATCCCCATGGGCAGGGGTCTCATCTTATTTTATCTCGAGGGCCAGGACTGTTTACTGGCCCTCACTAGGAAAAGAGATAGTTTTAGGTTGAGGAGTTGAAGGGTTAGGGTCGTTTTAAAGACTGAATTTTCATTTTGGGGTGAGAGAGAGAGAGAGAAAGAGAGAGAGAGAGGGAGGGGGGGGTGGTTAAAAAGGGTTTTCGGCGATGGACCTCCTGCTGCAGCCACATCAGTCCATGATCATTTTTGTGACTATGCAACTGGACCCAGACTACTAGCTGCAAATCACAAGAATGACACAGACAGATATGTTAAAAAACAAACCAAGGGCCCCACTGACCTCCATCGCACAGGGTGGGAGTACGGGAAGAGAGGAGGGACAAAGGGAGGGGGGGAAGATGGGAGGAGAATGACGGCGGGAGAAGGGATGTTGGAAAGCTAGGAGTCACAGGTCAGAGCGATTCAAGAAACGAGGGATAAAACAGCAGAAGAGATCAGAATAAAATAAGAAGAGTGATGCGTATTGACGTCCTCTCTTTTCCGTGAAGCACTTCAGAAGTGCTCTGGAAATAACCGAACGATGACAGAACTCGACACTCGCTTAAATCGCTTTATAAGTTAACGACTTGATAGTGTGAGCGAAATAAAACCACCCGGGGGGGGCTCGGTAACGTAAGGAGATCCTCAGACTAATGGAATCAGTCGGATCACAGGAAGATGAAAAACAAACCGCTGAGGGAGGAGGGAGACATGAGAACCAGAAGAGACAGAGAAGAAGAAGGAGAGTTAGTAGAAACGAGCAGCGCTGGGGTCCCGAAAGCATCTTGAGACTCAGTTCGTCCTTGTTCCCTCTTAAATGAAAGGAGAAAAGATGCACTTGGCTGAAGATGCTTTTTGGGAAACCCAGCTCAGATTTCCATGACGCTGGAAATTTGGGAACACATGAATTAGGAAGTCGGGTGTCCATTCATTCCATTTAAGGATTTTTTTTTAACCTTTATTCCTCCAAGATAAGTTGACTGCTTCACATTCCCTTTTGTCCCACATTCACTCCTGGGAGCTTCCCGGTACAACTTTCAGCAATATTCAGTGTTTCAGTCATGCGGAAAGTTGAAAGAGTACTACAAGTATTGTTGGAAAACCCACGTTACCAATTTATCATTTGAAAATTAGTAACTTTGGGCTCAGTTGGTGGACAAAGGTATGATTCCTTATAGATTTCCACTTCAGTCATGAAGGGCAGATGGAGATGAAGGTGAGGAGACGCTCAAGAGGGTTTTTAGTCCTCCTGACCTCTCGACGGAAAAACCAGAGGCTGATTCGTATCGGCTGTACGGTGCAGTACCTGCGGAAGTCCAGCAGGGGTCGCGTGGCGGTGGGGATGCCCTGGGCCGGCCAGCTGAGGAAGTGGAACTGGGTCAGGGTTCGGGTCTCCTGGGTCTGGACGTTCTTCAGGTAGAAGCTACGCACCAGGAAGTCATTACACCAGATGTGCTCCGATACCAAGTTCACCTGAGGGACGGACGAGCACGTTTACGTTCAGCTGATCTAGGACACACGGCTTGCATGCATAGATGCGCACACACACACACACACACGCAAAAACCATTCAAGCATGCATGCACGTGCACACCAACACACACACACCGAGGCTCTAAAGTAGGACATTTGCCTTTAAAAGATCATAGTTCACACTTTTTGATGGATGAAAACACAGTTTCTCTCGCACACACACACTTGCTTTTAACCACTACCTCTATAGCTAGCTTGCTGGCTGGCTACGCTGTTGCACTACCGCAGGGGATTTCGACCAAGTAACACAGAGAAAGCGAAGGAGGAGGCGGTACCAACTGCCGGCTTCCTGTAGGTCAGACTGACCTCATAGATGTGGTAGAGGGACGAGCCTTCATCAGGCCAGTAGCGGTCACACTGCTTCTCTCCGTCCTCCACCAGCGCCGTCATCATCACTATGACAGTGCAGCCGTTCTCCCAGACCATCTGCACAACGACAACAACACAGCGTGCAGTATTCAGACATTTGTACTCTTTCCACTTACACTCTGCTGCAGTTATTTGCACCTGAAGCCGTGTAGATGATTTTTTTCCCGTAGATAATTGTACTTTTAGCTGGTCTACCTTCATGAATTTGGACATAGGACTTTTTTACTAACCTGCCAGAAGTCGGAGATGGTGTGTGAAAGGGGTCCCTGGGTGGCGATGTAAGCAGGCATCCTGGGGTCATGCTCAACCTAAAAGGGGGTCAAACAGGGGCAAAGGTCAGAGGTCACCTCCCGCTAAGCACAAGTGTCAGTCACCATGGACACCAGTTGCAATGCCAACGGATCTATTCATCCACTCTATTCATTCTCTCATGCAGGGGAGGAAACTGGCCACAGCGTCTTAAATCAACCAGCCACTTTCACCGTTTTACCCTTTGGACGTGAGGACGACCGTGGCAAGAGATCAGGGGCCTCAGAGGAGACATCTTGGGATCTAGAGGGCTTGGGGTGAATCATGACTACAGGAGCTGTGGGTGGCTGAAGGGAGGGATGGGAGGGAGGGGGTTGGCTTACTATAGTGCTGGCGTTGATGTAGTCAGTCCGTGAAGGGTTGACTTCCGCTTTCAGCTTCACCCTCGAGTGGTCATCTGAAGGACAACGAGAGCACATCAGGTATCACTGAAACGCGCCACTCGATGCTCCCGATTTGACACTCTTCGGCTAACTTGTCACGCGTGTCAGGTTTGAAGCATCGCAATGTCACTACATTACAATGTAAGTGTACGTTCAAAAGCACACGACATCCTTTTGCCTCGAAACACATCAACGATCGGCTCCAGGAATCTCGCTTGCCTGGACTGTTTTGGTTCAGAGGCGGCGCAGAAGCGTCAATCGGCGGTGTGACAGACTTCTTGACACTTCTAGGGCGCATCGGGACATTGAAAACAACTGACGCGTTTGATGACGCATGTGTCTGATGCTTCCAGTTTCCTGCCTTGAGGCACTTCGGATTAAAAGCGTCCGCCGCATGGTTCATGTTGTGATATGTAATCGCCCTTTTACAAGACGATCTGAAGTGAGGCGTAACGCTAGAACGACCAAATGTCACCAAACAACCAGAAGTCTGTCAGACCGCAGCATCTTGCCTCAATCTCCACCAAATATTACACACAGCATACTTCTACCTGCCTACATCACCTTTGTATCACAGCAAATTTTGACGGCGAAGACACGCAAACAGGAAGTGATGCAACATTCCCTAAATGTTCGAGCAACCAAACTTGGCGGGTAAAGAGCGCCTGACTTCCTGACTCACAGGGCACGGAGTCGGGGCAGCGGTTCTTCTTGGCGTGGGCTTCGCTCTGCGCCAAGGAGACGGCGCTGGGCTCGGCCTGGTAGGAGCACAGCGCCTCCCACTCCTTCATCAGGCGGTCCTTGTTCCTCAGGTGGTCCTCCATGTAGGCCTGGAGGGGTGCAGAGGGTTTCAGTAGCACTTCAAAAGGGTATAGATTGAGTCGTAGTTAGTGATACGGCGAACGGATCAGGTGGCGGCGGCCGGGCTACTGACCAGAATCATGTGTCCGGTGGAGATGTCCATGTTGGCCTGGGCCGGCTCCTCGCACCAGGACGGGGTGCTGCTGTGGGAGCTGGGGCTGGCCTGGGCCCCGTCGCTGAACTGGGACGAGACGCTGCTCACCCTGGATGTGTCGGTTCCTCCTACCCCTCCTCCTCCTCCCCCGACGCCAGGACCTCCTCCTCCTCCGCCCGATCCTCCCACAGCTCCTAGGGCGGCCTGCTTCCAGGCGTCCGAAGGCGCCCTTGGAGGCCATGTGCTGACGACACAGGTCCTGGGAAAGATGAGAGACGCAAAGTCAGTTATGCATTTTGTTGTTGTTGTTGTTGTTATTGTTTTTTGTTTCGTCTCTGTTTTGTGTTTTTCTTTCTTGCTAGGCAAATGGAGCTATTTCACATGCAATCATTTCTTCTGTCAGTGTTTTGTCACTTTGCAAAAGAATAAAGCAGGAGGAACAGGAAGCAACGGGGTTTATGGGAAATGTAGTCTTAATTTGGAGAAACTCGAGCACTAACGATGCCGCTGGTGTGAGATAGAGGCGACCAATCACCTCCACCATGGTCTCATTTGTTTACGGTAATTATAACAAGGCATCACAACTAATACGACAAGGATATATTGATGTTTAAAATGCAACGCACCGCCCCTTTAAACCTCAAGGCTTAATTTTTCAAAGACAGACAGGGTTCCCAGTGGACAGGCAGTCTGGTGAGTGTCGACACGTACCTGGTACTCCTGGTGCGTGACGGCTCCTCCCTCCGGCCCCAGGCCAAGCTTCTTCGCTGCCAGGCGGTGGGCGTGGTGCCGCAGGCAGGCGATGGTCATGGCTGCCACCAGGATGCCGCCCACGCAGGCGATGGCCACCAGCGTGGCAAACACCCAGCGGGAGCCGGGCTTGACCCGGGTCGCCAGGGGCAACGCCTTCGCATCATTCCTCTGTGGGGTTAGGGGAGAGGAGAGAGAGAGAGAGGGAGAGAGGAGAGAGAGAGAGAGAGAGAGAGAGAGGAGAGAGAGAGAGGAAGAAGAAAAGTATTACAACAGCGGATTCACATCGGGCCCCGACACATTAAAGGTTGACCGATGCTCAATAACATCCCTATTGATGATGATAGAAACCATGAACATGATATATCGGTTGTTTCTCAATAATACTACTACTAGGTAATGCCTTGATAACTCAGGCCCCTGAGCTTTTAACATTAATAAAATACAATCAATAAATCTGACCTTATGAAAAGCCTCATTCAGTTAAAAATATCTTTATTATTAACAATTATCCAGCTAATTCAACTAAATAATAAATCAGTTTGACACCTTAAAAATTGTAATACATTTTAACAATCATTCATTTGTTCACACAAATTATGACGTTATGGTGCACACAAAATCATCTCGTGCCCTCGATGTAATAAGTGACGACCTTCTTCTTCTTCTCCTGCAGCCTCTCTCAGATGACATCATCGCCACACCTCTGCAGAGATTAACTGGGACACGTCTTGATGCCGACCCCAACCCGTACTCCCTACTCATTGTCAACATTACAGCACGTTTCATTAACCTAACCACAGATGCACACACACACTGAACACACACACACACCCAACACACTGAGCACCCAATTAGTTAATGAGGCGGACAGAACTAGCTACAGTTCAAGGAGAAGAAGAAGAAGAAGAAGAAGAAGAAGTGTGAGCGGTGTGGCCGGGTTGGGGTGAACTCTGGGCCCCTGAGAGACCCATCCACCTCAGCAGGGGCGAAGAATGTGCTTCAGTGCTGCTATGGAGACCGTGTGTGTGTGTGTGTGTGTGTGTGTGTGTGTGTGTGTGTGTGTGTGTGTGTGTGTATCTATGTAACGCTATCCTTGTCGAGTCCAAATGTCCTCACAAGGATAGAAAGACGAGCCGACAAAGAAAATCCTGCAAAGTGAGGACAGTTTTAGGAGTTAGGAGAGTTTAGGAGGGAATGAAGGCGGTCAGTGAAGGTCCTCACAAGTATTGGGATACAAACGTGTGTGTGTGTGTGTGTGTGTGTGTGTGTGTGTGTGTGTGTGTGTGTGTGTGTGTGTGTGTGTGTGTCTGCGTCCATCTAATCCCAGTCCATCAGGGCCAAAAGAAAAGAGGAGGCATGCAGAGTCCTGCCGACACTCCAGCGCCTCAGCATGACCATCCAATTACTTCTGCTATCTTTCATCTCCTCCTCCTCCCTCGCCTCCTCTCTCCTCTCCCTCTCTGCCCCCTCTCCTCTTCTTGCCTCTCTCCTTTTCCTCTCATTCTCCTTCTCTTCCTCTCCTCTACATCTCCTCCCTCACTTTTCTTTCCCCCTCTCCTCTCCTTCCTCTCCTTCTCTGCCTCTCCTCCCTCCCTTTCTCTCTTTTCCTACTCTGCTCCTTCTCTTTCTCTCCTCTCCTCCTATCCTCTCCTTTCCTCTCCTCTTATCCTCTCTGCTTTTCCTCTCCTCCTCCTCTGCCTCTCCTCTCCATCTCCTTCCTCACTTTCTATCCTCTCCTCTTTTCCTTCTCTTCTCTCCTTCCTTCTTTCTTCCTTGTCTTCTCCTTTTCACCTCCCATTTTCTCCTCATCCTCTCTTAATTTTATCCTTCCTTATCCTTATCTCCCTCTCTTCCCCTCCTCATTATCTCCTTTTCTTTTCTCCTCTTCTCCCATTTTCTCTTCCTCTTTGTCCTTCCCTTTTCTCCTTCTCCTCTCTTGTCCTTTCTCCTCCTTGAAAGAATTGTCTGTCTTGACCTCCAGACCTCCGCCTTCCTCTCTGTGGGCCCCAGGAATGTGAGGCACTCTCGGTGTGTGTGTGTGTGTGTGTGTGTGTGTGTGTGTGTGTGTGTGTGTGTGGTATTTGGGGGTATGGAGCCTATCTGAGAGACATTAGGGTTTGGGCTAGGAGGGGAGGAAGGGAGGAAAGGGGCATTTCACCTGCTATTATGGAGGGGCCCCAATGGGGTTGTGTGTGTGTGTGTGTGTGTGAGTGTGAGAGAGAGAGAGAGAGAGAGAGAGAGAGAGAGAGAGAGAGAGAGAGAGAGAGGTAAAAGAAGGAAAAGGATGAAGAAAATGGATGACCTACATATGGTGTGAGGAGAAATGGTTTTAAGGACGTTGCCCGTTGCTGCTCTACTGTTTCAGGACACTTCAGGCTCTGATAATAAAATAAAATAAAATAACAACGAACACGTTTATAACAAGACAGGAAGGCTGCAGCTGATACAGCCCTGAGGTCTGCAGACAAAGATTTCTGCACAATTATTTGGTGGAGTTAGACTTGAGTTACTTTGGGCTACAAGTTGGCTAATTCCCGCCTGTGGGCTGAATGATTGTTCAAAACTCAACACTCACAAAAGGCATACAACATAAAACAGTAATCCTATAAAACCTTTAAGCACCAATTATAGGTCAACAGTCTACCACTGAAAATCCTATAGTAGTACCACAGGAGATCCGATAAGATCACTGTAAACTCAGTAAAGAGCCTTTAGGAATGTCATAAAAATATTATAGTGAAACCATAGAAGATAAAAATACCATTAAATACCATCACAGACACACTATAAGTCACTATAGGTATATTCTAAAAATATTATGAGAATACTATAGACATAGCATAGGTGATAAAAAAGACCATAAAGCAAGAAAATGTCACTATAAACTATTATTGAGTACCAGAAACACATTACGAGTCCCCGTAGTAATATTATAGGGGTATCCTCGTGAGTTTTCGGTGGGCAGGAAGGATCAATAACCGTAACGCTTTCACCTCTAACAAATTCAACAACGACCATTCACGGATATTCATCTACAACTTCTTCTTCTGCAGAAATATAAATGATATAATAATTAAGAAATAATCAGCCGATCGTATAAGTCCACTCACCTAACACGATGCAGACCAGTCAACCTTGCGTGGATATTTTTACATGGAAATTACCAGTCGGATAAATTCACCGTCATGTAGAACATTAGTGTCAAGTTAACCGGAATACTAAAAAAACAACTTCCGATATCATCTTTCAAAATAAAAGGAGGGTCGATCGCCAAATTAACACAATCATCGGATCTATTTTACAGGAGGAGTTTCACTCCATATTTATTGTAATGATTCCACTGAATAGTTCGATGCGATTTTCTTGATTCTGCACGGTATTTAAGTATTGCCCCCGCCCCCTTCCAAAGAAAAGTTCGACGCTCGTTGCTTTTATTTTGAAGATAAATCACCATGCTTCCGGTTTCATACTGTCTGACTTGACGCAACTCTCAACTCTGTAGAGCGCACGTTAGTTGGTTTATCGGTAAAACAAAAACGTCAAGTAGTGGTAGTAGTAGTAGTAGCACAAATAGAAGTAGTACTATTTGTAGTAGTAGTGTAGTAGCAGTAGTAGTAGGAGAAGTAGTAGTAATAGTCGTATAAGTATACTTTTTAGTAGCAGTACAAATGGTAGAAGGATAAGTGGTAGTAGTAGCACAAATAGCAGTAGTACTATTTGTTGTAGTAGTAGTAATAGTAGTAATCGTCATATAAGTATACATTTTAGTAGCAGTACAAATGGTAGAAGTAGAAGTGGTAGTAGTATTAGTTGCAGTATTAAATTCCTCATCTTTTCCTAAGTGAGACTCAGATGAAAACCTTCCCAGCATCCTTTTCTCTTCTGTATCACAGGGAGGATTAACCTTTCCCACAAGCCTCTGCTACCAAACACAGCACCCACCTCCCCGACGCCGCTCTGTAGGATCTTCAGGCCCGTTTCAGACTCCAGGAAGTTCTTCTCTGCAACTAGATTTAAAAAAGACATTAAACAATATCAGGTGACTGACAAAAAAAATATCTGTCTTGGCTACTGCATTGCATTCTGGTCTATTTTGGCTACTGCATTGCATTTTGGTCTATCTACTGTCGGTGGAGAAATTGGTCTCTCTCCTCTCCTCCGATGGATTTCTCCTGTATGATTGTTGATCATCGGTCTAGAAAGAAGCCCTTGCTCTTTGATTCTGATTGGCTGACACCAAAACCTGACGGTTACTGTTGATGTTTTAGATCCATGAAACATTTCCTGATATCAAACTCCATCGTAGCGGCGCTGGAATAATCACAATATACACCAAACACTAAAATGGGCCCAGAAATGCAACGGAATAACATAAGGGATAGTTACATCGGGCCCCGTGGCTTGGCAAAAACCATGACACATACCAGCTTTCCCAGCCACATCCTGGGCTGTGAGGTTCTGGGGGTTTGGTCGGACCCGGAAGGTCAGCGCCGGCCCGACCACACTGCAGAGGGAACAGACAAGAGGCCATAAAAATATGAGTTATACAGGAAACAAACAGACTGGGAGTTGAGAGTAAGTCACTCTGGAGAACAGTGACGGCTAAAATGTAGAAGATAATCTAACAACCCACAAAGCATTATGGGAGATGGAGGATAGTGGTTGATTTTCAAAGACACAGTGATTTTTGACTTCTTGCATCTTAGCCAGGAAGTTTTGGGTCAAAGGTCAGAGGTCAGAGGAAGGCAAGAAGTTAGATTTGCAGGACAGGATGTCCAGGGTGAACAGGAAGCACAGAGGCACTGAATCTTTTCCACATGCACCAAATCACCACACGACGCTGCTCCACCAACCAGACCACACACTCATGTTACGTCTCTTGTAGAAAATAGCTGGTCGGGTGAGGTTCAGTTAATCTCATGAAGTAGAAACTCAACGAAAAAAAACTCAACATAATTGTTCAGACGATAGCTGCTACCATCCGTCCTACCTGATGTTGATGAAGGAGCCGGTGGAGAGGCGGATCCTCTCTGCCAGGAGCTCCAGCAATCGCACCCCGTCGTACAGACTGAGGGGGCTGCGGGGAAATACACACATTCATACAGACGTACACACACACACACACACACACACTGTCGCTCACAAAGGTATTCACCTCCAGGGAAGGAAACGAAACATTTTTACCACTTTCACTATTAAACCAGTCAACTAGACCAGAGGCTGGTGAGGAGCCAGAGCGGCTGGTAGGGTGGATAAGCTTATCAGCTGCAGCCAAACAGTAACAGCCTCTGGTTGCTGGTAACTGCTCGCTGCTTTATTGAGAACGTGCAGCAAGCAAATGAATGCAACAATTGATGCATTTTTTTTTAAATACGTTTGCAGAAAATGTGCAAAAAAAGTCAAACGGGGATGGATACTTTGTTGAGCGACTGCACACACACTCACACCCACGCACAACACACACTTTTCTATCTCTTCCCCCCTCCCTCACCTTTGATTGGTGACGATGTAGCCGTACGCATCCTCTCCCTTCGGTTCATCCGCTCCCGGTTTCTCCTCCCTCGCCGAGGCGGTAGGGATCGCCTCCTTCTGGACCGGAGCGCCAACGGCCCCCGGTTTGGAGGACTTGACCGGAGGAGGCGGGGCCTCGGGGGTGGGGGCCGGGCGGGAGGAAAGGTGCCCCGCCGGAGCCTTCTCCATCTTGTATGTCATGGCACCTTCTGCGATCTGATGGCGAAATGACAGAAAGCATTAGAAACACATAGAAACACACCGAGCCAATACTGATTTATGATGTCCTGAGTTGTTGGAGAAAGGAGAAGGAGAAATCCATCCTCAACACTCAACACTCAACACTCAACACTCTTACACTATCATCATCAATCTGTGATCTGGATCTTAAAGCATTGCTGTGATGCTCCACAAAAAAATATGACATCCTCACCTTCTTCCGCGCGACAGCTTTGTTCCAGTATTTATCTGAAGACAAAAATAATAATAATATAAACATCGCCACTTCAAATTCAAGTTGTACAGATTTCTTTTTAAAAACATTGTGAAAAATCTCATATCTGTTTAATATTTGAGGTAAAAATGTCGCTAGAAATGGAAATCTAGATAATTTTACACACCCTTTAAAAAAGTAAGAAGAAATAGGTGATTTTCAACACTTTTATTAAATAGGATGATACAAATACATTGAAAAGCATTAATGCAATTATTAATTTGTGCATGTGAGATTAAAAGAAAAAACTTTTCAAGGTTTGTGTATCAGGGAATTGCACTTAAGAGCCTTCCTAAAATGAAGGGCTCTAAAAGGGCCGAACCTTTCGTGTCTTTCTCGGCGTAGGAGCTCTCCAGCTGCAGTTGCTTCAGGGCGGAGGGCAGGTTGTCTCGCTGCTCGGGGGACAAATCCTTCACGTCGATGCCGTAGCGGTCCAGGAGCAGAGCCAGCATCTGCAGCGAGCGCTCTGCACACACGCACACACACACACCTTTTGGATGAAATATTTCAAATGTTTGTCTGTCTGTCTGTACGTCTCTTTTTCCCTCTCTTACCGTCCAGCCCTGCCAGGGAGTTGTCGCCCTTCTGCACCTTCTTCCCCGCCTGCTGCTCCTGCTGGCGCTGCTTCCCGACCCCGGCCTCCTGGAAAACGTAGTCCTCGCCGTAGTCCAGCGGGAAGTCCAGCTCTGGGAAAAAGGAGGAGGAGGAGGAGGAGGAAGAGGAGGAGGAGGATGCGGGGAGGCCTGCAGCTGCTGCTACTTCCCCCCTGTGGTGAGAAAGGGACTGTGCAGGGGAGGAGGAGGAGGAGGAGGAGGAGGAGGAAGGGGAGGAGGAGGAGGAGAGATAGAGGGAGACCAGGTCCTGGAGAAGCTGCCGGTCTCGGTCCAGAGTGTTTCCCCTGGACCCGGAGCGAGGAGAGGAGGCGAGGAGGGGGAAGGCTCTGTTGTCGTCCAGGGAGTTGAGGGAGCGCTCCTCCTCGTCCTGGTAGCCATACTGCTGCTGCAGGAACAAACACACCGAGACGTTACCGGAGGAAAACAACGTACCTGCAACACGTTTTCCGCGAGTGAAGACGATGCTTATTTTCGCAAAATGTGAAATTGGTCTTATATTTCACTCTTACTCTTACTCTTAAAAAGTTCTTAAAAAGTCTTAAATGTAAGTTGCTGAAACTTGCAGACACCTGGGAGTCATAAGCAAGGAGTAATCTATTACTTTTTGGAGTAACAAGCCCAACCCTGTATTCCCACCTGGCGGTAGGTGTAAGGGTCCAGCAGGGGCGTCTGCATGTGGACGGAGGAGGGGGGGGGGGTTGAGGACCATGTAGTCCAGGTACTGCTGCATCAACTCTGGGTCGGCCGGCTCCTCCACCCCCTGGATCCTCCGCTGGCCAGGACCCGGCAGCTTGGAGGAAACGTTGTTGTCCGGAGCCTTGGAGGACCTGGGAAATAAGGACTGGATGTCAATCAGTAGCTTCATCCAGTCCGGGATTCAAACCGGCAACCGCTGATGTCACACGGTAACGTTCGTTCAACATGAGTCGTCTTTGGTTGTCTTACTGTTTGGACGGTTTGTCCGATCTGGAGGAGGGGCCGATCTGGGGAACGTGACTCAGCTCTCGGCCAATGATCAGCTGGGTGATGTCATCCTGCCAGGTCAGGCCTGCACAGCCACAGGGCGACAGACATGTCAATCATCATTACAACAAAACATTTTTTTCTCCTTTACTGTCGGTTACTAGTGATGCCCTCAGTATGGAGCATTAGGAAAAATATAAATCTAAAATCTAACTTCTTAACATGATGACGACGGACAAGACTGACCTTTAATCCCCTGCTAACACAGTGACATAACAACATAAGACGTACATGATATGTGTTGAGAGGCGTTGATGAACTAACACACCCTGACCTTTCTGCTGCTGGAGATGCTTGAGCTGAGTGGAGGTCTACAGAGTGTTTGTACCTTGGTCTTGTTCCCTATCAAGGACCTCCTGGTGAACCTTTTTGACAGGAAGTCCTGGTTTACCATCACTATGTTGACTGATACTAAAGTGTTAGCATGAAGCCTACCATCACTCGAGATGCTAAAATGTTAGCATGAAGCCTACCATCACTCGAGATGCTAAAGTGTTAGCATGAAGCCTACCATCACTCAAGATGCTAAAGTGTTAGCATGGAGCACCGGCGAGAACGCTCTACCGGGGACACACGGATGATGTTGGTGTCTGTTCACCAACATTCACCAACATTCACCAACAGGTCAACCTCCTCAAAACCTGCATTCCTTTAAAGCAAAATGGAGGAATGAAAGGAGGTGATGGGTGCAGGTTTGGACCGGAGATCACCTTGCATCAGCAGGTCCTTGAGGACTGCCTGGAGCTTGTGGAGGACGGGTACCGATACCCGGTACCGGACGGGTTCCTGGTGAGGAGCCTGGCACTGGCCGAACAAACCATCTAGACAGGAGAGAGGAGGAATCAGCAGCTGTTACAACACACACACACACACACACACACACACACACACACACACACACACACACACACACACACACACAATAGTGCATTGGGGGGTGTAACTGGAGAGTGAGTGGGTCTCGGTGAGTCATCACCTCTTTCTCTCCCTCTCTCATCACACACACACACACACGAGGGAGACACACAGTCGTCAGGCAAGTGATGTCACTGTTGTCATAGAGACGGCGAGGGTGAGCTGCGATTGGCCGAGAGTGGCTGACGGACGGAGACCTTGTTTACGTTGCACTCTTTCTTTCTCTCTTTGTTACAGTCGCTCTCTCCATCGTCTCCATCTCTTGCTCTCACTTCTCTCCTTTTCACTCTCTCTCTCCCTCTTTTCTCTCTCGCCCTCTTTCTCTCTCTCTCTCACCATCTCCCTCTTTCTCTCTCTCTTCCTTTCCCTTTCTCTCTCTCTCTCATTCTCCATCTCTGTCTTCCTTTCTCTCCTATTCTGGTGAGGCACAGAGACAAGCATCTCATTAGGCACACACACACACACACACACACACACACACACACACACACCACACACTTATTTGCTTGGCAACACACACATGCATTTTCACGCACATTCAAACACCAAGGCTGTTCTGCAGAAGTACAATAAACACACAAACCCACACACACACACACACACATACACACACACACACACTTAAATACTCCACTTGCAGTCGCTGAATTCAATTACAGAGGACTCAAATATTCCAGAGGATTAACACGGATTACGGATATTGAAGGATACAATTGCCGTTGTTTCTGCCCTACAGCCTGACTGGTTACTGCAAAGACTCTCTTTTGTCAAACACAATTGCATTTAGGCACACACACACACACACACACACACACACACACACACACACACACACACACACACACCCAAACTCCTTCAAACATGCATGATGAAACCCACACCCACTGCCTCTCTACTTCTATGAACACGCCTCTCAAATGTTCCTCATCTCTGAAAACAGGGAAGAAAACATCCTCGGCGGACAGAGGAACACGCCGACATCAATAATGCTGTCGTGTCTGTGGGTAGGGACACACACACAGACACACACACACACACACCCGTAACTCGTAATGACAACCCCGTCGTGTTTGACCAGGCAGGAAGGAAGCATGGGCACCTTGGGATTACATGGCCCCCATAAAGGACAGCTAGCTAGCCCAGCCAGGAGGACGTTTGACGAGGAGGAGACACGACAGCGCCCCCTGCAGTGTGCAGGCAGCAATTGGAGCCTGCTGTGATTTCCTCACTGATGACCTCATTTTGAATTTACGTCACAGTTTAGCAAGCAATTAGCTCGGGAATGACATGAGTTTAGCAGGGAAGTTAGCTAGCTTACTGGCGACACACACTGTTGCTCAGATGAAAACAGACACAATACAATAGCACCATAGTTTATTTATTAATAGTTTTAGTAGCGTGAGGAGGAGAGAGCGAGGATGTTCAACAGCCATGAAAGTGCATGTCAGAAAAATTAAAGCTCAATTGTCTAGATTCTCAAATCTAGACAACTGAGACATGGCTTGCCATTCAGTGAACCAACATCCTAGTGGGTTAAAGTTGATTGTGTTGTTCTTGGTTTTCACATACAGAAAGTTGCTAAATCTAAAATCATCATCTAACTGTCAAAATAAGAATTAAGACCGAGTAGTACCATTTTGTTAACCAAGGACTTGAATTGTGCACTAACCTTTTATTTCTTAATTTAATAAAAAGTGACTCATTTTGTAACAAAACTCCTAATCTATTTAGACAGTACGAGTTACCTCCTCTCCTTTAAGAGGTTCTGTGGTGTGTTCAGGTTTCGTGCACGAGTAGGTGTCAACCTTTTTCAAATGGGTACACAGCAGATGTTCCAGTGAACTCTGACAGGTTACTGGCATAGTGTTGAGTTCAATTGCCGCAGGAAACAAGAGATACTGACCGTCGGAGCACAGCTGATCTCTTGGACAGAGCTTCTTCTCGAGCAGGCATCCTGCGAACGCAAAAAGGACGTATAAACACAAATAGAAGAATCCACATTGAGATACACTGAAAGGGAAGAAAAATAACCTTGAGGCTTTTACACCTCAATTGGTCTTCCTTTGGTGTTTGAGTTGAGTATAATAAATAAGGTCTGGGAGATGTTTATGGGATGTTTCTGACTATTTTATTGATCTGTTGAAATACTGACACACTTGAGCTCACTGTTTTAGTCCTGGGCTTTGAAAAACAACACATTTTTGGTAGCAATATTGAATCAAAAGCTCCAAAATGTTGCATTTTTACAATGATAACTTAGATTTCCTCCTAGTTTCTGGGTGTGTTTATTGGGGAAATCAACAAAAACTCTACAAAAAGTATGTTTAGAGCCAGTCCTGGATACCTGGTCCAATAACAGCCAGTTAATGGACCTCTACCCTGACTACAGCTCAGCAGCTGTGGCTGTTGTTGAGCTGCAGTCGCCTGCTGTTTGCTGACCGGGGCCGTGTGCTCGTACAATGCAAGATTGAGATTACTCAAATATTGACAGCACTTTGTGAGTCCACGCTGCAAGAAAAATCTATCCTAGCAAGTCATGGTGGTACTGAGTCCTAACGTTTTATTTTTCCCCCATGAGCGAGAAAATCTCACTTGTTGACGGTTTCACTTGTTTCAAGAACGAGAACGAAAAAAAACACCACTCCATTTGATTCACGTTTATGTCCAAAGAGAAACACAATTTCAAACTGATTTTTCCTCGTTTTGTGGAGTCAGTTTGGGGCTCATTACTCAAAGAATGTAATATATATCTTTACTTACTTCAAAAGTAGTAAGATTACTTTACTCATTACTCCTGGAATAAGCTTGGACTGCACTAAAAGGTTTTTGATTACAGCTCACAGGCCTCTGTCAGTGTCCTAGTTACTGAATGGAGTAACTATGGAGTTTGAACCGGGGTTTCAAAATAAAAGTCCTCCTGGTAAGTGCCTTTTTTTAAATGGCAGACATAGCTTGGGGTTGGAAATGTTGTGTTATATGTTCCCACATCCACTTTGGTGTTATATCTCCATGCAGTGTGGTTCTATCCATTTTTTGACCAAAACAGCATTTTCATTGTAAGCATTTAGCTGGCACTCTTATCCAGAACGAAATTACACTGCCTCCTCAAAACGTATATAACTGTACATAAACAAACAAACTGGGTTCATAAATCTGGTATGTCGCTGTTATGAAGTTCTCTTTCAGCCATTATGGATGTGTTATAAAGTGATTTTCAGGGGAAACCAGAGTCACAGCAGACAGCTATGTTGGATGTCAACCTGCCATTGTGTTGCTTAGTGTCCCAGAAAGTGTGTGTGTGTGTGTGTGTGTGTGTGTGTGTGTGTGTGTTACGGTTGACCTTTTACCAGGTTCCAGTCTGTTGCGAGGCTGTAAACAAGCCACACGCTGCATCTCTGTTTGTTTTCGTGTGTTTGCATTTTGAGTTTTCATTAAGCGTCCACGTAATCCTGCTGATCATTTATGTATCCAGGTTATCTGTGACTGGTTAAAAAAATAAAAGCTCTCCCAAGGCAGACAGCTAGATCGGTAGGAAAACAACAGGCTGTATAACCTGCACAGACACTGAACACCAGATTGATTCCTCCGATCATTTCATTTCCTGCTTTCCGACCTTTTCATTTGATGGTCCTTATTGTTGTTCTGACACCCCCCCCCGTTATATAACATCACTTCGCTTGTCATCTTCATTCACAATTCAAAGCACAAATCAATTAGCCTCCATGTCTTAACACTCTGTATCGTAAATAAACTAAACTAACCAGATCTCCAGCACTCTTTATTCTCATGTGTACTATGTGTCTGAATCACATCCCAAATCCCAAATCCTCCTCCTCTACTTGCTCCAATTTACTCTAATCTTTAAAAATCCCTCCTACTTTTCTCCTCAACTCTTATTTTCCTGCACATGCTCTTTCTAAAAAGGTAGCAGGGATATTGTAAGGCCACCCTGCCTCCAACCTTTGACCTCCTCACTATTGGTTGCTTGCAATGTCAGTGATGGAGGAAATTAAAGCTTATTCCACTGTTGCTCTGGATGAAAGCTAAATTCCTACAATGTAAAAGGTAAAATGTTTGGTAGGTAGGTAGACGGGTTGGAAACAGAAATACTTCAAATCTGAACTTCCAATACCCAGAAATCCTGCAAGGAGAGAGTCAGTGAACTGCACACGGCACGCTCACGCTCACCAACCCGGTCCGTCTGTGATGCTTCATACCAAAAGGAAACCAAAGACGATCTCACTGCTGTTCAGGAGACGGGTTGGACTTCCTGTGGGCGGAGACGAGTCCGTACCCGACACCATAGGGTGAATCTACAGCGTCTACACGAGGAGGGATGCAGCCCCAGACGGGTGTGTTTTTTTTTAGATTAACCTCCTGCCTTGTGCAGCTTTAACCAGCCAGACTGACTGACGAGACGAACCTTCCTGTGCGGCGGCGGCTATCAGAAGGGGAATCTCCATTAAACGAGAAAGCCGAGGCGGCCGCGGGCGAGCTAAAGATAGAACAGAGTGTCCATCCCTCCAACTCTTCACGATGACTAATCCCTCCTCCACACAGCCTCGCCTCCCTCCCTACCCTCTCCCTCTCTCTTGCTTATCCTCTCCCTGACCTGTCTGTCTGTCTGTCTGTCTGTCTAGCAAGTTGGGGGAGATTCCTGTCTTGTCAAATTCAGACTCCGCAGAGCCTCCGGGCCGCCGCCGTCGCCGGTGACTCAGTCGATCACACCATCGATTAATCACTTCTTCCAAGAGGGAAAATTTTCAGGCTAATAACGAGAAATTGAGCTGTAATTGTGTCTAATGTGGAGACTAATTGCTAATTGACAACACAGAATAGTACACTGACAAATGTGAGCTGACAAGTGACAGATGAGTATAGAAGCATCTCTGCATACCTGTAAGGTGTAATGGCTTGAGATGAGCACTAGCTAGCCGATAAGCAACATGCTACATTTTTGGCTTTGACCTGCAATTCTGACAATCCTACTCGCCACTTTATCCCAGAATGGTAGAGTGAGGTAGACCTCCCTCGTTTGATTCAATCTCACCAGCAACACCTTTTGAAAATGGCTGAAACTGACCTGAAAACAGCAGGAGCCCGCGGGGGTCTTTGAATTTCTCCTGCTTCCACCATCCATCGCTCCCTCCCTCAATTCAATTCTTGAGCCCAAACTAATTTGAGTGAGTAGGTGTTTCCTGTGGTCTCGTTTGTCTCTACATCCTCCGTCACCGTCTCTCCCATGTAGAGTTTTTTCCATTGCGCCGGTACCCTACTGTGGTTATGGTTTAGTATCAGCACCATTTTGTTCTCCATTGGAAAACAGAAGAGGTGTGGTTCTGTCTGCGGAGGGAAGAAAGCATGTCACCCTGCCAGCACCGTTTGAAGGTGCATCTAGTAGCAAAGATGTTTGGGTGCCTTCCATCAAACCCAACTAACATTTATTTTCAGAAGGCATTTTTTTGCCCCCTTGATCTGGTTTTTAGGGGCATTTTCGCTCTTTTCAGGGGTCATATTGGCAAATAAACAAAACAATCGTTGCCACTAAGATTTGTTTTATCATAATATACCGTTACATAACCAGAGCACCAGTCAGAGACATCTTCTACTGCTTCAGACTGTGTACTTGGTTGTTTTCTGATCAGGAACCGATCGATAGTCGCTCCGGTTAAAACGTAAGACGTACTGTGAGTGAGAACGGACTCGGGGGCAGCGAGCTCTGTAAGAGTTGACTCATGACAAGGCAAAGAAGTGGCAGTATCATTTGTCCTGTTTATAAAAAGACGTGTCATTTCCAACACCGCAGCAGGGCCATTTGTCTTGGCGAGATAGTTGCGCAACAAAACTTGACGGATATCAGTTTTTGAAGGTGGATATTGATTTGTTTTCTTTTCTTGTGCTGATAATCGAAAGCCTTAAATCTGACTGTGGTCATGCCCACAAAATTACAAGTATTCAGCATTTCCTCCAGAACCTCTGAAAGCATTTAGACCATCATGGACACTAAAACTCTCCATTGAAACTAATGAAATTATTTTAGTGTTAGCAGCCCTTTAAGGCAGGGTGACCCCCCCCAAAAATAACTGAATCAATACAACATAGAAAATAAACTTCATTGCAGGTTTCCCAGGTTTCCTCCATCATGACAGGCTGATATCTGATATTTAATAAAAGGGCAATATTGGTTGATATAGTGGTCTAAACATATTAATGTCAATAGAGACAGACACCTACACAACATGTGATGTGAAGGAACCTTTTAAATTGTGTGTTTGTGCCAGTAGCCCATCTATAGTCCAGATATCAGCTATCTGTACCATCTTCATACTTCGTTTTGTGTCAAAGACAACTAGATTGACTCGTCGATTCGATTCAGAAACTCAACTTAAAGCACTCCACGAAGCCCCACTCTCCCACCGCATGTGTCTTTGTGCTCGGCTTTCATCATCCATTAACGGCCTGCCCTCACCAAGGCGTGCCAAATTCAATTCAGTACCAATTTCATAATGGTGCTGGCGTTTGCAGGCTGACGCTTTGTAGGCGCAAGGTCCTCCTCTGGCCCGTCTGACGTGGGAAACACACCATGGAGTCAGCCTGGACAGAGCAGACTAGCAGCGCGTGGTGTGAGCTCTGCAGGTTACACCCTCCTAACCTCAGTTAACACCGTTTGAGGCTGACACAGATCTCACCATGTACAGCAGATTCAAGTCAAACTATTGCTACCATATACTGCATATTGCAACAGCCAACCCTCCAGTATGCTTTATTTACCAGACGGAAGTTGTAAAAAATAAAAAGTAATCCTATAATACATTTTAGAAGGATGCTATACAGTATCACAACAAAAAGTGCCCATAGGAATATTATAGTGATACCATAGGAGATACCATTAAGCTCATGAGGTCACTATAAACTTACTATTGAGTATCATAGACACATGATAAGTCCATATAGGAATATTATTGAGAACTACAGACACACTACAAGTATACGAATATTATAGGAATACCATAGAGAAAAAAAATACAATAAATAAACTCACTATTGAGCACCCCATGAGTCCCTATAGGAGTATCATGGGAATATTATAGTGATTTTTCGTTAAACTGAGGTGTCTCAACAAATTAGATCTGGTTAGTCATAACCTCATTTTCCTGCCAAATACCGTTTTTCTTTTCCCTTTCTCGCGATATTCACAGCCGACCAGCTCAACGTTCAACTGGTGGTGCTGCAGGCTGCCATAGAGCCGGTCGCTGTCCGTGGTGCTGAAAGCCCGACGGGCCATTTGACGGGGCCGCAAGAGTCCCATTATATGTGGATTATGAATGGTGCATGTATAGTTCAGTGTAAGTGCATCAGGAGGGCAGGAGCCCATTACAGTTCCTGTGACCAGACGGAGATTAGGTTCAGTCATGAGTCACCGCTGAGAGACGAGCCGCTGTGTGTCTGTGATATTAAATAGTGACTTTATAGTGATCAAACTGGAGTTGATGGTATTTTATCCCCTATAGTATCACTATAATATTCCTTGTCTGTGATGATCAATAGTGACTTTGATATTTTTTAGTTCCTATGTTATACCTATACGCCTATAATATTGAAAAAATTACTATTCGAATTCTATAATATTCGTATATAGACTTATATTGTGTCTATAGTGAGTTGGCCTTATCGTATTTTATGTAATTCTACCCCCTCTGGTACCCGATTATCTTCCTAAATTTACTATAACCGAATGCTCATCTTTATATCGATATTTGTATATATCCTACAATTTACCATGATTACTATAGTTATTTTTCGTGGGATGATATAAGGTTTGTTACTATTGCATCCTCCTCCAGGAGACCATATAGACTCAACCACATGCAGTGTTGGGGAGTTATGTTATTATATTGCAGTGAACGGTGATTCATACAAGCAGCCCGACCCCGGTCAAGCCAATTGCATCGGTGACGCAATTTTGCACTAGTGTAAACAGATCAGACAGATGCATGAAACCCCCGCCCCCCCCCCCCCCCCCAAAAAAAAAAAATATATATGAAGTCCGGATTGTTTCATTTATCTCTTTTGCACTGCGCTAATTGGACAGCTCGTGTATGAAAAAAAAAAACTAGAATAAAGGCGTAATGCATTTAAAAAATATATACAGTAAGTCCCTATAGGAGTATTATAGGAATAGGCCTATTATAGTGATTTTCCATCTGGGTTATTTCAACACTTACCTCTACAGCTTAGTATAAAATCAATTAGAGGAAAAGGTATATATAGTACTTCTCAGCCAAGTGATTATTAACTAATAAAAACCTGTTATTTCCCATGCAACCCATCCTTAGAGAAATACATGTCAGGATACACAGCAAGTGTTCCAGTGACACCACAGGGGGTGAAAAACACCACAAACAACAATATGGTCAGTATAAACTCACTACCGAGTATCTGAGTGTTTTTTCCATCAGGTCAAGTCGTGATTGACGCACTGCCTTGCTGCTCGGAGGCAGTTGATTACAGTGGTCTTCGTCGGTCTCGTCTCTTACCGTATCGGGCTGCCATCCCCAGCTGGTAAGACGCGGTGATGAAGCACAGCACTCCCCACAGCCGCGGAGACTTCATGTTACATCCGCTGTGAAAAGACGCACCAGGCTCTCCGTTTCACAAGCTCTCCATCCCTGGGAAGAGAGACTGTAGCGGCGGATCTCTCGGGTCTGGAGGATGCAAACGGCGCTGGCAGGGTGTGTGCGTGTGTGTGCGTGTGTGTAGGAGCGGTAGTGCGTGGAGGAGCGGGAGAGAGCGAGAGAGAGAGAGAGAGAAGAGGGTTGGATGGAAAACACGGGCCACAAGAGGCGCCACACTGCAAAAAATGTCCATCTTAATAAGTCAGTTAGTTTAATATTGAGTCTAAAAATGTTATTTTTCTTACATGAAAAAAAAAGATCTGCATACTTCAACTACTACTATTACTACAACTACTCCTAATAATAATACTACTACTACTACTGCTTCAACTTGACAAGAAATCTGAGCTACATCACTCTTTCTTCATAAAGGTTAGATTTTTTTTCTTGGTCTGCCTCATTCTGCCGTTCAAAACAGACACTCGTTTCTCGATTTTTCTTTTTTTTTTTTATTATTTTGTATTATTTATTATGTCTCAAACAAGTGAAACTGCATTGGAAACTATCTCACCCTTATCTGACAGAATGCTTAACTTGTTTTGAGAAAAATAAGATTTCAAGACTCGTGAAGATGGACATTCTTTGCAGCGGGGATGAGTCCAGAGTCCCGTCTCCGATTTCCTTGATGAAATTGCATCATGAAGTGGCCATGAATCTAAAGTACCATCTCATTCTGCCAAAACTGTTTGGACACTTGGCAAGCAGCGACCCCGGCTACTTACACTGCATTATTAGAGGAACTGTAGAAGACCGTGGTGATATTACAGTAGGCACCCCTCCAGAATGCAGAGCCATCAGGGCAAGTGCAATGATACCAACCAACCCCCCCTCCCCCCTTTTGCTTGAACAGCCTCCCACCAGCCCCTCAACTCGGCATCTGCTTTGTGTTGCCAAAGAGCAAGCGGCGACGGCATTGAAAGCTTGAACACAGGCCAACTCAGGGGAGTGAAAATTCAAGATTTTATTATTTTCTAGACAATTTCAGCTCATAAGAAAGAGTAAGTGCTCGTGTGTGATTGCATGTGATGTTTGTTTGTGTGTGTGTGTGAGTGGGACGATGCTAGGGGAGGGATGCCATGTAGCCCACAACAGAGATGAAGTACATTCTTAAAAAAAACGCATATATGTGTGTCTGGTCTGGAACCTCTCAACATACAGTATGTCAATAACAGCACTCTTTGCCTCAATATGTGTTGAAACTAAGATACGGTCAAGAAATACAGACTTATTTTCAGCTGGACCACTGTGTACTTTTGAGTTTATCCAAAGGGTTTATGAAAGGGTGTGTTGAAAAGTGTGATGAAAGTGACATTTTCAACACCGTGACGTCCATGCCGAGGCTGCAGCGCTAGTCCACGGTCAGCCGGCTCCTCACCACGGGGAACAGCTCAAAGAAACCCTGAAAGTTTAAGCAGACAGGAAACTGGTTCATAGTTTATCCCTAGTGATAAAAGATAGATGAGGGGGGGGGGGGAAATTAAGAAATTACAAATTTTTGCACGTGCAAAAAAAACCTCAAGGGGGATTATAAATAAAACTAAAGAAAAAACAAATTTAGATGGCGAGCAAAGACACAGAATAACAGAAACTAAATAAAAACAAAGCGAAGGGACATGAAAAATAAAGCTGATGAAGAAAATGAAATCATAGGGGAAATGAGTGAGTGTGATAGTGAGTGGGAGGGTGTGTGTGTGTGTGTGTGTGTGTGTGTGTCACATATTTACAGGAGTTACATCCATCTGTACCGATTCCCAGCTACACCATCACATCCTGCTCTTCACACGGTCAGTCCTTTTACATTTCAGCAGAATAAACCTAAATGCCTCCATCATCAACATCACAAACTACTAGTGTGTTTTTTCCACTGCTCTAGTATTTTTTTGAGTATTTATGAGTATTTATATCCATTATTATCGCAATGGATTGAAATAAAATGTTTAAGCCGTGACAGAATCAAGCTGTTTGTTTTGATTTATTTTGAAGAGGCCAAGACAAAAAGATTATCCATTATTATAAGAGAGCAAGTTTTAAATTAAAAATCTCTCGTCTTCAATGTTTCACACCGATTCTTTACTTCTAAAAACACTGATGGAAAAAGGTAGCGTGACATTCTTGGCAGGTACGACCAGCCCCTGGCAGCGTTGGTACTCCTCCAACATGATGGCATGCCCCTTGTAACCATTGGCAACCACGCTATAAACATCTGTTGTCACGGCACCACGAGGAAGTCTCCTATTGAGAGGGCGTGTTTGGTTTGCAGTGCGGGGATACCTTGAAGAGGGTGGTGCTCTGCAGCACGCTGGAGGTGCAGCACATTTCCCTGATGGAGTGCATGGAGAGCTGAGGGCCGCCGATGTCCAGCACGGGGACGCCCAGCCGGGCCGCCAGGATGGGGCCGATGGTGGTACCACACGGGCTGTCGTTACGGACCATCACGTCCTGGTGGGGGAAAGAGGCTCGGGTCAAACTTTTTGGAAAGGATTCAAAACACTCACATCTCACCCCTCTTCAGATTCAGGGTATCTGCTGGTTTCAGAAAGCCAAATAAAAGGCAGAATGGGTCGATGCATGAAAAGTGAATGTACATTAAGACTTGAGGAAGGCCAGACTAGACCGCAACACGACTTCAATCTAGTCTTGCCATGTGAAATAAAAGCATTTGAACGTTGAGTGCCTTGGACGTTTGTTTTCTGGTTTCGACTGGATCCTGATGTGTATTTACAAAGACTTCCTGTGCATTCGGCCTATTCCGACTGAGCGCCTGTCCAATCAAAACTCAGGACCGTCTATTTTTGTCCACAGCCAAATTCAAGACTTCGTAAAGACCTTTTTAAACCGTTACCTGGAGGTGAATGTAAGACCAATTCAAAAACCAAAATCAGCCCGTTTCTGTTATGCCCGTGTTGTGAAAGTATAAATGTGCAGAATATGAAAAAGCACACCAGGAAATGAAATAGGAAGAGATATAAAGTCCAGCTGTGTCTTGTATTAACGTCAGAGCGGACATGCAGTGTGAAGAGACATCACTGAAAGAACTAACAACTGGATTTAAGACATTTCATACTTTCTAAAAGCCTCAAATGTAGAAAGACCTTTCAGACCGTGTAAGGACCTGCGGACACCCTGAGGATTATTATTACTTTTGTGTGAGAAAATGGCAACGAAATGAAATCGATTTTCTTCGAACAAACTCTTTGTCAGGTTTCACTATTGGGGAAACTCTCCGGTCTAGATCCCTTTGTTTTATGGTGACATGATGAGTAAAGAGGAGTGAGGCTGTGAGTCAGGTCTGGTCTTAGTACAGTACCTATCAGGTCTGATCAGATCAAATCAATCAATCAAAGCAGCTTGATTATCAAGGTGAACACGTGGACATCACAGTCTCTCTCCTGTTATTGAAACACGGTTGACATTAGCGCTGCAGAAAGCCTGGAGGCGTGACGGAGACAACCTTTCCCTCTCTTTATCTCCCCCGAGTCGGGAAAGGATAATGAATGCATCGCTGGTCTTTTGTCCTCCTCAATCTTGTTCGTTTTTCTGCTGCTGGAATAGTTCACCTGCCTAAGACTGACAAATGTTAACAGGGGAAAGACTCATAGTTAGTATCATCAAAGTGAGGGTTTTTTTTGAGGGGAAAAAGCCTAAATTGATGCTTTTCACCGATTAATGATATCAAATATCATCATCAGCATCCGGGTTCCTACACATTTTTCATTTTAAAACTTAAAAAAAGTAACTAAACTAACTTAAAACTCAATTTCCTGACTGGATTTGAGGATTTTTGTCGCCGTTTGAAACGACGCATCCTGTCAACTCGGCCACGTCACTACAGCATCCTTCAGTCGAGACCTGGAAACGACCAAATACGTTTTCCACGTGGGACTTTCCAGACGCCGTGTTATCGTATCGTTGCTCTCTTCCCATGTTGTTTTTTATTTCACCGAGTCTTTTGTTTTAAACTCGCATTCTTCTTCTTTCCTCCCTGCGTCGTTATGGAAAGGCCCGGCGTGTTGCTAGGAGATCGGTGTTTGCTGCCGAGTGACTCAAGACACACAAAGAGACGGATAAGCCGCCAACCCGCCGGCTGAAAATCATTAAACTAAAACCCCATGTCCTCACACACACACACACACACACACACACTTACCTGGAGAGGCACCCCGACCCGGCCAGCGATGTCTCTGACGATGGCGGCGGTGACGGCGGTGGTGGCGTAGCGCTGGTTGCTGTTGAACTTGATGACCGGGCCCTGAAAGGCGTCACATCCAGAGTGTTAGTGGAAACTCACATCCTCCTCCCACACAGCTTCTCACAGAACAACAAGACGTCATGAAGTGACCCCGATGTAAAACCACATGACTTTTGCTCGACGTTTCTCCAAAGAATTGATCGAATTCCCAGACTTGCCCCCTGTCTGGAGTACACCTCTCAAACCAATTTCCCCTTATTGGACAACAAGGTTTTGAAATGAAAAGCAAATTCTAGAAATTATAGAAGAGTATAATTTTTCCGAGTGTTCATCGCCTCTCACCGACTGTGAAATGGCTAAAAAGGTCAAATGTAAGGCAGGTAGGTTGATAAGAAACAAAAAGCTGTGTGTGTGATGTTTTTGTATGTTGTTATTCTGGTAAAAGATGTTTACCTTGTGGAAAGCCGGTCGGTGGTTCTCTTCATGTTTCTCCCTGGGAAGACATTTTACCAGAGTTCATTAGAACAGAAATCACCTCCCACCGTCACCCGGCTCTTCACGGTATTAAGACACAAGGAAATAACAGGAGAACGACCCAAAATGATCTTCTAAGGTATTGATCGTGTCGGTACTGGGCCTGATGTTTTTAGCCGTCGGTAGTATTTTTAGTTTTTTGGTATTTTTGGGGGGTTTTTTTTATTCCTGGATGAAAAACAAACTTCACTGCATTATCTGTTTGCATAGGTTTCTTTTTATATAAATCAGTTCATAAAAAGATAATTTCTTCTAATAGGAATGAGATTTCTAAGATAAACATTTTCCATTTCAAGACACTTTTTCCAAACCTTAATTTCTTGATTGGATTTGATTTTGGTTGAAGTATTTCCACAACCAAGACATATTTCACATCATTCCAAGTGTCCACAGTATTATAGTACTTTAATAGTAGTAGTCTAGTACTGACTGGTAGTTGGGGTGGACGGCGTGGGCCATGTCGGCGCTGATCATGAAGGACTTTGGCGCCGCCTGCTGGAAGGCAGTGAGGTTACAGGAGGAGGACGCCAGCCGGGTGAGGATCAGCTCCGTCAGGTTGGACTGAGCACCCTGGGCGCTCTCCGAGCCCACCTAGGACACACACACACACACACACACACACACACACACACACCAGTCTTTATCTACCATGTCTGCTCTTCTCTGGTGTTCATACCAGCTCAGAACACATGAAGAAACATCATGATCACGATGTCAACATCCGTCTCCGTTATTCCCCTCAGTAAATTATGTGTTTTGCGGTGGTTTCCTGTAGCTGGTCGGACGGCGTTTGTCCGGTGCAGCGGCGCTCACCTCTTCGTTGTCGTACAGCGTGACCATGCGGATGTTGGGGTCTTTGTCCAGGGAGTCTCCCCAGCAGGAGTCCATCAGTCCCTGAGAGAGGGAAAGAAAAGAGAGGTGAAAAGATTACACTGCAACTTTAATGCCATTTTAATCCTCTGTGTCCTTTTATTTTATTTTCATGTTTTTTTCTGCACCTTCTTTTAGATTTCTTCTTGTTTTTAAGTCATCTTTTTCCCATGTAAAGCACTTTGGATTGCCTTGTTGTATGAAATGTGCTATACAAATAAACTTGCCTTCATCCTTTGACTTATTAAAAGTAAGAAGTAGGACTGTAAGTGTCGGAGCCTCAGCACCCGACGGACGGCGATAGAGGTTATATAATGTAAAGAAAGATGGATGTATGTTGCGTCTGACCTGCAGGGCACAGTAGCAGCTGTGGAGGTTGTCCAGACGAGGAGAGTAGATGAACTCTTCATACACACCTCCTAACGCCTGGAGGGAGGGAGAGAGGGAGTCAGAGAGGGAGGGAGAGAGAGAAGAAGATCAGTTGATAAATTTGGAGTATATTCAGTATATTCACTTGAAGCCGTCGGAGGAGGACTCACCGCTGGCTGAGTGTCGGCCAGGCAAAGCTCAAAGTCCAGCAGCTCTTCAGGCTGGACGCCCAGCTCTGAGCACAGCAGCTTGACCAGCGCTGGGTGGTGTTTCTCTGCCTGGGGGGGGGGGGGGGGGGGGGAGGGGCGTGACAGGGTGTTCAAACGGTGTGTGTTACATCGGTCAATGGGTGTATCAAATGTGTGTGTAACCGTCGGTTTTACCGTGGTGGTGGCGCTGACGGCGTCCCCAGAGGATGCAGAACCCGTCTCCAGCTCTTCCTGGACTGCAGTGGCAAGGATGGGAACGCTGCGACACACACACACACACACACACACACACACACTTCAGACTCAAACACACAACATCCTTTTGGCACAAACTCCAGAGTCAACCCCTCCGCTACACGATTCATCTCAATAATACGGCAATATTGGTTGCTGCAATTTCCAAATCCAAAGAGGCTGCAGGGTTTTATGTTTCAGACGCCCTCCTGAACCTCAACAAAGTATTCTGGTTCCGAGCCAAATCCATGGCCCACCAAACAAGTTGTTTGTCAGAAAATGTTCCAATTTATTCAAACCAAGCGAACCCGTTGATTTTTTGTCAATAAATTATTTTGCTTTTTTCCTTTTGTTTGTATCTCAATCAAAAGCAGTTAGGAAGTTAGGAAAAAAAACATCTTTTTATCCCCTGAATGCATCTCAGGTCACATTACAAATGAAATATCAGATAAAAAAAAAAATCTTTACAAAAAAATAAAAAGTAAACAATAAAAATCACTCACAGGTGATTCTCCTTGTTGGGGCCGAAGGAGTCGTTGACGTCCCTCTGCAGGTGAATGGCGAGGTGGGGGATCCTGAGGAGAGGCCTGGGCACGTGGACCAGCCGCTGGGTCAGCTTGTCGTCGCTCTGCAGTACAAGAACACACTCAGGAGGAGGATGGTGGGACGCCAGCACACACACCGGTACCACTAACGACTAGCAGCGTCACCTGGAGACTCACCGGCTCCCTCTACTGCTGCAGCCATGTAATTGCATGCAACGCTGCCGGGATGCAAACAGTGACTGAACACTGAAGACATGTTTTTACAGTGATATGTATAGTTACCGTCTATATGTCTTGATTGATTCTGATTGACTTGATACTGATCGACTTGTTGGATTTGTGTTTAGACAGTATACTCAATTTATCATCATTTGCTGAAGTTGGTTGTCATAGTAACGATACAGGCGACATCCGTTTAGAATGGGGAGTGATGGAAAAACCAAAAAGAAGAAGTCTTGTGCTACGACTGAGCGGTAAAAAAAAAGTCAAACGGTCGTACCGTGACCATAACGCGGCCGGCGATGGTCAGGTCGCGGTCGAACCAGGTATTCCAGATGCCCCCACCGTAGCACTCAACGGCAACCTGCAGACAGCCCTGCTTCGTCCTCTTGGACCTGGGCTTGACCTGAACCCAGAGACAGGGAGACATTGGAGAGAGAGACAAAGTGAAAAAGTTTGGAGAGAGACAGACAACTGATTTATAACTGTTTTTGAAAGCATTATAAGTCATTATAAATGCCGACATGTTGAATTATTAAATTGCAAGAATGTAAAAAAAAAAAAATGTCAAGCGCAAATGTCAGTGGAGGCTCACCCGGAGGCATGGGCTGTCTGTGTGCGCGCCGATCATGGAGAAGCCATTTCCTGGAAGGTAGCGTCCGCCCACTGCAAAGGCGATGAGGCTGGAGTAGTTCCTGGTCACAAAGTACTGCAGGGCGGAGATGGAAACTCAACACTCACTCGACATTTGCACCAGAGCAAGTCGATGTCAGAAAGTGCAAGAACAAATTTTCCCTGGAATATTTGTTTAACTGTTTGAAATGCATCAACCGCACTGATAAACTTTGATATTTTTTGTTTGCTTGTTGTTTTTTTTTGGCAATTTACTTGACTGAAGACTGTAGAAACAACGGGGTTCATGGGAAATGTAGTCTTTGGAGAAACACTAGCACTAAGAATACCACTGGTGTGCGCTAGAGGCTACCAATCGTCTCCACCACGGTCTCATTGATTTACAGCAATAATACCAAAGTATCACAATTAACTGGACATCCGTGCAGACACCGACCTTGCTGGAAGGCTTGATGTCCCACTGCTCGGCCTCCTTCAGCTCGATGAAGCCCGCCTTCAACAGACGGCGCTTACATTCGTCAACCACTGCAAAGGGATTGGGAGGAAAGGGAAAGAAAAGAGATTAATGTTGAATCTACTGGTGTATTATGTGAACGGCGCTGTTGGACTTTCTGTTGTGGTTTGTACTAAAGCGTGTTTTGTTTTGTAAAAGTAATTCCACAATAAATGCATGACAATAAAAGAAACTTCAACTTTTAAAATACTTTTTCATTACACTTGTCCCTATTTAACAAGAAAAAGACTGGAATTAATTAGTATTTCTTGAGCTACTGACCTTGCACACTTGCATGTTGACGTGAATGTATAGTGTACAATATTTAATATATAAGAATATAACATATAAAAGGTGATTGCACTTTTGCCATCAGGACCCCTGAGGCTTACTAACTCAGTATCATCTTTTAAATCTCTTCTTCAAATGTAGTTTTATAGTCTTGCTTGCTTTGGTTTTTTTTTACTCACTTGTCTTTTACATATTTCTTTTGTTTTTAATGCCTCTGCCGTTATGTAAGTGCTATATAAATAAAGTTTCTTATTATTATATGCCCTCAGGTCACAGTGCAAAGGTAGGAGATCTTATGAAATATGTATTTCAGGATCTTTCTATCTTATCTCAAGCTCAAGGTCTTTTGTCTCACCTTCTGATCCCTGACGCCTGCACTTCTTTTGCTCTTTGTATTGGCAATAACAATCAAAGGATCAAAGGATTCTGGCAGCTTCATGTTGTCTTGCTTATTCACAATGTACTTCTTATTCTACTTCTATGTACTTCTTACTTCTCATTACCTCATCCTATCGTATTTGACACATGCATTGAAATGTGCTCAGAGAAATGTCTCCAAACTCCAAAAATGTAGTCATCCATGTGGACGACATTCAAATATAGTTTTAGCGGTCAAAATATAGTTTAGATATAGTCGCAGATACATGTTATCAATAGTGCAAAAGAAGAAAATGTATCTCCAGTGTATGAAAAATGAATTAATGAATGCATAACATCCACATGGATAAAAACACCTGAATGGGGACATTTGTTTACATTCTTACAATCAATTTTTTGCAGTATGGGCTGGAAAGATTAAAGGGTAAATGCCCCCATGTTTGTTCTCCTTTACCATGGTATGGAGACGGTCCTCTGTTGACAAACTGCAGGAACTCTTTGGCTGCGGACTGCACGGCTTCCTTGGAGCTCTTCATGATCACAGACTAAAGAAATACAAGCAAAAGATCAGAAACTGTTTGTATCAAATGCAAAAGGAGAACAACACAAGAGGATGAGACAGCAAAGCTACCAGCTACTAGCGATGACTTCCATTATCGGACAGTAAATCTGCCAACTCTGGCGACATTTCAATGTTCTGTCTACTTTCCGATAAACCCTAAACATACATTGGTTAACAACGTCAGGGTACTTGTAAAAATACACACTGTCTGTGTCGGGTTGTCGTCCAACTCTTGCTCGAAAAATTCAAAGAAACACGTCAGAATCGCTCCCGTGTCCGATATTAAACGCTTTTACAGTTACAGCTAATCTTTGCTAGCTGACCTGCACAGCACGAGACGAGCGTTCTCTCTCAACCTCTTCCGCCTTCTTACTCCGTCGGCCCAAGTCAAAGCAGTTCTCTGAGAAGGAGCAACACTTCCACATACCGCAGCAAAAAATAATCATTTTTATGGCACTTACCTGCATTAATTGGACGAGCAAACTCTGAACCCGGCGTGTTGTAAGGGCGAAGACACACAACTCAGCTGACAGCACCACCGAGGGAGGCCGTAGCTCTTTTCAGACAGAGAGCGACGCTGCCATCTACCGGTCGGGTGGTGCAACTGCAACACCTCGTTTTTCCAAAAAATAATGAAGGCCTATAATAACTTAAGAATACAGCCTGTTTAATAAAAGGTATACATTTTTATTGAACATGTTCTGTAAATATAGTTTAGTATTAATAAATCCATAATATTATAAATTAGATTTATTTTGTTAAAATGACTTAAGTCAAAAATGACTAAAATGTAATAACCAGGCTACTATGTGCCAATTTTGTGCTACTCGTTGAGGTGGAAAAAGTACAAAAGTCCTTTGTTAAGTCGAAATACTAGTCGGTAGAGTAGTAGTCATTTAACCTTTAGCCTTGGCTTTCATTAAAGGTACATTTCCACTACTTTTCACGTTGCTCTTATGTACACTGTTGTTTGTCTGCAACTTATATGTTTGTCTTCATGCTGCTTTCCTGAGCAGATAGATAGATAGATCTCTCTCTCTCTCTCTCTCTCTCTCTCTCTCTCTCTCTCTCTCTCTCTCTCTCTCTCTCTCTCTCTCTCTCTCTCTCTCTCTCTCTCTCTCTCTCTCTCTCTCTCTCTCTCTCTCTCTCTCTCTCTCTCTCTCTCTCTCTCTCTCTCTCTCTCTCTCTCTCTGTTGTTAGTTTAGTCTCTATTCCCCCTGTGCAGCCATTTCTCACTCTATCACCGCAGGAACCAGCCTTATATAGCTCTGAACACTGAGGGAGGTGGGGGGGGAGGAGGAGGAGGAGAGAAGGGAAGGAAGAGAAGAGGAGGAGGAGGTGTTTACTGGAGCTGTCAGCTTGCATCGTCTCCCCCCCTCTTGAGCAAGCCCAGGGAGAGAAAACACACACACACACACACACACACACACACACACACACACAAGCATTCAGATCTATTAATAGATGTGGGAGCAACAGGAGGAGAGGCTCTGTGTATACACTTAGTAAGATATTAGTATCATATGGGCTGTTTCCATGTGCACTGTTTATTGATTATTAGTATTATTATTATGTTATTATTGTTGTTATTATTTTTTTTTAAAATTCTGTATCAGTCCTGGTCTGAACCTGTACTGGCCCCACTACAGCTACTATGGTATCCACGTTTGGTTTTCCATTGAAATACTAGTAGGTATGGTCTTGCAGCCTGCAGAAAACCAGCATGCAACCTTAAAAGTACCAGATATGATTGGCTGCCTTACCAGCACACTTCTATATTAAAAGTCTGATAACAACCAGAAAATGAGCAGAATATTTTCTGATTCTTGTAACTGAGAACTGGTTCAGCTTTTATTCCCTCGTCTTCACTGATCAAAGTACCTGGGGGTCAGCAGCAGGGCCGAGCAGATCAATTTGAAAAGTTGCTTGGTGGGAAATCTCTAATCCAGGCAACATTAAAGGGATGATATCATCAGTCTGTGATGTTCAACACATCCCAGGAGTTATTTTGTGATGAAGTGTTGTAATTTTGTTGTACCCGCTTTCCCTCAACCTGCCTCGTCTGCTTCCTGCATTTCCCAGAATGCCTTTCGACAACCCCCAGGAGAACATGCCTGAACTTGTTGCATTCAGCTGTGGGTTATACGTGTAGCTGGAGTCACGCCCCTTCCCTAAAACCCAACAGGTCTTGTGGCTGCATTGCATTCTGGTCTATCTTGGCTACTGCATTGCATTCTAGTCTATCTACTGTCGGTGGAGAAATTGGTCTCTCTTCTCTCCTCCGATGGATTTCTCCTGTATGATTGTTGATCGTCGGTCTAGAAAGAAGCCCTTGCTCTTTGATTCTGATTGGCTGACAGCAAAATCATGTTTTAGATCCATGAAACATTTTCCGATACCAGACTCCACTGGAGCTGCTGGAAATATCTTGTCTCCACAGGAATAAGAAAAAAACATTTTTCCTTTAACCTGCCAGATTTCAGCAGTTTGACATCATGTTCTCTCCCACACCGAGACTTAAAAATAGAAGAGGATCAATCAGAGTGAACCCATGTGAGTCTCCAGTAGGGAAACCTTCCCCATTTGCTGTGACACATCTTCTATCACTAATGGCGCTTACTGTTTAGGAGTGTGGGCTTTCTCTTGCTCTCTCTCTCTCTCTCTCAGGATAGTTTTCCTTTTTAAGGCAGGTTGTCCAAAGTGGCCGCCGTCATTAAAAAACCCACGCCACCTAACCATGTGAGGACGGTGCGGCGCTTTAAAAGCCACCGCTCCTGCACCCTCGCATTGTTATGCCGTGAGATCACCGGTTTTCTCACGAAACTGCCGGTTAAGTCACACAGACGGTGACGGTGACGGTGACGGTGGTTAAATCCCTTTGCTTTGTATGTCAGCTGCTTTTGGTACTAACAAATCCCTGTGCTTTTATTGTGAAAACGTGATTCTGATCAGCAGTATTGATACATCAAAAGCTTTTGGGTGTGAAAGTCGGTGATGTGAAGTCCTGACCTCCTGATGTAGTTCATCCTTCTGATGAAGTTTAGAGAGAGAGAGAGAGAGAGAGAGAGAGAGAGAGAGAGAGAACAAGAAGGAGAAAGAGAGAGCGAGAGTGGAAAAGAGAGGGTAGGGGTAGAGAGGGAGAATGAGAGACGATGGGAAAGGAAGGGTGAGAGAAAGAGACAAAGGGAGAAAGAGCTAGAGAAAGAGGGAGAATGAGAGAGAGGGAGAGAGAGAGAGAGAGAAAGGGGGAGACTTGGAGAGAATGAGAAAGGAAGGGTGAGAGAAAGCGAAAAAGAGAGGAGAGTGAGAGCAAGGGAAGGGGGAGAGAGAAGAAAGGGCGATGGGGGGGTGGAAGACAGAGAGAGAGAGAGAGAGAGAGAGAGAGAGGATGAGAGTCAGAGAGACAGGGAGGGGGAGGTGGAGGGTCCCGGAGAGGGAGAGGAGTTAGTTAAATACCCAGGGTTAGTTAGTGCTGCCCCTCAGTCAGCCTGCCTCTCCTCCAGCCTGCTCCAGCCCTCACGACTCTCTCTCTTCCTCCACCATGGCCTCCTACAGCTCCTCCGCCCAGACCGCCTCCTCCTACCGGCGCACCTTCGGCCACGGCGGCCACGGCGGCTACGCCTCCCCCTCCCTCAACCGCTCGCTGTTCGGCCACTCGGGCTCCGGCGGCGGCCACCTCAGCTCCAGGGTCTACGAGGTGACCAAGACCAGCTCCACGCCGGGCTACTCCTACCGGGCCTCCTACGGCAAGCCCCAGCTCAGCTCGCGGGCGTCCGCCGGGCGCTCCTACGCCGGCATGGGCGAGACGCTGGACTTCGGCCTGGCCGACGCCCTCAACCAGGAGTTCCTGACCACGCGCACCAACGAGAAGGCCGAGCTGCAGCACCTGAACGACCGCTTCGCCAGCTACATCGAGAAGGTCCGCTTCCTGGAGCAGCAGAACCAGGCGCTGGCCGTGGAGATCGAGAGGCTGCGGGGGGCGCGAGCCGACCCGCATCGCCGACCTGTACGAGGAGGAGATGAGCGAGCTGCGGCGGCAGGTGGAGATCCTGACCAACCAGAGGTCCCGGGTGGACGTCGAGAGGGACAACCTGGCCGACGACCTGGACAAGCTCAAACTCAGGTGGGACAGTGTGCGTGTGTGTGTGTGTGTGTGTGTGTGTGCAAGTATCTATGTCTGTGTGTCAAATGGTTAAGCAGAGGTCAGTGTGTGTGTATGTGCACGTGTCTGCATAGGTGAAATGTTAGGGGTCTGTACTGTGTGTATGTGTGTGTGTGTGTGTGTGTGTGTGTGTGTGTGTGTGTGTGTGTGTGTTTGCATGCTAGACGGTTAATAGCAAGTGGAGAAAGTGGAAGGAGGGAAAGAAGAGGAGAGACTGCGACAGACGTTAAAAACCGTCGGGGAGGGAGAGCGCCAGACGGAGACGATACAGGAAGAACAGAAAAACCCAAAAGCCTCTGAACGCATCGTCACCCTCCCAAGCTGAAGCGACTCGCCGGAGGGTTCCTGCGGCTCTCGGAGGCTCCGGTAAACGAGGAGGGACGAAGGGGAGGGATGACGGAGACGTGTGAACCATAAATGTGTCGATCCGGGAGACATTTCAACCACGGTGCTCCATTTAAACCGGGGGGCCCTTGGGAGGCGAGACGGCCTCCAGCCCCGGGGTCTTATCTGTTGTTTGCTGTGGTTACGAGTATTTTTAAACCCCCGACGCTCACAATGGCCCCCGCTAGCTTTTAAAGTGGACTGATGGTTAACTCTTAGTACCGGAGGCCCCAGGGGGGTCAAGTGGTCAGAGAGGCTCAGCCAGTGTGTCCATCAGCAGCCAGGCGTCCTGCCAAAGTGTCCTTGAGCAAGACGCCGAAGTCCTACCTCCTCAGTCCTTGTAGGAGCAACATGCTTGACCGGTTTCCTGCTGAAAGTCGAGTGGTGAAGATGAGAAGCTAAATATAAAATGTTATGTTTGCACGTCGGGATTTGGATTTGTGGATGGTGAACAAGCGTGACCACGGCTGAAACTTTTCATGCTCATCGGCCATCAACAGCCAATCAGATTTCCGTGATGTCATTCAATGTCATTTAGTTTTAATTGAGTTTATTTTTCAATGAATGCAAGATAAAGCTCTTGCTAGCAACTCATCAAAACAATGTTATGAAAGGAAATACCAGAACAGCAGAAATGACATGCCTGTTCAAAACCTATAGATGCAGTCGGAGCCTCTAGCCCCGCCCACAATCGGCCAGAATAGAGCTTGCAGTGTGAACGCAGGGTTAGCGCCTCGCTCTACCGACTGAGCTACACAGGAAATCGAACCCCTAACCCCGGCAGTGTCAGTGCCTTGCTCCACTCACTGAGGGACAGTTAGCAGGCCAGTTGACTTACGTGTCCCTTTGTAGATTTGAGTCATGACGAAGGAAAAGATGACCGCATCATAGCAGGCGGACTCATCATGACTCACTGTTGATGCGGGCAGAAGTGGACTGTGGATAAACCAGGCTTTAGCCGCCTACGTGCTCTTCCGCTGTAGAGAACACATCACTGTTGGCGGGGTGACATGGTGACAACAACGCTTATTTACTCATGACACCCAAAAATCGCCAAATGTCAAATTTCAGAAAAAAAAGGAGACACAGATATTACAGCGACATGTTTTTTTTCTCCCGGGACAGCAGCAGTACAGTAGGTGTAGATGGTTGCGTAACACGGCAACACCTGAATGACAGCGCAGTCACGTCCTGAACTGGATGACTGGCGGCTCCCACGTCTCCTGCTGCATCATGGGAAATACTATTAATACTGATACTACTGTTACTGCCGGTGCTGCTAGACGGGGATAAACTGGAGGATCAGCAGCAGAAAATAAGACTGAATCCCTCACTTTCAGATACGAGGTTACGGTTTAAAATGTTACCGTAAGGACACAAACTGCTCCAACCAGATACAGAAACAGTCTGTGGTTGAAAAATGTCTATTTGGATCTAGAAGTTTCTCTAGAAAAAATGATGGATGATGGACGATTAATGGACTGTTGGTGAAAAAGGGTAAATGTGTGTGTGTGTGTGTGTGTGTGTGTGTTAGATCACATCACACACATCTTCCATTTCCCCTCCTGACAGACACAGCCCAGGCCTGTCTCTACCCATAAGGCCTTGCTGCTCGGTCCGTCCACAGACATGTTTACACTCTCCTCTTCTATAAAAGGAAAAGAACGAGCTCACACATATCTGGATGATCTGTTGATGTGTTCTCGCTCTCTCTCTCTCGCTCTCTCTCTCTCTGCCTGTCTCTCTCTCTCTCTCTCTCTCTGCCTGTCTCTCTCTCTCTCTGGGGTTTACTTTCTGAGTGCCAGGTAATTTCATCTTCAAAAGAAGCGAGAGAGGAGAGCGCTTACTGGGAAACACAAGAAATCAAAAATATCAGAGGTAGTGATTGGAAGGCAACTCTCAGGAAATCTCTCTCTCTCTCTCTCTCTGTGTCTCTCTCTCTCTCAGGCTACAAGAGGAGATTCTTCAGAAAGAGGAAGCAGAAAACAACCTGGCTGCTTTCAGGGCGGTGAGTCCTGCAGAGGGGATTTCTGTGTTTAGTGTACCAAACTATTTTAACATGTCCAAAAATAGTAAAGCTTCGGCTTAGAGGGAGTAGAAACGAAAACGAAAATATTAATATCGCACTGTATGGTTGTGTGGTTGGTGTTGCAGGATGTGGACGCAGCCACTCTGGCCCGTCTGGACTTGGAGAGACGCATCGAGACGCTGCAGGAGGAGATCGCCTTCCTCAAGAAGATCCATGAAGAGGTTCGCTCTGCCTGTCTGCCTGCCTGTCTGTCTGCCTGCCTGCCTGCCTGTCTGTCTGTCTGTCTGCAGCACATAATAAAAGTGCTACGTGTCACATTTGAACATCAATAAATCATCACCACATTAGTTTTGAGACGTTGGTATGAACTAGACCATCACTAGCAGCCTGTCAACCTCTACCAGCCTCTACCAGCCTGTCAACCTCTACCAGCCTCTACCAGCCTCTACTCTGCATTTCACATCGTGGCCACCGGGTCGATTTGGAGGGAAATCTGCTGGATTGCTTTACGGCACAAAACAGGAAGAGGGCGCTGTTCTTCCAGCGCTAACGGAGCTAAAGATAAAGAGTTTCTGGCAACGGCAGATGGAGGAAGGAGAGAAAGGAAGATGGAGAGACAAAGAGGGGGGGACAGGAAGCAACTGGGCTTATGGGAGATGTAGTTTTAATTTGGAGAAACACTAATAATACCACTGGTGTGAGATAGAGGCTACCAACCGTCTCCATCATGCTCTGAATGGTTTACTATATGGTTTATTATATATATTAATTTGACAATATATTGATTTTAAAATGCTCAAAGGACATGAATGAATCTTAAAACTGTAAAGGCTGTTTTCTGCTCGCTGTCTATCTGCCGTCCGATTCCCTCTTTCTGTCTGCCTGTCTGTCTCTCTGCACTACAGTTGGCCTTCCTGCCTGCCTGTCTGTCTGTCTGCCTGTCTGTCTGTCTTAGCATCTGTTGTTACATCTGTCTCTGTGTGTATGTGACGACAAACGGGAAGCTTGGCAAAGTATACAGTTTCACACACACACACACACACACACAGCGTGTGTCTTGGCAGCGGGCCTGACCAGTGTTTTACCAGAGCGCTGAAATCTCCCCCAGCAGATGTACAGCTATAATTACACTCCTCTATCTGACCAGGGGAGGTGTAGGGGTGTCGGGTTGTTTGTTTCCAACCAGGAAGACAAAATAAACAGTTTACAGTAATTTATAGTACATTTATATCAAAATAATCCACAATAATAAAGAAACTCTCCCTCCCACTTCAAAACTATATACACATGTTCAGTTTTCCTTAACCTTTCCAGGCCTGGAAAGCACACACACACACATCTAACTCCCAACACACCTGACCACACACCTCCCTCCTCCCTGCAGGAGATCCGCGAGCTGCAGGCCCAGATGCAGGAGTCTCAGGTTCAGATCCAGATGGACATGTCCAAGCCGGACCTGACGGCGGCGCTGCGTGACATCAGAGCCCAGTACGAGGGCATCGCCGCCAAGAACATCACCGAGGCCGAGGACTGGTACAAGTCCAAGGTGAGAGAGAGATGGGGAGAAGTAGTAGTAGTAGTAGTAGGATTAGTAGGAGTAGTAGTAGGAGTAATAGGAGTAGTAGTAGTAATAGTAGTAGTAGCAGTAGTACTAGTAGTAGGAGTAGTAGTAGTAGTAGGAATAGTAGTAAGTAGTAGTAGCAGTAGTAGTAGGAATAGTCGTAATAGTAGTAGTAGCAGTAGTACTAGTAGTAGGAGTAGTAGTAGGAGTAGTAGTAATAGTAGTAGTAGCAGTAGTACTAGTAGTAGGAGTAGTAGTAGGAGTAGTAGTAGTAGCAGTAATAGTAGTAGTAGTAGGAGTAGTAGTACTAGTAGTAGTAGTAGTAGGAATAGTAGTAGTAGTAGTAGTAGTAGCAGTAGTACTAGTAGTAGGAGTAGTAGTAGGAGTAGTAGTAGTAGCAGTAATAGTAGCAGTAATAGTAGTAGTAGTAGTAGTAATAGTAGTAATAGTAATCTGACTTTTAACCCATCCTGACCGTTGATCTGTCCAGATCTTTGACCCGTCCTGACCTTTGACCCGAACTGACCTTTGACCCTCGGTCCTGCAGGTGACTGACCTGAACCAGGCGGTGAGCAAGAACAACGACCAACTGAAGCAGGCCCGGCAGGAGACCATGGAGTTCAGACACCAGATCCAGTCCTACACCTGCGAGATCGACTCCCTCAAAGGCACCGTACGTCAACGACACTCTATTCTATTCTAACAATGATGGCAACTTTCTCTTCATTCATCTCTTTCTTTCTCCATCCCTTCATCTCTCTTCATCGCCCTATTTCTATTTCTCCCTTCCTGCCTTCCTCTCTCTACCTCATCCCCCTCCCTCCCCCCTTCCCTCCCTCCAGAATGAGTCTCTGATGAGGCAGATGCGGGACATGGAGGACCGTCACGGGCGCGAGGCCGGCGGCTTCCAGGAGACCATCGCCCGGCTGGAGGCGGAGATCGCCAACATGAAGGACGAGATGGCGCGCCACCTCCGCGAGTACCAGGACCTGCTCAACGTCAAGATGGCGCTGGACATGGAGATCGCCACCTACAGGAAGCTGCTGGAAGGGGAGGAGAGCAGGTGATGGGAGGGGCAGGGCTGTGACTGGGCCCTGGCTACTGGGCTGTACAGGCTGTTTCCATCTGGGAGGTAGTGGAGAGGACAAAAGAGTGTGTGTGTGTGGGAGTGGATTAGTGTGAGCTATATTGTGTGTTTATTTGTGAGTAAATGTGTGTGTAGCTGTGATGCTACGGGTAAGAGGACAAGAGGAATTCAGCCAAACTCCTTGTACAGCGGTTAACTAGACATTATACTTACTGACTTACCTCCGTCTCTTTGCAGGATCACGCTGCCCATGCAGAGTTACTCCACCCTGAGTTTCCGTGGTAAGACCATACACTTGCTGTTACCTAAAAACGCCACAGGAGGGCGCAAGTCTGTACTTCAATCCCACTGTTTAATTCAATTCAATTCATTTTAGTGTGAAGTTCAGACAGCTGATTTATGACCTGTGATTAGTTACATATAAGAGTTTGTGTACCACTTTACTTGAGGTGGTGCTCACAAGGCATTTTAAGGCATTGTAAGCACAACATTCCCTTTTTTTACTATATTTTTTTTATATATAAGTGCTCTTATTGTAAATATTGTGTTGTTTTTTAAATAGAGCTCTTAAAAAACTGTGACATTGTAAATATTGTGCTGGTTATTGTAAATAGTGTGAACCTGTTATTTTGCACATTTCTGCTGAGCATTGCCACTTTGCATTTCACTACACACCTCGTGTGTGTATGTGACAATTAAACTTCTTGAATCTTGAATCTTGAATCTTGAATTGTAAGGGAAGTTTATCTGTGCTTCTAAAGGTCGTATAATCTGCTGATAATGCATCAAAACGCACTTCCAGTAAAGTGGTACCAAGATGTCTCTCACACCGATATTGTCTGATTGTGTCCGAACAGAGACCAGCCCCGAGCATCAGCGCTCCTCTGAGCTGCACTCGAAGAAAACCGTCCTCATCAAGACCATCGAGACCCGCGACGGAGAGGTAACACACACACACACACACACAAAGAAGCTTATAGCATCAAGCGTGTGGGGAAATCGAGGCTATGTAGCATCAGGGAAAGGCTCTTGATGAGCAGGAGTGGATCGTAGCTCAGTTAGTGGCATTTATGGGTGATTATTTTTGTTGACCTTTGACCTTTAAAATCACAAAAGGCAGTTACTGCTGTTGAGAAACAAGTGTAACACTCAACGGCGAGGACTCACCTGTAGACTATTTTGAGGTTTGGCCCTGGAAGGCATCCATACATTCACCCACACTCAACACATAAGTGCAGGGACTGGTTCAGTCGGAAATGAGCTGTCACATTTCCACGTGGAAGCGTGCAACACCCATGGCTCTCACCTGTCTAGGCTGCCGGCATGTTTTGACAGACCGCGTTAACCCTTCTTTCAACAAATTCCCATTTGTGGTTTCGGGCCCCAGGCGAAAAGGGTTGTTGCAGGACAGGAAATGTGCTAAAAACAAAACAAAACGCTCTGCAAACCCTGCAAACATCCCTTAGGATTTGAAATCAAGTCTCTATCTCCGTTAGTTTCATAGTTGTGGCTAAAAAAAAATGACAGACTGCTGACAGACAAACAGACAAACCAACAGAAAACAAAACTCTTACTTCTTAAAGTCATTTGGCTCATATGGTTTAACACGACATGCTATTTGATACTTTTATCCCACTGAGCTCCAGACGTCTTCTCAACATCCTCCATAAAATTAAATTCTTGCTTCTTAAAATGCTTCCCATGATGCTTCTGCCTTCCAGGTTGTCAGCGAGTCGACGCAGCACCAGCAGGACATCATGTAACCGCCTCCAGAAGAGGAAGAGGAGAAGAAAACAGCCATATCTCTCCTTCCCCAAAAAAGAACAGATGAAGAAAAACTAATAAAAACCAAGCAAAAAAAGACTTTACAAATTCACCGTCACGGTCTGTACTGTTCTTGTTCTGGTTGGAAATAAAACCTGTTGATTGGTGTGTGAAGGCGGGGTGGGGGTGGCGTCATTAAGCTTGTCGGAGTTTATTTATCTGTGCTTATAGATGTGTTTCAGCTATATATACACAACACATGTAGCTTGGGCTGCAAGTAATGGCAAAAAATAATGAAATCACAACATTGACTACTGCAGTTTTTGACATTGCAAGAGACTGCAGAAGTATTTCAAACTGAGATATTCTGGTGCTGCGTACAATTCCTGGTCCGCAATTTAAGTTTAATGTCAGAAAAAAAAATCACCTTTTCATTCCAGCTGAGCAAATCCTCAGTATTAGCAGATCATTTTCTCCACATTTTTCATGATGGAGAAAGAACGGTGTCCACATGGATCACAATTCTGACCAATATAATCATTGCAATAAGATTTCTTTTGCCAATTTTCCTGCAGCTCGTCAAGCTTTCAACCTGCTACTGAAGGTCAGAGTCACCGTTTGGTCCAATCAGGACCCTTATGAGGAATGAGGACAGATGAAAAGAAAAGGATGAGAGAGAAGAGAGAGAGAGGTTAAAGATGTGTGGAGATGGGAGGTGGAATAAAACGCTGTACGAGAAAAAACCAAAGAGTGGCCAGTTTTCAGGAACGATGATCCCTTGTGACTTTCAAAAATGATTTGCAATAAAAATTAAAATTTGTGTCATTGATCAGTGCATGCCTGCATGTGTGTATGTGTACTTGTATGCATGTGTGTGTGTGTGTGTGTGCGTGCTCCTTCCCTTGCGTTAAAAGACAACACACACTCTGCAGCATCGTATTTGTCATATACAGGCCCATACGAACACATGCTTTAATAATCAGTCATAATTCATAATAAAGCATGGAGTTACTGGCCTACATTTATGAGATTGCACTCTCCTTTACAGAACGCTATAGAAATAAATAACTGAATCGGCAAATAAATACATCCCACTGGAAAAAAAAAAAAAGACACGTTTCACTTAAATTAGATAAAGTTCCTAAGAAATGTCAAACAAATAAAAACAGTTTAAATAAAACAATAAAATGCTCCAAAAACAAACAAAACAAAATCAGTAAGTGCAGTGTTTTATGTACAAGTGGTGGGTTCACGAAAATGCACATGGGGAGGAGTTGGGGGGTGGGGGGGGTCCGAAGAGTCATGCAGGTCGGTTTCCCGTGGACAATTAAAACGTACCGTACGTTGGTGAACGTGACGCCCCGAACAAACCAAACACCGGAGACAAAAACCTCATGGTACCGCTCAAAGAAAATCAATGCACATGATGGGAGGAGTCGGTATGGCCGCTCGTCCTCGTGGTCCAGTCTCCTTATTTACACTGACTCTGATTTGGAAAAAGGCGCTTTAACATCAATCACTAGCCGCCCGTCAGCCTCTACCAGCCTCTACCAGCCTACCAGGAGAGGGCGCTGTTCTTCCAGTGCAAAGTTGGGGTTTCAGTGCCTTGCTCACCTCGACAGTGTTTTTTTTATTCTCTTTCCTCACCCAGTGTTTAATTTGTTAAGTTTCCATGAGGGTGGAAAGGCGTAGTGCAACTGAGTCTCCGAAAATAAACAACACAGAAATAACATTCACACTAAAATGCTTTTAGAAAACAGTTCAGAACTGATTTGTATGTGTTTTTTTTTTGATATTTTGAACTTATTTAGTCATAGTTTGTTCTTCCACGTTTTAAGACTTTTCCATGTCAGCGTCAGTGTAAATATGGCTTCCTCGCTCTCGGCTCATAGCGAAGCTTCCTCAAATATTCCGGCATTTGCGAAGACAACATGCCAACTCGTAATATTTTACCCTGCTTGTCGTAGCCCTATCGTATCGCTACCCCCGAAATCCTTCTGTGACTATATTTCACAGCAAAAATCCATTGATAGGAGATCTGCCAGTAGCCCTCCTCCTATTGCTGATTGGTGCAGTCCAAAGAGGGGCAAGGCACCCGTTTAACAGAATCCCCTTCGGAGTGCAGTTTGTCGTGGGAAGAAGTGGTATCGTCCAGCACCAGGGGTGACCAATGTTGTTCCCCCTTTAAAAAGGTTGTGACGTTAAAGACGTCCTCCGGCTTCCAAGGTGGAACGTGGTCCAGATGGCACAGAAAGCAAAGGACCTCAGTTTCCATTCGAGGGCCCTTAGTTCCCTTTATAGAAGACCTTCGTTCCCCTGTTGAGAGGTCGCCAGTCTGCAGGCTGAGGACTGAAAAAGTCGCGTTTGTAGCGCCAGTTGAAAAAACATCGGTAGACACACACAGCACGCTGAAACTGAACGAGATTTTGTGTTAGAACCTGAGCCCATTCCTATCCCTGATGTTTGACTTGAGATGGTGATGTGAGGAGGGCTGGGAGAGCAGGCTGCTGCCGGTTTCTGCCTTTAGAGTCTGACTGCGGTGAGTGTTTGTGTTTGTGTCGGGCTCTAAGTGCATTCATGCATCTGTGCATTTGTATTAGTAGTAGATCGTGGGAAAGAGAGCGACCAGACCGTCCGCTGTTCCCCGGGCACACTGACTGATCCAGCATGTAGCAACCAGGACAGTCGGTACTGGTCAAACCAAAACCCAGTCAGTAAGGGGTGTGGTCAAACACATTGTGGGGTGTGGTTAAATCCAGCCATAAGTATATTTATTTACACCCTGTTAGGGGTGTGGCTAAACCCTGTTTGGGGGTGTGGTTATACCCAGTTTGGGGGTGTGGTTAAATCCAGCCATAAGTATATTTTCCACCGTGTTAGGGGTGTGGCTAAACCCTGTTTGGGGGTGTGTTTAAACCCAGCTTGGGTGTGGTTAAACTCAGTTGTGGGTGTGGTTACACCCTGTTGAAGGTGTGGCCCAACCCAGTTTTGGCTACACACAGTTAGGGGTGTGTTGAAGCCCAGTTGGGGGAGTGGTTAAAGAGTCAGGGGTGCGTCCCTCCCCAGTTAACGGTGTGTTCAGGGCCTCCAGGAGGGAGTGGTCAGACCCTTAGCGAGGGCCCCGCGGCTCCGGTGAGGGGCGCAGAGGAGACACAGTCATAGCCCACATCCACCATGGTGTGGGGCCCGCCCATCAGCCGCCCCGGGTAGGGCTGCGCCTCCACCTGGCGGTCCCGGAAACTCTGGATGTAGCTCTGGACGGGTCGGAGACAGAGAGGGAGTTTAATATTAGAGGTAAAGAAAACACAAAGATAGAAAACATGACGTGATCGCCAATTCTCACCGGGGAGAGGACGTCTCCATCGTAGCGGCGGATGGGGTTTGGTTTGCGGCGGTAGGCGGGCTCCGGGTGGAGGGGTTTGGCCTGGTGGTGATGGTGGGACGAGCCGCCTTGCTGCTGCTTCTTCTTCTTCTTGCTGCGACTGCGATCGTCCCTCTGACGGATCCGCATCACATGCATCCTCCTCTGCTGCCGGCTGATGATCACTGGCAGGGAGAGAGGAACAGAGGTGGATGAGGCACAATAACTACGTCCATTATCAAAAATCTTTTAAAACCTTTTACAGAAAAGCACAATTACTTTAGTTCACTCGTCTCTTGTGGTTTTTATTGCTCTTATTTCTTTTCTGTCATTTTGGCTCTGCTTTTATTAAGTTTTGTTCCAATAATTGTGACTTTTATTGGTTTTGTTCGAATTGTTTTTGGCTTTTATTTGTATTTTTCTGTCAGATTTTCTTCCCTTGCCTCTGTAAAACACTTTGTAACTATTATTGTTAATGGTTTTGTTCAGTGGGTGGAAACTGACTGATTTGTACAACAGGGTCATTTAACCAGAGTAGCTACCGATCAGACCCTGGAAGTGGACACCAACCTCCCCTCCCTCCCCCTCTCCTCACCCTTGGTATGGGAGTATCCCTCGGCGGTCACCTTCCACTGGACCAAGATCCCCAGCAGAGCGAGGGCGGGCCACATCCCGAGCACCACCCACGTCAGCCAGCACACGGGCTTGGCAGGGCGTCGCCTTCAACCGCTCGTACATATAGAGCACCAGGGCAAAGAGCTCCACGAAGTAGTCCAACGCCACGGTGATGACCGCCGCGCCGAACACCGCCGTGGACAGCGTGGTAAAGAGGCGCTGCCACTGCAGGGTGAGCACGGCGAACAGCATGCCCAGGCCAAGCAGCACGGCCAGGGGCACCCAGACGGAGCGCGGCGGGCTGTCGGACAGCTCCTCCAAGCCCACCAGGGTGGCCACGGCCACCAGCAGGCCGAGCAGCAGGCCCACCATGAAGAGGCCCACGCTACGCACCAGCATGGTGACCAGGCCGCAGAGCGTGCCGATGCCGAGGCCGATGCCCACCGAGGCCTCCACGCTCAGCTGGGTGTCCAGAACGCGCTCCTTGTAGCACAGCATGAAGATGACGATGGAGCCGAACATCAGGCCCGTCAGGAACATCACCGCCTTGAAGCAGCGGTAGCCTGGAGGACGAGGAACAAGCAGAGGCGTCTTGTTATGGGCGTGTCTTGAAACCTTTTGAAGCAATCTCATTGGCTGAATAAGTCAGTTAGCGGATGACGTTTACCTCCACTCCGTTAAAGGTTCAACTAGTTTCAACTAGTCTCAAGAACACTAGGCTTCATAATATTAGCTAGTTCCTCTCTTATCCCTTGATTTCTCACTGGGCTTCATTCTAACATCACAGAAAAACTGTGGTCCTTTAGCTCCGCCCACTGAGGTTTAACTCAACCAATGATATTATTTCTGCCTCCGAGAAATGTTTGTAGAACTAAAACTCCCATCTGCAGAGGAAGAAGGGAGTGAGTGGTAGCAAGAAAATTAGGCAGAAGGTTGAAGAGGTTAAGAGGAGAAGAAGAGGATGATGATGATGAGGCAATATAGAGTGAGAGCTTCCTTCTCATCCCGCCTCCTCTCAGTCTATATTGGGGGTGAGAAGAGAGGTAGAAAGATAGCAAAAGAGGAGGGAGAGAAGAGGATGAGTGGGAGAGGAAGATAGACAGGTGAGACAGTGGGGAGGATGAAGATGACAGAAAGAGCGAGTAGAGAAAGGAGGGATGAAGGAGGGATATCCATGCATGACAGGAGAAGGTGTGGAGGAAAGTGGAAAACAGAAAAAGAGCGAGTGAGAAATGTGAAGTGAGAGGGAGAGAAAGAGGAGGGTTATTTTGAGTGTCGCCCACAATAAACATCCTCATCAAAAACCAGGACGGAGCGACGGAGCAGTTTGAACAGTTTACGGTTCATCTCAGGGTTTTTTCTTTTTAGTTCGTTGAAAATCGACTGAGCACGGCGTGATCTCACCCGGAGGAACAGATGGCGTGTGCAGGAAACAACGTCGCCTCCGGGCAGAGCGCGGTGTGTTTTCATTCAACACAAAAGGTATCGCTGCAGGAGCGCTGCTGAATTTGGTTTACCTCCAGGTACATGAAGAGATAGATGAAATTCCTACAACACATAGATGCTAAAGTATTTCCTCACAGTGCTGCTTTTTCCTGGTTTCCTGAACATAAAATCGAAGAGTCTCTGTCTCTCACTCAGCAACTACCATTGACATGCCCTTGAGCAAGGCACCTGATGTTGGTTTTCACATGCTGTAATCGACTCACCGAAGAAGCAGTAGATGATGCCGAAGAGGCAGCACATGGAGCAGACGACGGAGGGGACCACCTTGTAGTGTCGGACCGAGTCCTCGCAGCCGTCCAGGCGCTCGGGGTTCAGCTCCTGGTCGGGCGGGGCCAGCTTGAAGGCCAGCGTCTCCAGAGTGGTCGTCATGGCGGACAGGTGGAGGTGGAGGGAGGAAGGAAGGAGGTGGGAGAGATGGAGGAGGAGGAGGAGGGGTGATCCGGCGAGGCGTCAGGGAAGAGGGGGAGGCTACGGAGCACCGCCCACCCACATGATTTCAGCTGTGGATGGAGGGAGGAAGAGAGGATGAGGAAGAGAAACCACACGTCTGGTCAACAGGGTGAAAAGGTCAGACTGTGGGCGGGACTAGTGAGCTTTTCATTTATGAAACTCCTGGCAAGAAACGCTTGAACTCAAACTCTGGTTGTGTCAGGTAAAGAAGAAACACACATAGAGGGATTTAGCCGGCACACTAAGCCGATTACTGATGAACATCAACCGTGACCATTAGTTAGGGGTAACTGGACTAAACCCATTGAAACATGAGCCACCAAAGAGAGACAATATCCTTTTATACGCAGAATAAGCTTCAATTGCCAGATCCCCGTTACAAGCAACCAATAGTAAGGTCGGGAATCGAGAGTCGAAGTGCCCCGAAAACAGAAGTGACAATTAATGTGTGAAAATCAAGTGGCATTCAAAGCTAAAATAACTATGGTGTCAACACACACACACACACTTTCTCACCCCCTCATAACGGAAACACCGGATAATAATAGCTCTGATAACTGTGGGTGTTCGGGCTCGGCGGAGGAGACCAATCAAAGCCTCTTGTTTTTTCCCGTTTTTGATCAGGAGGTGTTTAAGGGAACAAAAACCCCTCGAGGCCTTTCCACGCCACGCGAACACAAAGCAAACACTCCTCCAGATCTCTCCTCGAACGGCAGACGGGTTTACCTTTTCAGCGATTCAATCATCCACCCTTGATCGCCCCTCCTTCACTCCCTCTACAGTCGGAGTACCTAACCTCGGATGTCCCAAAGTGGGGTTTCTCTTATCTCTTCTCTTTTTATTTCCAGCTTTGACACTAAAACGTTCATGGTGGCCCATTTATTTTGTACACAAATTTTAGTTTTTCATTTTAAAATCCACCCTCAGATATTCCCCTGCTAGATATCATCAATTTATGATGTACAAGGTCTTCCAGGAGTTATTTTGTATGAACCTGCCTCGCCTGCTTCTACTTCAGGTGGAGAGAGCAATAGTTTTTGCAGTCTTTTGGTCTATCTCGGCTACTGCATTGCATTCTGGTCTATCTCGGCTACTGTCGGTGGAGAAATTGGTCCTGAAATGTACCTTCCTCACTGAAGACGAAGACCGATATGAACAAAGATCAACTATTTCAGAAAAACATTGATTCACGCTTCGTTCCTTTCAGTTTGATTCAAGCTTTACTGTGATGAATTCACTTCATCAAGATCGATGTGGGGCTAAAAAGGTGGTAAACCTCAAATTTTACAGGATTATTGAAAGAAAGCGATATATTTCTGTATATAATATAGTAAACGATGTAGTGAAACAGTGAAACAACCTTTTATTTAGCAGAAGTGACGCGACGAGGTTGTAGAACCTCCAGGACGCCAACTTCTTCTTTTTCGATTTCTCTTTTCTTCTTTCCGTCTATCCATCTCTCTCTCTCTCTCTCTCTCTCTCTCTCTCTCTGAACTCATCCTTCCCACGCCTCCTCTCTCCTTCCGGCTCATCCTCTCCCTCCACCCCGGGGTGAGGTCAGCCTTGCTGTGGGAGGTTTCTGGGTCAGAGGGTTATGCAACTCCTGTCTGGGGAGCTTTCCTCATGGGCTCCGGGGCATCGCTCCATACCTCCCTCCCTCCCTCCTGCCCTCCTTCTGTACCTCTCTTCCTCCTCCCACCATCTCTCTCCTTGCTTTCTCTCTCCTATCTCTATTTAGACTTCCTTTCCTCCCTCGTTCCTTCTCCCTCCATCCACTACTTGCACCCTCAACACTTCCTGTTGCTCACCGGAGTCTTACACCCCTCCTCCTCCTCCTCCTCCTTGTCTCTCTGTTTTCCTTGCTCTCCTTGCCCTCCCTTGTTCTCTCTCCAATTACCTCCCTGATGAAAAGCCCTGAAGCGACGGCTGATAATTTGTTTGTGCCGTGCAGGAGGTGGAAACAGGTCCGGCTGTTTGTTGTACAGGCAGGAGAAAACAGCATTTCCCTGCAGGGATCAATACGTCTGGCAGAAAAACAGACCATTCCACAGGACAGAAGGACTTCTAGTTCAAAACATGTTGTTATTTTTGTATAATATTTTGTGTAAATTTTAACAATTTCCTCCACAAAACCGCCAGACTTCAAATTTAAAAATGACTTACCATTTAGTATTAAAGTTTCTGATCACTCAACATAGTGTATGCTAAAGTGTTAGCATGGAGCACGCAGCTTGGAGGCAGAGACGAGGGAGAAATAATCTCATTGGTTGAGTTAAACCTCAGTGGGCGGAGCCAAATAATATCAGCGTTTCTGGTTACGTTAGACTGAAGCTGAAAAAGGCAAGAGGTAAGAGAGGAGCTAGCTAGTATTATGAAGGCTAACGCTCTGCTGCTAGCGGAAAAAATACAATCTAGACATACTGAGTTATCTAGCTAGCCTTGCTGAGCTAACAAAATCACGAGGAAAAAAATCCCCCCTAACCAAGATAAAAAAATAAATCATCATCAGTCCCATCATCAGTGTAAATGATCCTTTATTTCTCTTCCATCTGGTTTTAAGAGGTTATATTTTGTCATTTTGCCATTTCCAGTTACTGTGGTTCTTTGGCTCCGCCCACTGAAGTTTACCTCAACCAATTAGATCATTTCTGCCTCCGAAACATATTTGTAGAACTAAAATCTGTATCGAGGACTGGAGTGAAGATCTATCGGGGACACATGGATGATTTCACAGTTTTCCTCTCTCTGTTCTCAACACTTTAGTTTATTTTACTTTCTGCCGGTATGAGAAAGCGAGTGTGAGCGCAGGGTCGGAGATGTGACCCGTCTGACTCTCCTGGAGGGAAGGTGGTTTATAAAAGGTTGGTAGACACATGGCTACGAGAGTCGCAGCACTCTGTGGAGCGTTGAGCAACATCCCCGACACTAGAGGACAAGTCGAGACAAAGTCGAGTCAAATCTATTTATGCAGCGCTTTTATCAAACCAGGTTTGTCACGAAGTGCTTCGCTCAGCAACAAAGGGCATGAAAACAGATTAAAAACTAGATAGTGTGTGTGTGTGTGTGTGTGAGAGATAAGAGAGGAGACAGAACTCTAGGGACGTCTGAAGTACCTTAGTCTACACTCTTAAAAAATGCTGCACTAAAATAAGGTTATAGTGTTATGACCAACCCATACCAACAGGTGGGTTGAACCAGCAGACAGCAAAACATCTTCAACTCATCGCTGTAATGCAGCTGTTGTTTCAGTTCAGTTAAGACAGCACATCCTGCGTTGTTTTAGCGAGTCATTTTTAAGAGTGAGCCCTGTTAGGGGTCACATGGTCCCGGTGGCTTCAGCACAGACGCTGAACATAGGAGCTCTGTTCTGCTGGTACACTAACAGGACCACAACAGGAACCCTTTAGATGACATACACAACAGAGGGCCAAAACCGAGAGGTCACAGTTTGACCCCTGTAAGGGTTGAAGTAACTAACTACATTTACTCTAGTTACTGTAGTTAAGTTGCTTTTTTGTGTACTTGTTTTATTTTTTTTAGTCTATTTTTGAAGTCAGTATGTTTAGAAAGGATTTTTCTGGCCAGCGGGCTACAAGCCTTCTTCAGTGCGCCCCCTGCTGCTGCTTCTTGCAATAAATGCATTTTTGGGAAGTAGCAAAAATCAGTTTTGGCTCAATTTCTCCCCTAATCCATCAATAATACAGAAAAAGATGCACTAGTTTGCATCTATTAACTCCCAATTTTCAGCCATATATACTGAATTATGTGAAGAATGGAGTCATATCTTTTATTGAATCGTTTTTAAGTTTTCATCTTTTCAGGTCGATGCTCCAAAACGCTCCAGATAAGACTGGTAGATAAATGGAGAAAATGTAGACAGCAGAGAGAGAGAGAGAGAGAGAGAGAGAGAGAGAGAGAGAGAGAGAGAGAGAGAGAGAGAGAGAGAGAGAGAGAGACATTTGCATTTGAATAGAGCTATTAAAGAAACAGTCACTTGGGATAGGATGATGAATATTGCAATAAAGCCAAAAAATACTTTAGTACACACACACACACACACACACACACACTCATAGATACACACACACACACACAAAGTTACACACAAGTCACATAATCTCACACACACACACACATGCTCATACACTTGCAGCCAGGCACACATAACCACATGCACACACTCAACCATTTGCTCAGATACACACAGACACACACAGTCATGCACATGTACATATTGCACACACACACACACCACACACACACACTACACACACACACACACATGCACGCGCTTCCCCATTTCCATCCAAACATGTCATATTAATAATTATCTTTTCATGGAGGATTAGTTGGTTGCTGCTGAGCACCCGGCTGTGTGTGTGTGTGTGTGTGTGTGTGTGTGTGTGTGTGTGTGTGTGTGTGTGTTGTGGAGAGAGGCATTAAGCCGTTTTGCAGCGCAGATCAAAATGTTGGAGAGCAGTTTTTATGTTAGCTGAGGGATGATCCTCTGAAAAAACACAGGCACAGGCAGAGGCAGAACGAGAACGAGCTGCGGCGCTTTGGTTTCTTCTTCTTCTGCTATCTGTATCAACAACAACGTCCTCCCGCCCTGCTTCCTGTCTGTTGTCATGCCGACGATGGGATGCTGACAGCCAGGAGTCGGCCCTGGTCCAAGACCTGACCAATGACAGAGCAGCCTAAACTCCCATAGCAACAGTGCGAGAGCCAATCAGTGCCCACGTCGGTTCGCTCTGTGTGTGTTTATATGCGTCTAAGTGTGTGTGTATGTGTGTCTATTGTGTGTGTGTGTGTGTGTGTGTGTGTGTGTGTGTGTCTATTGTGTGTGTGTGTGTACACCTATATCATCTATCCATGCAACTGAGTGTATGAGTTTATCTGTGTGTGTGTGTGTTCATC